>JANAVB010039219.1:8863101-9212209 GCA_029216955.1 Iris pallida | reverse complement strand
GCACCATACGAGAGTATTGCTCTACTCCCGATGAGCTCACGGGGTTGGAAAACAAGCCCTCGGAGATGAGATAGTGTACAAGGAGCTGCTTTGGCCACCACACGTTTGGTACGCCAAGACTCTGCAAAGGGTCATCCTCATTCAATACATGGAGGAGGTATTTCTTTGGTGACGATCTGTCGGAATGTAGATCAGTTCGTCTTTCCTCTCGTAGGACGTATACCACCGTTGAGGAGGAGGAGATGGAGGCAAAGGCCAAGACGTGAGCTCCCTCACTGATGCTGAGGGAAGGCCCAACTGTCATGACCGGCACCCTAAGTAGGGTACGAGCCGTGGTACGTCAAGCCTACGCCGCAGAATCGGCGGGTAGAACGTTGTATAGGTCGTCTATACATACATCTAGACACAATATAAAGGTAACTGTCATCTCCGCACGAAGTATATATGTCACAACTTAATCATAAGACATCTAAAGAAGATAGCCCGAAAGAAAAAGATATGATAGAATAAAATAACTGGAAATAGATTGAAGATCCAACACAATTTAGAGTTTAAAACCTAACACAAGATCCCAAAATAAGTATACTACAAGTCTCAAGTAATAGCTGGATCACAGTCCAGTCAATCCTAACTAACTAGTCAAGCAGACGGTGCATCCTCTATAAGCACCGGCTCCACGGGAATGTCCAAGTCATACTCGTCATCTATGTCGTAGCCATAGAAGGTCAAGAAATCGGCCTCTAAATCATCTGTAAATATCACGGGTTATCATGTCAGGATATGAGCAAGTACAAACACTAACAGCAGTTCCTGTGAATTGACAAATTCTAAGAGACAATATAATGAAGATGAAATATCAAGACTGGAATATAAACAGGATATATAAAACTGGATATCATGTCAGGTTATAAAATACTAGAATGTAAACAATACAGGATATCTGATGTATAATGAAACATAAACGGTACCTTGAGATATTAGTGCGTTATGTGATCACTTGGGTCAAGATCAGGCTGTACCATTGACCGGCTATGCAAGAACATGCATAGGTAAACCTCGAATCAGGCCGACCAAAATGGAAAGCTATGCACAAGTAGTAACAGAAATACAAGAGGGGTATTGATCACATAACCAGTAATAACTTCCTATCCCTGAGTATTATAATAGATCCGACATGTCACGTCATGACATGGGATTCAAAAGCAGGCGGCCAGTCCACTCCCAAATCGGTGTCTATACAAGTATAAGAAAATAAGATCAAACAATATACCACTGTACTAGGAAAGTCCAGGAATAATATCTCATGACAGGATCTGACGTATACTAGTTCGAGAACCATCGTGTCGGGAGTCAGTAAGACACTACAACAGAATCGGATATAGCAGATATCAAGACAATGAAAACTATCTGTGAATGTACTCGCCTGCGGTCCTGACCTATCAGTGAGAATAGATGCTCAAAGTGATGTCACAGACCTAAAGATGAGATATGAGTTAATTAGGGTTTAACAGTGTATGACATGATTTCTAGTATAATATGCAAATCTAGGTCAAACTCAGTCAAACTATGTCACACCAAGTCAACTAAGTCAACTATATCAAACTAAATCAACTAATTCATACTAGGTCATGACCCACACCCACTTTTCGGATACGAGACGTGTCCAAGCCAGCCTACGCCACAGAGTCGACGGTAGAACGTTGTCACGACCAAGATGCTCAAATCACAAAATAACTGTATTGCTCATTCACATTTCTAATTTGATTACAATATTTACACATTTATATTTAAGAAAATACAAAGTTCTCATATTTAATGAAATGATACAACTGCTATCATTTCCTAGGTTTCTCTGCGCAAGTACACCCATATCTCCCAAGCTAAGAGAACCACATCTAACCTGAAAAATGTTGGTTTCCAGTCAGAATGGAACAGTACACAAACTGACGGCATACAAAAACATAATAGAATAACAAGACATGAAAACATATGAGAGATGAAAATAAGAAAGTAACTGATGGCATGGCAAGTGGTGAAGAAGACAAGGGAAACAAATAAAATACAACTATATATGTGATTTGAAATATCCTTTTCGACATGTGAACGACTAGGGGTAAATATGGCACCCTGCACGTGTCGTGTGCAGCTGCTATCAATCTAGATTAGATATATTGGGGGGTAAGGGGTAGTTCACATGTCTACTAAGATATTTCTCCGTCCAGCTAGTACTCATGGAATCAGGTCGTAAGCATGGTAATCATGAAGATGACATTCCAGTATAATAAATCCATGATACTAATCTCTGTGTGACGAGCATGTCAACAAGCAGCAAGACATATGTATAAACATGAAATGAAAAGACTATTATGAATCGAAAGCAATCAGAAAGTGCACTTGCCTGAGGTCCTTACTGATGAACCGATAGTACAACCACTGAGATGAATCAATAAATTCAACACATGCAAAAAGTCTCCGGATGCTAAATTAAATATTACCAATATTCTCAGAATAGTCAAATTAGCTAGGATTGCCTATCCTTAAGTCTAATTCTGGACACAGGAGCAAAACGGTAATTTAGGGCCATAACGGTGTCCGCCATTGGACTCGCTTTGCACCGAAAAGCATTCCAGAATCAATGGTCTCTAAAGTTGTTAAACTACATGTCTACAGATTTGTTTTGATGATACGAACCCAATCTTATGTCCAAAGTTAGATTTTGGCAGGCCGTGCACAAAATCGTCGGTTGAATCGGACCGTGGGGCCCGCAAAACGACAATCCGATCAACTGTCTCAGAATTGGACCAAACTTGGCATACAGGATAAGAAAAACGATATGGTCCTGTTGGCACAAGTTTCGTCTCGATTTGACGAACGTGCACAAAGTAATTTAGAAATTTGCAAAGGGGTCGATACGGTGAATTTTGACGGATACGCATCAAATTCGTCGCGTACACGGAACCAATTTGAATTCCGTCAAAGCCCACACGTCCACGAAGCCGATACGCACCTTTCGATGCTTTCATTTTGTGACCACATTACCGGGATTGGCGAGACGCACGTCGTATCGAAGAATTTTTATTGTTTTTAAAACAGGTTTTTTCGTGAACTTCGGGATCCGATTTCTCGGTGCATAGCCGATGAAATCGACTTATGCGAATTTGTTTGTGGAGCCCTTCATGTTGTCTATAACTGCCTTTAATTGGTTTTCTAAAATTCCTAACACAAAGATCATAAAACGCCTTCCAAGTTTAGTCTTTGGGACGGGTTCTTGTCTTATTTTAAACAGGTTTTTCGATCGACTTTGGGTCGATTTTCTAGGCAACGTAGAATTCCTAAAATCAGACTAATTGCCGGGAATCGAAGGTGTATATATCGGGATTTTACCTGAAGAGATAGCTCAGAAAATAATCGAGCGACGAGTGTGGATTTCGAACACGAAGTTGAGGTGATTCCCTACATGTGTTGCTGCGGCTACTCTGTTCCAGGCCGCGCACGGCCTTGTTATCGCCGGCCGACGGCCGACCACCGGCGAGCCTGCGGCGGCGCGCGCACGCGCAGGGGAGGGGCGTGAGGTCGGGGTAAATAATTAGGGTTCAAATGTTTAAAGTAGTCGTTGCTGTCGTTTATACGCACGGGGTCGGGGGAAGACCTGGCACTCGGGCTGGGGTTCCGCTCGGCCTGGCTGGTTGTTCGAGATGGGCCTGGAGTCTGTTGCTTTGCTTCTTCTTTTTTTCTTATATCCATTTAGCCACTAATATATCCATTTAGCCACTAATATATCCATTTAGCCACTAATGTATACATATGTATATATGTATATATATATATATATATATATATATATATATATATATACGTATATGTATACATACTACTATATATATATTTATATATTCACACATATATATATATATATATATATATATCTTATACACACACCCATATATATATGTATATTATATATATATATATATATATATATTTTTTATATATATACATACACATATACGCATATATATATTTTTGTATATACATGCACATATACACCTTTATATATATATATATATATATATATATATATATATATATATATATATATATATATATATATATATATATATATATATATAAAATATATATATATATATATATATATTTTATGTATACATACACACGTACACCTATATATATATATATATATATATATATATATATATATATATATATATATATATATATATATATATATATATATATATGTATATATATATATATATATATATATATATATATATATTTTATGTATACATACACATGTACACCTATATATAAATTTATATATACGTGCACATACACACATTTATATAATATATTTACATATACATACAAATACACATATTTATATAATATATTTATATATATATATATAAATACACATATTTATATAATATATTTACAATTTATACGCATATACAAAAAATTACAATAATAACCATATAATAATAATAGTACCAACAACCCACTAAAATAACCAAAAGAGTCTTGGTGAACATATCTAGCCCTAGAAAATTGTACCAATATTCTTAAACTCTATTTAAATATTAGTAATGCCTATTTGTATGAATAACAAAATATTTAGAAAAATATTATTAAGCCCACCAAAAAGTTAAGAAATATTTGTATACACATGAAAGTATCTCTACATAGGTTGGGCTTGATTCCAGTCCAATCTGGAATAGTTTGCTACCACCGGGTAACCTAAACGTCAAATAATATTAATAATAAATAATTAAACTATTTATAATGGTCATGTCATAACTTGGCCTGGTTTTCCTAGTTAGGACATCACTATGGCTCGGCCTTCCCTACCAGGGCTAATACACTAGTCAAAGCACGCCACTGCACTATCTGTGCCGTGATTTCTAGTCACCTTGTACTCAAATTCCTAACCATGACTAAAATCATCTACCGTAATAATAAACTAAATAATTATTTATAAAATCTAATAATCACCATTTAAATCAATTAATAATAACTAAAAATATTTCAAAATTTTTGGAAAAGGGAGCTACAAATCTACCCACCTTAAAAATAGTTTCATCCTCGAAATTCAAATTCATAACTATTCCTTAGAATTCAAAAGAAAGTCTACCTTAACCCTAATCTTCTTAAATTTTAATTCCACAAAATAATTTACATCCTCCTCCTAGTAATTTTGTGACTACGATTCCTTGAGGACTTCTACCCACCTTTGGTCACGCTACTCCCTCAAATCTTCTGTCGCTAAAACTTTATAATCTTCCAACTAATTGCTAAAATTTCTACCAATAGATATCTACTGCATATGGCATCTATAATCCTCTCCTATCTTTCAAGCAACCCAAAATTTAACAAGCAACAAATTTACACAAATAGCTAAGAAATATTGATAAATTCTAATAAGCATGATCATTCGTCACTCTGAAATAGAAAGAACAGAAAGACAAGGAAGAATAATCGAGAGCAAATATGAAGTTTCAAGGGCGGTAAAGAGTATCCAATACAGCAGATAGAGAGAAGGTTTATGAACCATTGACTTATTTGCTAGATTGGGCTACTCTAGTACAGTCAATTGTTAAATCGAAGAACCCTTCATTTCTTAGAGGGCTTGAAATCCATGTAATACGAAAATTTCGTTCTCGAAATTAATCCAAACAAGGTTCCATAAAGGAACGAAATTTAAGAAATCAAGATTGTGATTTTTTTTGTGGTTATTTAAACACACGAGCAAGGGATATAAATGAAGTACAAGATCGTATCGCGACTTCCACGTAGATGGGATAATGGCTACGAATGACATCACATCCTAAGAGGTGGAGACTACATAATTGGTATAGGGACCTATTTCAAATAGTTCGGTTTTATAGTCCAAATATGGTGGTATGCCTGGATGGATTCTACTGGGTCTTAATGGGTTCCCTGATTGGACATTACTCGTTGGTTGGATGAACCATAGATTTTAATCTATATTGACTGGACAAGATCCTGAGATAGAATTATTTCTACTAGGTTAGGGTATCTAGAATAGGTTTCCACCCAAGTAGTTGAGCTAGTTGCTTGTCAGATTGGTTAGCTAGGTCCCGAAAGCCCAAAAATGTGCCTTCGGTGACTTTTGTTTTTAAGTAGCACATGAGGCCTCAATTAGGTGACACACTAGTGACATGTGCATAGTGGGCTTCGGGTAGATCACAACCATATATTGGGTCGAAGGAATTGAGTCGAGGTTGAGGCTCTAATGGAAGCCAGGAAGTATACCGGCATTACGGTAATGGTTATAGCTAGTAATTTTTACTTGAAAGTCGTACTATAAAAATAGAGTACAAGGGGACATGTTTGAGTCGGACATGATATACCTAGATGAAGGTAGACTCGAATAGGTCTTGTACATGAAATTTGTTGGCAGGTAACAGCTGGTCTCGTGCTCCGAATATAAATGACACGACCGGGGGACACAAAATAATCTAAATGGAAAGTTGGAGTCCATGGGGCACTAATTATCATCCTAATAAAAATTATTCTAATCAATCGGTAATCCTCATATATCCTAAAAATTTTAGAAGGTTTACAGTCTATCCACCTTAGAAGCTAGGACATGATTTTTAGGAATAATGAGGTTAGAAGAATTCCAAACTCCGGATATTGTACCTCGACTCTCGTTTATAAAGAATAAGGTACGGGGTAACGGGATACGATAGATATGAGTCAAGTCAAGGATCGTTCCTCAATAAATGGAAAACGAGTATGTATAATGACACATGGTCGATAAAATAGGATGATCTACTCGTCCCTGGTATACAAGAGTTATCGACAGGGTAACCAACTCTAAGGCACATCATATGAAGAGATTTCTAACAGCTAAGTCATGAATTCCTATTTGTGTCAAGCCCGTCAGACTATTGTCACAAGGGTTCTAATGGCATGGGTTGTAGTGATCATGTATTGCCGTTGATAACTGGTAGATCATAATATGACAGGGTATTTAAGCTATGATATTGACTAAGCTAGTGACTGTGGTGTTCCCATGCTAGTTAGGTCTTAATAATAAAATTTACATAACTAGGGTAACATTTGTTAGGAACCAATATCGGGATGGGTGTCTGCCATGGTCATGGTAAATAATTGTCATTACCTTTGTCTATTCATCTCATGTCTAAAGTGTGGGCTTCGGTCGAGAAAATGTAGGGTTAAGGCTTAAGGCTTCCTATTTAAGGCAAGCTTCAAGCAAATAATTAGGGACTCACAACATTTGGTTTCTTGAGGATAGATAATCTCCTAGGTTGGCATTCTGACTAAGGATAAAACTCTAGTCATTCTCAAATTCAGATGGCTAGAAGGTCCCAATAGCATTTTGAGGGTCGAAAGGAGAATGAGTAACTCAAGGCAAGGTTCTAGTCACATGGCTGGCCGATGGTAGCTATACTTGTATATACAACTATCATAGACATGGGGATACCATGTATCTATCTACCAATTACGAGCTTTCGTCATTCCAAATCAGTGAAAGACAAAAATAATAAAGAGTTCAAGAAAGATGTCACTGAATACAATTACGTGATTCAAAGGCGAATGTATAATTCAAAAGGAATTGTCAATATAGTCGGGGATGAGTTCCTAGCGACATCTACGTCTCAGTCTATGTAGGTTAATCAGAGGGAGAGCCAAACGAGTGCACTACTGTTGATCAGACCGTAATACATTGATTCTGATTAGACAATATGTTAGTAGGCATCCCCAATAAACATATGTCTTGAATCAAGCTCGATAAAAGAGTAAGCTTGCAAAAACTAGACTGTGATAGCAGCGTGGTCAAGATAGTCAAAATACAAGCATGTGAGATTTTTGAAAGGAGGTACAAGTAGTTTGAGAGAATCAAAACCTTAGCTGGTGTTATTGCTTATACAGTCGTCCTACTTTCTTCTTATCCATAAGGCCTTGGTCGACTAATGGGTTATGGACTTCTGAATTCTATATTCCAGGTAAGCCTATTAGTGTCAGTCAGTTACCTTGTTAACAATTCACAAGGACCACGGAATGCTAGGTTGTGAGACATGCTATCCAACTTGCAGAACTTTTACTAGTTTTGGCTTTGGATCTTATAGGACACACAGGATATTTTCCTATCCTCTATAGTATCCTAAACTTATAACCACGTCTGAAGTTATTTCACCGAGAATTATGCCTCGCCCGTATACTCTGGCTGTGGTTAAACCCTTGGTTCCGTACTTCAAAGGTGATAAGCTATCAGATACTCTATCTTACGTCAAAACAAGGGTATCTAAGATCTAAAAAGGTCAACGAGGACATAGTTTTAGCAATGTCCCATAACCTACGATTCTTCGAAATAATTTCAACTTTATGGGTCGTGCCTCGCTAGTACACTGCTGGCTGGCCATCACAGTCATTAAAATTGCTACAATTATATTCCTAAGAACTTCAAGGAGCTGCTGGAGATTCAAACAAGTTAACTATGATAGAAGGCATAAACATCCACCTCTAAGTCTCAATCCTTAAAGTAAAAGATTTGATCGGGGAGGAAATAATTGAAGACATGAGAAGTAAGAAAATCCTAATATTATTTCATATATATTTCAAATGGTTGAGGGAAAAACTGGAAACAAATCTGCCTCGAGATTCGTATACGAATAACAGAATAAAAAATAATAACCCAATTCCTTACAGAAAAATAGAATTTAAAATAAGCAATTCTAGCTTATAATATAAGATTTATATCTAATAAAGCAAAAGAAAATTGAACAGTTTATCAAGGTTAGAACCTTAATTCTAGGAAAGCCTAACTTACCAGGTGAATAGTATATCCACATTGGATCATACCGTCATATCAAAAGTAATAGTGTATCTGTAAAGATCTGACAAGCTATCTAAATTCAATAATTCCTTATCTAAATTGCATGACCTATCTGACAACCTTAACAACCCAACGGTCAATTCGAATAAGGGACTCCTCGTCCTAGTCATTCTCTTAAATCAATTTAACTCTAAGTTGTGAATGAGCATTTTCTAGTCGCCGGCTCACAATAGTACGACTAACATACCATCACGAGTTCGCAATCTTTTCAAAAAACTGACCTGCATGGGCCACCACAAAAACTTGTCATGACCCGTACCGACTTTTCTGATACGAGACGTGTCCACGCCAGCCTATATCGTTGACTCGGCGGAAGAACACTGTCACGACCAAGATGCTCAAATCACAAAATAACTGTATTGCTCATTCACATTTCTAAATTTGATTAAAACATTTATATTTTAAAAAAATATATAAATTTCTCACATTTAATGAAAATGATACAACTGCTATCTATTTCTAGATTTCTGTCTGCAAGTACACCCCTATCTTCTAAAGTTAAGAGAAGCCACAACTAATCTAAAAAATGTTGGTTTCCAGTCAGGAATGGAACAAGTACACAAACCGACGGCAATAAAAAAACATAATAGAATTAACAAGACATGAAAATAACATATGGGCGATAAAAACAAGAAAGTAACAGATGACATGGCAAGTGGTGAAGAAGACAAGGAAAACAAATAAAATACAACTATCTATGTGATTTGAAATATCCTTTTCGACATGTGAACGACTAGGGATAAATACGGCACCCTGCACGTGTCGTGTGCAACAGCTATCAGTCAAGATTAGACATATTGGGATGGGTAAGGGATAGTTCACATGTCTACTAAGATATTTCCCCGCCCAGCTAGTACTCATGGAATCAGGTCGCAAGCATGGTAATCATGAAGATGACATTCAAGTATAATAAATCGATGATACTAATCTCCGTTTGACGAGCATGTCAACAAGCAGCAAGACATATGTATAAACATGAAATAAAATGACTACTATGAATCGAAAGCAATCAGAAAGTGCACTTGTCTGAGCTCCTTTACTGGTAAAACCGATAGTACAACCACTTAGATGAATCAATAAAGTCAACACATGCAAAAAGTCTCCGAATGCTGAAATAAACATTACCAACATCCTCAAAATAGTCAAATTAGCTAGGATTACCTGTCCTTAAGTTCAATTCTAAAAACAGGGGTAAAACGGTAATTTTGGGCCAAAACAGTATCCGCTGTTGGACCCGCTTTGCACCAAAAAATGTACCAGAGTCAATAGTCTCTAAAGTCATCAAACTACATGTCTACGGATTCATTTTGATGATACGAACCCAACCGTATGTCCAAAGTTAGATTTTGGTAGGCCGTGCACAAAATTGTCCGTTTAATCGGACCGTGGGGCCCGCAAAATGGCGATCCGATCAACCGTCTCAGAATTGGACTAAATTAAATAATAAATAAAAATATTTCAAAATTTTTGGGAAGGAGAGCTACACTAAGTCATACTAGGTCTAACAAAGTCAAACTAGATCAAACTAGGTTATGTTAAGTCAATCTAAGTAAATCTAAGTCACACTAGGTCTAACAAAGTCAAACTAGGTCAAACAAGGTCAAACCAAGTCAATCTAGATCATACTAGGTCAAGGGTTGACCTACAGTTGACTTTTGGTCAACTGGTCATCTCTGGTCAGCTTCTAATCTAATCTAGGTCAAACTGGCTAATGGTTGGCTCACAGTTGACTTTTGGTCAATTGGTCAACTCTGGTCAACTCCTAGTCCAATCTAGATCCAACGTTGACTTATAATTGACTTTGAGTCAAAACAGTCAACCTTAGTCAAATAGGGTAAAATCTAAGTCAAGTATCATATTCCTAACCTTTATCTACCAAGATAACTCACTTCTAGCCATTACCTACCAAGATAACCCACTTCTAACCATTACCTACCAAGATAACCGACTTCTAACCATTACCTACCAAGATAACCCACTTCTAACCATTACCTACCATGATAACCCAAGTCTAACCATTACCTACAAAGATAACCCAAGTCTAACCATTACCTACCAAGATAACCCACTACTTTAGAAACTAGGTAATACCCTTACCTTAGTAATATATTACCTTAGGTTAGTAGATAACTCACTAACTTAGGCTAATAGATCCTACTAATACTTTAGACTAGTATCTAACCGCCTATCTCAATATCTTACCAATATCTTACCCTTAGACTATAGGTATTTTCCATTACCTTGTTAATACCTTAGACAATACCTTAGCCTACTAATTTATCCTGTAAGATACTGATTTGTATCTTAGGATACACACTCATCTACACCCTAAGACACTAACATAGATACTATATACTAGTAAGATACCAACATATTTCTTATCCCAATATACCATATACCTTAGCCCTATTGATATCCTAATACCAATACCTTAGTTGTAAACCCAATACCTTAGTCTAGGTCTAAATACGTTAACTACCAAGATACCAATCTTAGATATCTAATATCTATCCTAAGCTACTAGCTAACCAATAACTTAGATATCTAACCTTAGTTACCTAGGTAAACCCAATACCTTACCTTGTAATAAGGTAAAGCCATTACCTTAAGGTAAGGTAAACCATTACCTTGGTTGAAAACTAATACCTTAACCTCTAATACTAATACCTTAAATATCTAGCCTCTAACCATCTACCCTAAAATATTAGATAGACAATACCTTAGTATCTAATACCTTAGTATAAAGTAAACCCTCTCTACCTTGTAGGTGAGTCCCCTTTACCTTGTTGGTAAATACATTACCTTAAGGTAATAGGCAAATACCCAAAATATCCTAAGATACCACTATGGTATCTCAAGATATCACTCTATATCCAAACTTATATATTTAATACAAGATACTAACCAACTCTAACATATAAATTATAACCATCTATTCTAACTTAGAAACCTAACACAACTACTATCTACTAACTAATATCTAACCATAACACATATGTATATATATTCATCTTTAAATCTAACCAACTAACATATGTCATCTCTAACTAACAATAATATAGACTAACACAACTAACTATCTAACTTATACAAGATATCACTATCTAACTTCTAAGATACCTCTAACCTCTACATAGTTTCTAACATAACCACTAACATACTAACATATCCATACATACAATATCTAAATTCCTCTCCACTCCAACACTAACACACACACATAAATACATATACCAAATCCATCCCTCTTCTAACATATCCACACACATCTATATACAAACACTACCACTCAAACAAAACACAAATCACTCAACAAACCACACTAGGCTCAACTCAAATAGGATGGCATGATCCTCCCAACTCTCTCACCTTCACAATACACGTACTACACTACCATCTATACAACATCAAACACACACTAGCACATATCCTCTATCAATCTTACTTCTCTCTACTAACCACATGCATCCTTATCTCTTTCAAACACACACACTATACTAACATATATTACCTAACAATAATATATATATATACATATATATATGTATATATATATATATATATATATATATATATATATATATATATATATATATATATGTACTATATAATACATATTCTTGACAACCTATGATACCTACATTCACATGATAGCCATACTATATAGGCTCATAGGATACACAAAATGTCCATGTAGTATAGTCAGTTTTCTTCTGAAAATCAATACTGCACCTATTAGACCTATTCACTAAATTCTAGGATTAAAGTATGTCGTATCCCTTCGTATTAACTTTTCGAAACTTCAAATGGATCGCATTTTCGTGTCCGGAAGCTCCCAGAATCGCGAAAACATCGAAACGCATTCGTCTTTCGGACAGATGACACTCAAATAGTTTTAAAGAAAGTTCTAGAACGAATTTGGCCTACTAATATATATATATTTGGAAAGATAAATTTGATGCGGTTCTTTAAAAAAAAAGGAAGATTAATCAGAGTCTTGAGCTAGGGGTTATGACATTTCTAAGTTACTCTGGGTACTAAAAACGTGGATGAAAATTATGACGATTTTGGGTTGTTTTAGATAAAAGAAACACATACTAACTATATTATCTACGTTACTAACTAAATTATCTAACTCACTAACTTAACACTAACACACCCACACTCTATCACATACATAAAAGACACATATCAATATATATATATATATATATATATATATATATATATATATATATATATATATATATATATATATTTTTTGTTTTTTATATCAATATATATATATATTTTTTATATCAATATATATATATATATATATATATATATATATATATATATATATATATATATATATATATATATTTTATATATATATATATATATATATATATATATATATATATATATATATATACAAAAATCCCCAAATCAGTCCACATCCATAAATATAACAATATTTGATATTTTACATAGAAATCGGGCTTCTAGATAATAATACATAGATTCAAACATTGGTATCCAAATGAGAACAAACCTAAACATCCTAACCATGGTTAATCTACGCTCTAACACATAAAAATTTGAAATTATAAGACAGATAAGCCTACGGGGCAAAAACACAAACACACGGTGTGCCCCCTTTGGAATCTCTCCATGGAAGACACCAAAACTATTCCAAACTCCTAAAGAGGACTCAAAAGAGCCTTTAAAACATTCCTAATGGTGGTTCATGCATGGGGGTGGTTGCTATGGGTTCAAAAGTAACAAATATGCAAGGAAAAGATAAAATAGAGAAGGTTTAGAGGGAAAGATACCTATTACGAGTTGATTCCCAATGAACAACCCAAAGGACACGAATCCGACACGGACTATTCTAGCAAATGGACATCCCTCCTTGTCCTTGGCTCCACAATCCTTGTAGCTCCCTTTCTTTGCAAGAATGAAAGAATTTGGTAGAGAAAAGAGAATATTTGAGAGATGAATCAATGGGATTTGCTCTCAAGATTGGAAAGAATACTAAAATGGGAATGGAGGCTACTTTGCAAATGAAAAGGAGATGGAACCCTCTCTTGGCTCCCATAAGGGTTAGGTTTAGGCCAATGGAAAATGTCTAATATGCCCCTAATAGGTCCCCTTTGGTTAATCTAACTCATGCAAAGGTTTGGGGTCAAAAGGGTCAAGTTTCAAATCTTTAAATGACTAAACTTGTCATGTAGGTTTAGTCTAAATGTACTAGCGTAATGAGATGAGTTTGTGGGCCATGCCTATCTAATCTTTGAGTCCCGACTAGAGTCTAAACTACCCGGACCACTAACTTAAGTCCAAACTAAACGAAACTCCAACCCGGCTAAACAAATCCCCAAAATACAATAATAATAAATAAATGTTTAGAAAAATATAGGAATATGAAAAATGACAAATTTACTCTTATATTTGAGAACAGGCAGTCACAATCCTACCCCCTTAGAAAAATTTTACCTTCAAAATTTAAGTTGGTTGTACTCTTCTCTAGGTCAAGACCCCAACAATCAAAGTACAAAATTCTATCCAAAGTTGTACAACATGCAATTCGAGGAGTAGGAACAAACATGCATGGTTTTAGTCTCTATAGTATCATGTTATTGCAGTCTCCATTAGGGTTTACTATTAATCAAGCATGAAAATCACATATGCAAGCTAAAGGTACTAAGAAATTAATCAAGCAATCAATGAAACAAGAAGAAGAAAAGAACATGACCTAACTTCCTAGCCAATCACCTGCAGTGTTGATCTCCTCGATCGTCATCGCAAAAGCCCTTCCCTGGCGGAGTATATCCTGCTGCTGGTGCGAGGCATGATGCCGCGCCACAGCCATAAGTGGCCTAGCTCCCACTCTCTTCTCCAAAATACCCAAGTAACATCTCCCCTGATACCTATTCCATTATACTATGGTACCCATATAGGATATCTATTCTGTAATCTGATAACCGTACCCGTCTACCCAGAATTATGTTATCAGAATCCTCGTCACGCCAGTAAGTACGGCTGCAATAAACCATAGGGCCTGCAACTAATGTACATACCTCTAAGATCGTGGTATCTAACATTTTTGCATTGCCTTATGCTTGGCTGTAAAAACCATAAATTCCTACAACCCGAGAAATACATCCAAAATCAGACGCTATGTCTTTGCCATGCCTGCTAATATGGCTGTGGAAAACTCTAGATTTCATAACCGAGGAAAATTAGTCCAAAGGTTTATCCTGGTAGAAAGTCAATGAACACCAAGAATCAAATTCAACCATGGACAAGGAAGAACAGACAGAAACGGTTGGAATCACATTTCGAGATAGTTTTTTATGAGATTCTCAAGAGTCGACCCTGGAATCTTCTCAAGAAGTCCTAACTGTGATTGAATATCCTTAGCCTATAGCCTATATCTTCTAAACCTATAGTAGGCTCGTAGCAGTACTCTAAGTCATGGACCACTACGACATCGCACTAATTGCGACTTCTGACATGCATGGGCCACCACAAAAATGTGTAACGACCCGTACCCTAAGTAGGGGTACGAGCACGTGGGTACATCCAGCCTACATCGCAGAATCAGTGGTAGAACGCTGTATAGGTCGTCTATAACATACATCTAGACACAATATAAAAGTACTTGTCATCTCCGCACGGAGGAATATAATGTCACAACTCAATCACAAGACATCTAAGAAAGATAGCACGAAATATGAAAGATATGATAGAAGGAAATAACTGGAAATAGATGCAAGATCCCAACAAAAGTTAGAGTTTAAAATATAACACAAGATCCTAAAATAATAAGTATACTACAAGTCTCAAGTACTAGCTGAATCGTAGTCCAATCAAGCCTAACTAACTAGTCTAAGCAGACGGTACATCCTCTGTAAGCACCGGCACCACGGGAATGTCCAAGTCATACTCGCCATCTATGTCGTAGCCATAGAAGGTCGAGCAATCGTCCTCTAAATTATCTGTAAATATCAACGGCGTGTCACGACCCGCACCCTAGAGTAAGGGCACGAGACGTGGGTACGTCCAGCCTACGCCGCAGTATCGGCGGTAGAACGTTGTCCTAGGTCACAACATCTAACAATATAATTCTAAGCAGTTTATACTCCCCGAATGGGGTGACATAGCAGAATGTAAACTCAATCACAGCTAAGGAAGAAGAAGCACGATATGATATAGAACTCAAAGAAAATACAGATGATCAGAAAGTCTAAGATAACAACTCAATAATATCCAGAAATACAAGTCCATCTACTGAATATGAAAGAATATATACAACCCAGATCTCAAAGACAGAAATAAAGTATAACTAAACTAGTCCCAAGATAATCATGAGTAAGATAAAGCCTAACTAAGCTAGTCTAGGGAATAGGGGTGATGTCATCAGCTAGAGCTGGGTCCTCCTGAGAGTCCAGCTCACAAGTGTCATCTAGGGATGTCCCATAGAAGGTATCCACACAGGCCTCCTCCTCGTCCTCTGTAATATTTTCAACAGGTCCAGTCTGGACAGGAGCGAGCACAATACATCTCAACAGATCATAGCAGGTTAGAAAATATAATCATGCAGTAAAGTAAGATATATTAACTGAAGGAAATACAGTATATAAACAGAGAGAGAACTGTAATAGAAATATCTACTATAATAGAGAACTAACAGTGGCTAGTGAGTCAGAGTACAATATAGATATGTAAATGGCATAGGAGATTCTGATGCTACACTACGGAAAGATTCTGATGCTATACTACTTGGATATTATTCACATGTCTACTTCTACTCCCCCGTACCCCCAATTAATACACAAGGATCCAGCCAGGTTATGTTATGATTCCATGTAATGGCCCACAAGGGGTGATATGTGGTATGTCCATAAATGGGTGATTCTAGGAATGCCCATAAAAGGGAGATTCAAGGAGACTCTGTGATCATGAGAGTACATGTCACAAGTGATCAATGAACCATGAAGCATAGTAATACACAATGTAAGTAAAATGCACAGAACATGTATTATTCGATGCTCCTGAAGGATAACATCTAAAGAAGGGATCCATATAGTACCAATCCGTGTGACCAACGTGACAGTATCAAGTAAAGTAATTTAAAGCAGGAAAATAATTCTAAACAGGATATGAAATGATCAGAGAATGTACTCGTCTGATACCCTGAACAGCTGATATAAAAAGATGGCCAACTGGAGTCACAGAGTCCTAGTTATAGCAACATAGGTTATAAAGAGTTCAATTTATATTGTAATTGAAATTATAATACAATCTACATGAGTCTAAGTCAATCTAGGTCAAAGTCAACTCGTGGTCAACTCTGGTCAACTATAAAGTCAAACTAGGTAAACTCTAGTCAACTATGGTCAAACTAGCTAGGGTTGGGTCAACAATGGTCAATTAGTCTAGGTTATTCAATTCCAGGTCTAAACAAAATAAGTATATGCAAATCAAGTATCCAAGATAGCTATTAACTCATTGCCTAAGTCACTTGTTAAACCAAGCACAAAACTAAACCATAAGCTAACAAGGCACACAAACTTAGTCATATAATGTATATAAATTATTCACATTCACTTATTCATATACATAGATATATATAGGAAAGCTATATATATAGACACATACATATATATATATATATATAGAGAAAGAGAGGTAAAAGAGTAAATGAGTGTGTGTGTATTTGGCATATGTGTGAAAGGGTATGTGTTAATGTTCTCAAATTTAGTGATAGGTAGGTGCATGTGATATGGGATACATGGTGTCAAAGGATGTATGAATGCATGTGTGAAAAAGGTTATAGGTTAACTCAGTTTATAGAAATGCATACATACATACTTATATTGCATACATGCATACATACATATCATATATACATATATACATTGCATACATGCCTACATACATATCACGTATGCATACTTGTATTCATTCATGCACATATACATACATACATACATAGATGCATACATACATATTTGAATACATTATATACTTGCATACATTATATTCATATATGCATACTCTACATTATATTATATTCATTCCTACATAAATGCATACATATAATATATACATACAAACTCATATATTTAACTAAATATATATGCGCATACATACATTATATTACCTTAACAAATATATATATTATTCATTCATATCCCATATACATGCATACTTTAGTTCATACATTTTATCCATTCACCTATCATTAAGTTGCATGCATATACTTATTTTTATTACATACATGTCATTCATACATATTACATACTTACATGCATCTATACATTATATACATTGTATGCAACATGTAAAAATAGAAGAGAAAAAAAGGAGAAAAATTGAAATAAAAAGGAAAGGAAGGAAAAAATGTAAGAAAAGGGGAAACAGTGGATATATACATGATTGCATCATATATTCTACATTACCATACATGCTATCATTATATATTGTATTATATTATTTATACATTATGAATTCATATCTATCATTACATGTATATCTTGCATTCATATCTAGCATTCATTATATACTTTCATACATACATTATATGTCATTCTTTCATTCACGCATTTATGCATTGCTTACATACATTACATTGATTGTATTCCTACATGCTTGCATTCAACCATATATATATATTAATTTACAGAGGATACATATCATATATATCATTTCATTCATCTTACATATTATGCATTACATACTCTATATTCATTTAATATCCATACTACGTAGGCTCATAGGTTACACAAAATGCCTATATCGTATAGTCACTCTTCTACTTAAACCCAATACTATACCAATTGAGACTTAACTAAATTCAAGAATTAAAGTATTCGTAGACCTTCATGTTAGCTTTCCAAAACATCAAACGGATCGCATTTGCGTGTCCGAAAGCTCCCGGAATCGCAAAAATACTGAAACGCGTTTGTCTTTCGTACAACTGACACTCAAATAATTCTACAGAAAGTTACATAAAGAATTTGGCTTACTAAAATATATATTTGGGAAGTTAACTTCGATACGGTTCTTTAAAAAAAACGAGAGATAAATCGGAGTTCTAAGCTAAAAGTTATGACATTTCTAAGTTGCTTTGGTTAATAAAAACGTGGATGAATATTATGACGAATTTGACAAAAGAACACATATAGGCCAAGATACTTGGATACAAACATAGGTATCCAAATGAAACTCATTCTAATCATCCTAACTAAGATCAATCCACTCTCTAACCATTATAAAACTGAATTTAAATATCTATATAAACTATTATCATACATACATACACATGGGATGTCCTAATTTGGGATCTATCAAGTAGGACACAAGACATATATCTAAAATCCTCAAGAGAGCTCCAAATGGCCTCAAATTTGAATCTAAATGGGACACATGCATGAGAATGGATCCTACAGATTCAAAACTAATTTATATGTAAAGAAAATCGATTTAGAGGATGGGTTTTACCTATTGGGAGTGGAATCCCAATGAAATCCTTTAGGACACGGCTCCGATACGAAGATCCCTCAAAGTGGAAACTCCTCCTTGCACTCCTCTTCCAATCCTTGGTAGCACCCTTCCTTTGGAGAATGGGAATGATTGAGGGAAGGTTTGGTGAAGGAATGATTTGATTTGGAGATCAAATCAATGGGAAGGCTCTCTAAAATTGGGAAAGAACAAAAGGAAAATAAAAGAGGCAAGATTATAATGAATAAAATGAATCATTCTCCCCTAAAGGTGGCTGCCATAAAGAGTCCATTTGGGCTAATGGGAAATGTCCGAATTGTCCCTCTCTAGTCTCATATGGTTAAGTCTAGGCTAGGTTCCAGTTTGGGATCAAAATGATCTAGTTTTGAGTCTCTAACTTAACCATTCTAACATGATAAAAATTAGTTTAATTAACTAACTTAAATGTTGGGTCTTGTGAGCCATGCTTAACTTAATATTGGGTTCCATCTAGAGTTCAAGCTACTCGGGTCACAATACAAGTCGGAACGAGACGAAACTCAAACCCGACTAAACAAATCTAATAAAAACAATATTAAAAATATAAAATTTTCCCAAAATATTAAAATATGAAAAATAACCAAAATCATAATACATCAATTTAAATATTATTAAAATAAGCTAAAATTCACCAATTAATCAAAATCCTAAATAATTCAAAAGTCACAAAATGACCAAAATACCCTTAGCCTAAAAAATTGTAAATAGTCATTCTAATCACATGGTTAGGTCCCCATGGTCATGGTTAGTCTCTAGGCTCAACAGTTATAGAGTTCACTAGCTAACACATCAAAATTATAATTCACCAATTTTAAATAGTATTAAATTAATTAAAAAAATTCCCATAAATCATAAATCCTATTATTAAATAATAAGCTTTTACAAAAGTTTAAAATTACCCTCATTTGGAAAACTGGGTGTTACAATCCTACCCACCTTATAAAAATTTCGTCCTCGAAATTAAGATGATCGCACCCCCTTCTAGGTCAAACATAGTCAAGGGTCAATCACTAGTCAATTTTCTCAACATCCTAGTACTTGGTCATCCGCTTGTCAACTTCTTAGGATTTTACCTATGCTAGCTTCCTAAGTGTTGGCAACCAGAATTTAGGAAAAAGAGAAACTCTATAATAGGCTAGCTCTTAACTTCCCAATCCTATCAGGGCTGATACTATAAATCTCATAAGCTACAGGTTTATAAACACACATTCCCCACATCAAGGACTAACCTATATATATATATCCACAGTTGATACTAATTGGGGTAACATCCCTATTTCTCGACAATCAAGGTCCTAAGAATTTTATCTAAACCATACAATTTGAAGGAATAGCATACAGGGTCAGGGCATACTGTTGCAGTTGGAAGTCTCACCTAGGTGCACTGGTCATTCTAGGTCAAAAAAGTACTATGGTATCAATACACAAGCAATCTAGGGTATCCTAATTGGGAAGGTAAGGGAATAACAACCATCAAGGTTGTAAGGGTTGTCTACCATCCTATATAAGAAATTAGTCATTAACAAACAACTGAGAAATTATTAAAAGGTTACTATTCCATAAAATGGTAAAAATTGAAAATTTAGGCACAACAAATCACAAATAGATTTTTGTCTTGACAAGATCTAAGTTGATCAATTTCGGGATAATTCGAGATTTGGGCAAGATGGGGAATCAATGAAATCAAGTATGAGCACGAGCATCCAATGATGAAGATCCAGGTCATGATTAAATTTAATTCAACTGGATACGAATACAAGGTTCCCAGGCGATAAAATTAATTCCAAGGAGAATTGTCAAGGCTGTTGCGGATAAGATTTCTATGGCAAGTTTAACTATGTCTCCATCCACGTAGATTAATATGAAAAGCGAACCAAAACGCAATAGGTTGATCAGGCCATCACACGCCGGTTCTGATTAGACAATATGTTAGTGGGTGCGCACCCAATAAGATATGTCATGATCAAGCTCGAAAAGGATAAGCTTGTAAAACTAAAGATAATTAGCAGCATAGGATATAAGTAAGGGTGGTAGTGATGAACGAAGATACATAGCCCAGATTCTTAACTAAATGGGTCAAGCAGTCAAGTTAAGGTACAAAGTTAAGCATTTAAGGAATCAAGCAGAACATCATCACATGTCGGGTCGAAGGAATTGAGTCAAGGCTGGATCTCTAATTGAAATCAGGAATAATTCAGTATCATGGTAGAGGTTATAGTTTAGCCGTTTGACCAGAAAATCATATCAAGAAAATAAAGTACAAGGAGACGGGTTTTAGTGGGACATAATATACCTACACGAAGGTGAGTTCGTCTAGGTCTTGTATATAAGATTTGTTGGAGGGTAACAGCTAGTATTACATTCCGAATGTCAAGGTCATGATAAGGAACGTCAAAGGATCTCAAAATAGAAAGTGGGGGTTCAAGAGGTGGTAAATAAATGCACAAGATAAGGAAGATCAAGTTAATCATATGTTTCTGATACCCTTAAGTTCATCTGGTCATAACTTGCCAATCGTATCCATACCTCACCAGTCTCCATATAAAAATTTAACCTTTACCTAAGCCTTTACCATGACTACCGTAGACAATTTCCAATTTCCAAACATTACTCATGAAGCATAGCCTTCACATTTAGGAATCAACATTAACCATTTATTCAAATTTCCAAATTCTTTCACCTTGTCTTAAGTTTGGCCCGAAACCTCTAAATCCCGTTTATAAATCCCTTGAACTTGTTCAAATAGTTATCCTCGTGTTATTTAATTTAAATACCTTTATGCCTTACAAAACTTATCCTCCATCAAAAAAATCAACTTCCATATTTTCTTCGACATACACCTTTGAATATTATTCTCCTAAAAAAAAATTTACACAACAATCTCTAAATTTCTATAACTTTATGTTCCCTCTATCGCTAGTCATTTCCTTGCAATATCTTGTTCAATATCCTTATTGAATGCAATTAATTTCTCTTTTCTATTACTAACCTTCTACATAGCCTTAGGGTAAAACTTCCCAAGAATCAATAACCAGAGTTTCGAGGTTCTCAAATCTAGGTTGACCTTGAATATCCTCATCAGTTTGAATACACCTATAAACTATCTCAAAATTCCAAAATCTCCCTAAGTGTGATTGTTTCAGATTGATTATGTACATCTTTTGATTCTATTCGAGACCTTTACCAAATTTTTATCTCAAGGTTTCAATATTGAACACTCCACATTTTGATTTCCTCTAGATCATCATATAATAATCAGTTTTGTCTCCTCTGAGCTACATGATTCACATCACTTCTTCATTCTTTTCCAGGCAGAAGATATGAAGATTCAAGGGTTTCGAGGTACATCTGGTAGGGATGATAAGATATGGGTGATTGGTGTAATTAGACAGAGTTTAGGAGAAGAAGAAAATAAGAATACAAGAAAATAATGGCAAGAAGGAGTAATGAAGATCTGTTCTTTCTCATCTGTTCAAACGAGATGAACCCATCAAGCTCAAATTCAATAGCAAGAAATGAGGGTGAATCCAAACAAGAGGAAAAACGAATTCCAATTGAAGATCAAAAATGAGTTTCTCAGGGGTCGTCCCAGGAATCTCTTAAAGAATCCTAAGTGTGATTGAGTGCCTTGAATTTGAAAATATTAAATACAAAATTAAAATCAACAACTACAGAATTTTATCAAAATCATCAACTAATACCAGGATTCAAAATCTACCATGAATCCACCAAAATCAAATTCAAATCAAGGAAAAAGGTGAATCAAAATAAGGGAAAGGTAGTTTAAATCAGAGTTCAAAATGAGATTCTCAAGGGTCATCCCAGGAATCTCTCAAGGAATCCGAATAGTGATGAGTATCCTCTCTTCCTAACATCTTAATTTCTATATCCTAAAGCAGGCTCGTAGTAGTACAGCTAAGTCGTTGCGCTACTACGAAATCGCACTAATGCGAATCTCGACCTGCATGGGCCACCACTAAAAATGTGTCACGACCCGTACCCACTGTGAGGGTACGAGTTCGTAACAGCGCCCAGCCTACGCCGCAGTGTCGACGGTAGAACGCTGTCCTAGGTCACAACATCTAACAATATAATTCTAAGCAGTTTATACTCCCCGAATGGGGGTGACATAGCAGAATGTAAACTCAATCACAACTAAGGAAGAAGAAGCACGATATGATATAAAACTCAAAGGAAATACAGATGATCAGAAAGTCTAAGATAACAACTCAGCAATATCCAGAAATACAAGTCTATCTACTGAATATGAAAGAATATATACAACCCAGATCTCAAAGACAGAAATAAAGTCTAACTAAACTAGTCCCAAGGCAATCTTGAGTAAGATAAAGCCTAACTAAGCTAGTCTAGGCAATAGGGGTGATATCATCAGCTAGAGCTGGGTCCTCCTGAGATTCCAGCTCAGAAGTGTCATCTAGGGCTGCCCCATAGAAGGTATCCACACAGGCCTCCTCCTCGTCCTATGTAATATTTTCAACAGGTTCAGTCAGGACAGGAGCGAGCACACAGATCATAGCAGGTTAGAAAATATAATCATGCAGTAAAGTAAGATACATGAACTGAAGGAAATACAGTATGTAAATAGAGAGAGAACTGTAATAGAAATATCTACTATAATAGAGAACTAACAGTGGCTAGTGAGTCAGAGTATAATATATACATGTAAAAAGCATAGGAGATTCTGATGCTACACTACGGAAAGATTCTGATGCTACACAACTTGGATATTATTCACATGTCTACTTCTACTCCCCCGTACCCCCAATCAATACACAAGGATCCAGCCAGGTTATGTTATGATTCCATGTAATGGCCCACAAGGGGTAATACATGGTATGCCCATAAATGGGTGATTCTAGGAATGCCCATAAAAGAGAGATTCAAGGAGACTCTATGATCGTGAGAGTACATGTCACAAGTGATCAATGAACCATGAAGCATAGTGATACACAATGTAAGTGAAACGTACAGAACATGTAGTATCCGATGCTCCTGAAGGATAACATCTCAAGAAGGGATCCATATAGTACCAATCCGTGTGACCAATGTGACAGTATCAAGTAAAGTAATTTAAAGCAAAAAAATAATTCTAAACAGGATATGAAATGATCAGAGAATGTACTCGCCTGATATCCTGAACAGCTGATATGAAAAGATGGCCAACTGGAGTCACAGAGTCCTAGTTATAGCAATATAGGTTATAAAGAGTTCAATTTATATGGTAATTGAAATTATAATGCAATCTACATGAGTCTAAGTCAATCTAGGTCAAAGTCAACTCTTGGTCAACTATAAAGTCAAACTAGGTCAACTATAGTCAACTATGGTCAAACTAGCTAGGGTTTGGTCAACAATGGTCAACTAGTCTAGGTTTGTCAATTCTAGGTCTAAACAAACTAAGTACATGCAAATCAAGTATCCAAGATAGCTACTAACTCATAGCCTAAGTCACTTGTTAAACCAAGCACAAAACTAAACCATAAGCTGACAAGACACACAAACTTAGTCATATAATGTATAAATATTATTCACATTCACTTATTCATATACATAGATATATATAGGAAAGCTATATATATAGACACATACATATATATATAGAGAGAGGGAGAAAGAGAGGTAAAAGAGTAAGTGAGTGTGTGTGTGTTTGGCATGTGTGTGAAAGAGTATGTGTTAATGCTCTCAAATTTAGTGATAGGAAGGTGTATGTGATATGGGATACATAGTATCAAAGGATGTATGAATGCATGTGTGAAAAAGGTTATAGGTTAACTCAGTTTATAGAAATGCATACATACATACTTATATTGCATACATGTATACATACATATCATGTATACATACATATATTGCATATATGCCTACATACATATCACGTATGCATACTTGTATTCATTCATGCACCTATACATACATATATATATAGATGCATACATATATATTTGAATATATTGTATACTTGCATACATTATATTCATATATGCATACTCTACATTATATTATATTCATTCCTGCATAAATGCATACATATAATATATGCATACAAACTTATATATTTAACTCAATATATATGTGAATACATACATTACATTACCATAACAAATATATATATTATATATTCATATCCCATATACATGCATACTTCAGTTCATGCATTATATCCATTCACATATCATTAAGTTGTATGCATATACTTATTTTCATTACATACATGTCATTTATGCATATTACTTACTTACATGCATCTATACATTATATACATTGTATGCAACATGTAAAAATAGAAGAGGAAAAAAAGGAGAAAAATTGAAATGAAAAGGGAAGGAAGGAAAAATGTAAGAAAAGGGAAAACAGTAGACATATACATGCTTGCATCATATATTCTACATTACCATACATGCTATCATTATATATTGTATTACATTATTTATATAGTATGCATTCATATCTATCATTACATGTATATCTTGCATTCATATCTAGCATTCATTATATACTTTCATGCATACATTATATATCATTCTTTCATTCATGCATTTATGCATTGCTTACATACATTACATTGATTGCATTCCGACATGCTTGCATTCAACCATATATATATATTAATTTAAAGAGGATACATATCATATATATATTATTTCATTCATCTAACATATTATGCATTACATACTCTACATTCATTTAATATCCATACTACGTAGGCTCAAAGGTTACACAAAATGCCTATATCGTATAGTCACTCTTCTACTTAAAACTAATACTATACCAATTGAGACTTAACTAAATTTTAGGATTAAAGTATGTCGTAGCCCTTCATGTTAGCTTTCAAACGGATCGCATTTTCGTGTCCGAAAGCTCCCGGAATCGCAAAAATACCAAAACACGTTTGTCTTTCGTACAACTGACACTCAAATAATTCTACAGCAAGTTATAGAAAGAATTTGGCTTATTAAAATATATATTTGGAAAGCTAACTTCGATACGTTTCTTTTAAAAATAACGAAAGATAAATCGGAGTTCTAAGCTATAAGTTATGACATTTCTAAGTTGTTTTTGTTAATAAAAATGTGGATGAATATTATGATGAATTTGACAAAAGAACACATATAGGCCAAGATACTTGGATACAAACATAGGTATCCAAATGAAACTCATTCTAACCATCCTAACTAAGATCAATCCACTCTCTAACAATTATAAAATTGAATTTAAATATCTATTTAAACTATTATCATACATACATATACATGGGGTGTCCTAATTTGGGATCTATCAAGTAGGACAAAAGACACATATCTAAAATCCTCAAGAGAGCTCCAAATAGCCTCAAATTTAAATCTAAATGGGACACATACATGAGGATGGATCCTACGGATTCAAAACTAATTTATATGCAAAGAAAATCGATTTAGAGGATGGGTTTTACCTATTGGGAGTGGAATCCCAATGAAATCCTTTAGGACACGGCTCTGATACGAAGATCCCTCAAAGTGGACACTCCTCCTTGCACTCCTATTCCAATCCTTGGTAGCACCCTTCCCTTGGAGAATGGAAATGATTGAGGGAAGGTTTGGCGAAGGAATAATTTGATTTGGAGATCAAATCAATGGGAAGGCTCTCTAAAATTGTGGAAGAACAAAAGAAAAATAAAAGCGACAAGATTGTAATAAATGAAATGAATCATTCTCTCCTAAAGGTGGCTGCCATAAAGAGTCCATTAGGGCTAATGGAAAATGTCCTAATTGCCCCTCTCTAGTCTCATATGGTTAAGTCTAGGCTAGGTTCAAGTTTAGGGTCAAAATGATCTAGTTTTGAGTCTCAAACTTAACCATTTTAACATGATAAAAATTACTTTAATTAACTAACTTAAATGTTGGGTCTTGTGAGCCATGCTTAACTTAATATTGGATCCCATATAGAGTTCAAGCTACCCGGGTCACAATAAAAGTTGGAACGAGACGAAACTCAAACCCGACTAAACAAATCCAATAAAAACAATATTAAAAATATAAAATTTTCCCAAAATATTAAAATATAAAAAATGACCAAAAGCATAATACATCAATTTAAATATTATTAAAATAATCTAAAATTCACCAATTAATCAAAATCCTAAATAATTCAAAAGTCACAAAATGACCAAAATATCCTTAGCCTAAAAAGTTATAAATAGTCATTCTAATCACATGGTTAGGTCCCCATGGTCATGGTTAGTCTCTAGGCTCAACAGTTATAGAGTTTACTAGCTAACACATCAAAATTATAATTCACCAATTTTTAATAGTATTAAATTAATTAAAAAAATTCCCATAAATCATAAATCCTATTATTAAATAATAAACGTTTACAAAAGTTCAAAATTACCCTCATTTGGAAAACTGGGTGTTACACGGGGTTATCCTGCCAGGATATGAGCAAGTACAAACGCTAACAGCAGTTCTATGTGAATTGACGAATTCTATAAGAGACAATTATAATGAAATACAAGATAAAATATTAAGACTGGAATATAAACATGATATATAAAACTGGATATCATGTCAGGGTATAAAATACTGGAATGTAGAATAATACAGGAATATCTGATGTATAATGTAAACATAAACGATGTCTTGAGATATTAGTGCATTATGTGATCGGCTTGGGTTAAGATCAGGATATACCATTTGACCGGCTACGCACAAGAACAAGCACAGGTAAACTTGGAGATCAGGCTGGCAAAAATGGAAAGCTATGCACAAGTAGTAACAGAAATACAAGAGGGGTATTGATCAAATAACCACTAATAACTCCCCATCCCTGAGTAGTATAATAGATCCAGACATGTCACGTCATAACACGGGATTCAAAAGCAAGGGTCCAATCTACTCCTAAATCGGTGTCTATACAAGTACAAGAAAAATAAGATCGAACAATGTACCAATATACCAGAAAAGTCCAGGAATAATATCTCATAACAGGATCCGACGTTTACTAGTCCGTGAACCATCGTATCAGGAATCAAGTAAGACACTACAAATGAATCGAATATAGTAGATATAAAGACAATAATAACTATTAGTGAATGTACTCGCTTGCGGTCCTGAGCTGTCAGTGAGAATAGGTGCTCAGAGTGATGTCACAGACCTAAAGATAAGATATCATGAGTTAATTAGGGTTTAATAGTGTATGACATAATTTCTAGTACATGTTATACAAATCTATGTCAAACTAAGTCACACCAAGTCAACTTAGTCAAACTAAATCAAGCTAAATCAACTAAGTCATACTAACTCATACTAGGTCTAATAAAGTCAAACTAGATCAAACTAGATTATGCTAAGTCAATCTAAGTAAATCAAAGTCATATTAAGTCATACTAGGTCTAACAAAGTCAAACTAAGTCAATTTAGATCATACTAGGTCAAGGGTTGACCTACAGTTGACTTTTGGTCAACTGGTCATCTCTGGTCAACTTCTAATCTAATCTAGGTCAAACTTGCTAATGGTTGTCTCACAGTTGACTTTTGGTCAACTGGTCAACTATGGTCAATTTCTAGTCCAATCTAGGTCCAATGTTGACTTACAATTGACTTTGAGTCAAAACAGACAACCTTAGTCAAACAGGGTAAAATCTAAGTCTAATATCATATTCGTAATCTTTACCTACCGAGGTAACTCACTTCTAGCCATTACCTACCAAGATAACCGACTTCTAACCATTACCTACCAAGATAACTGACTTCTAACCATTACCTACCAAGATAACCCAATATCTTAGATACTAGGTAATACCCTTTCCTTAGTAATATATTACCTTAGGTTAGTAGATAACTCACTAACCTAGGCTAATAGATCCTACTAATACTTTAGACTAGTATCTAATCGTCTATCTCAATATCCTACCAATTTCTTACCCTTAGACTATAGGCAATTTTTATTACCTTGTCAACACCTTAGACAATACCTTAGCCTACTAATTTACCCTCTAAGATACTGATTTGTATCTTAGGATACATACTCATTTACATCTTAAGACACTAACATAGATAGTAGATACTAGTAAGATACCAACCTATATCTTATCCCAAGATACTATATACCTTAGCCCTATTGATATCCTAAAACCAATATCTTACTTGTAAACCCAATACCTTAGTCTAGGCAAAAATACGTTAACTACCAAGATACCAATCTTATATATCTAATATTTATCCTAAGCTACTAGCTAACCAATAACTTAGATATCTAACCATAGTTACCTAGATAAACCCAATACCTTACCTTGTAATAAGGTAAACCCATTACCTTAAGTAAGGTAAACCATTACCTTGGTTGGAAACTAATACCTTAACCTCTAATACTAATACCTTAAATATCTAGCCTCTAACCATCTACCCTAAAATATAAGATAGACAATACCTTAGTATCTAATACCTTAGTATAAAGTAAACCCTCTCTACCTTGTAGGTAAGTCCCCTTTACCTTGTTGGTAAATACATTACCTTAAGGTAATAGGCAAATACCCAAAATATCCTAAGATACCACTATGGTATCTCAAGATATCACTCTATATCCAAATTTATATCTCTAATACAAGATACTAACCAACTCTAATATATAACTTCTAACCATCTATTCTAACTTAGAAACCTAGCACAACTAACATCCACTAACTAATATCTAACAGTAACATATATGTATATATATCCATCTCTAACTCTAACCAACTAACATATGTCATCTCTAACTAACAATAACATAGACTAACACAACTAACTATCTAACTTATACAAGATATTATTATCTAACTTCTAAGATACCTCTAAGCTCTACATCGATTCTAACATAACCACTAAAATACTTACATATCCATACATAAAATATCTAAATCTCTCTCCACTACAACACTAACACATACACAAACACATATACCAAATCCACCCCCACTTTTCTAACATATCCACAAACATCTATATACAGACAAACTACCACTCAACCAAAATACAAATCGATCAACAAACTACACTAGGCTCAACTCAAATAGGATGGCATGATCCTCCCAACTCTCTCACCTTCACAACACACACACTACACTACCATCTATACAACATCAAACACACACTAGCACATATCCTCTATCAATCTTACTTCTCTCTACTAACCACACGCATCCTTATCTCATTCAAACACACACACTATACTAACATATATTACCTAACAATAATATATATATATACATATATATATATATATATATATGTACTATATTATACATATTCTTGACAACCTATGATAGCTACATTCACGTGATAGCCATACTACATAGGCTCATAGGATACACAAAATGTCCTTGTCGTATAGTCAGTTTTCTACTTAAAATCAATGCTGCACCTATTAGACCTATTCATTAAATTCTAGGATTAAAGTATGTTGTAGCCCTTCGTATTAGATTTTGAAACTTCAAACGGATCGTATTTTCGTGTCCGAAAGCTCCCGAAATTGCGAAAACACTGAAACGCGTTCGTCTCTCGGACAGCTGACACTCAAACAGTTTTATAAAAAGTTTTAGAACGAATTTGGCCTATTAATATATATATTTGGAAAACTAACTTCGATATGGTTCTTTTAAAAAATGGAAGATTAATCGGAGTCTTGAGCTAGGAGTTATGACATTTATAAGTTGCTCTGGGTACTAAAAACGTGGATGAAAATTATGACGAATTTTGGTTATTTTGGACAAAAGAAACGCATACTAACTATATTATCTAGGTTACTAACTAGATTATCTAACTCACTAACTTAACACTAACACACCCACACTCTATCATACACACACAAGACACATATCAATATATATATATAAAAACCACAAATCAGTCCACATCCATAAATATAACAATATTTGATATTTGTACATAAAAATCGGGCTTGTAGGCCATAATACATAGATTCAAACATTGGTATACAAATGAGAACAAACATAAACATCCTGACCCTGGTTAATCTACTCTCTAACACATGAAAATCTGAAATTAGAAGGCAAATAAGTCTATGGCACAAAAACACAAACACACGGTGTGCCCCCTTTGGAATCTCTCCTTGGGGGACACCAAAACTAACCCAAACTCCTAAAGAGGACTTAAAAGAGCCTCTAAATCATTCTTAATGGTGGTTCATACATGGGGGTGGTTCCTATGGGTTCAAATCTAACAAATATGCAAGGAAAAGATAAAATAGAGAAGGTTTAGAGAGAAAGATACCTATTGGGAGTTGATTTCCAATGAACAACCCAAAGGATACGAATCCGACACGAACTCTTCTAGAAAATGGACACCCCTCCTTGCCCTTGGAAACATAATCCTTATAGCTCCATCTTCTTGTAAGAATGAGAGAATTTGGTGGAGAAAAGAGAATATTTGAGAGATGAATCTATGGGATTTGCTCTCAAGATTGGGATTTACACTAAAATGGGAATGGAGGCTACTTTGCAAATGAAAAGGAGATGGAACCCTCTCTTGGCTACCATAAGTGTTAGGTTTAGGCCAATGGAAAATGTCTAATATGCCCCTAATAGGTCCCCTTTGGTTATCTAACTCATGCAATAGTTTGGGGTCAAAAGGGTCAAGTTTCTAATCTTTAAATGACTAAACTTGTCATGTGGGTTTAGTCTAAATGCACTAGCCTAATGAGATGAGTTTGTAGGCTATGCCTATCTAATCTTTGGGTCCCGACTAGAGTCTAAACAACCCGGACCACTAACCTAAGTCAAAATTAGAAGAAACTCCAACCCGGCTAAACAAATCCCCAAAATACAATAATAATAAATAAATATTTACAAAAATATAGGAATATAAAAAATGACAAATTTACCCTTATTTTTGAAAATAGGTAGTTATACCAACTCCACGATCAGTAGTTGTTTTTACCAAAATTTAACTCCCATAAGTCCAAATGTGACGCTAGCTGCATTCCTGATGATGTGGCTGAGGAAGGCTGTAGTGCCTGGAGGCTCATTATCTGTGGGGCGACTGAGTAGGGAACTTATCATGCCAGTCATAAGGTTGGCCTTTGGTCATTCTCTTGTGCTGCTTACGGCCATGGTTTACAACATTCTTCGAGGCCTACGGGACCTCTCAGAAAAGATCATAGAGTATCGTGGGTGTGCCAGCGACTTTCCTCGAGCGGAGCTACCCTACCATTATTTGATGGCCTGGTTGGCATTGTATCATACTGATTTGACTGTCCCTGCCACCATATATGGTCACGAGAAGGAGGATGTACTTTTGTACAACTACCACAAGATGAACTGGTCTCATGACGGTGTTTCTGCTGTAGGCAGGCATTGAACTGCTTGGATAGTTATAGTTTTAGCAGGGTTTCGCCTTTCTATGGTAGCCATGAAGCTGGTGATGAGCTGGTTGACCAGGCTAACAAAAGGGATAAGTTAACTGTCGGTGCTTTTCGTTGGTTGTTATCCTTTCGTCCCTCGTACCTCATGTACCGGAGCCAGAATAAGGCATATCTGGAGCCCTATCTGTAGAGTCGCTTTAAGCGATAGTTTGGTTATAGCCAAACTATGGTGAGCAATCCTAGCCTGTGTCTTGGCTATAAGGGAAGTTTGTTGGACGGCGCCCGTGCTTGAAGTTATTACAATGCCAAATCTACTGGGGCAGCGTTTATATTCCATGACGTGCATGGAGAGCCTCATGTCTTGTATTTCGCTGTAAAGTTCCACCATTTGGTGAATAACTTCTCTTCGGGTTATGATCGAGAACGGAGCTTTATTGTGGGTACAAAGTTTGAGATGCCCAGCGGCGGTCTTAGGAGTCTAAAGATATAGGATGTGGGTCTTCGAATGATTTTAGTGCCTCTCGGAAGTGAAGGGGAGATGTGGTGCCCCTGAGTTCCCAACTAAAATGTCAAGCTCGTCAGGCGACAAACCCTCTTTCTAGCAAGAAGGTTAAAAGATTGGCATCCAAGGGTCCTGCTTCCTTACAGCCTAGGGAGCCACCTGTTGCATCGACCTCACGGGTATATTTTAGTTCCCTTTTGATTCAAATTTTCACGAGCAACTTTTTACTTATCCTTGTTTTGCTGGTGCAGGCGAGGGACACGTCGGAGCGATCAGAGGAGTACCATATCCTTGAGGAGGGCCCAACCACTGAGGCAGAGGAGGTTCCTCCTCCTGCCTCTTTTGACTATGAGTAAATGGCTTCCAGGTGTGGCTCTATGGTAATACTAAGGGTTGGCCTCACGTTTCATTAAAGTACCGTTCGGGAACCCGGGCTTGAGACAGGTCGATTGGCCAACGATGCTCAGGGCACATCTGTTGGTTCCTTCCGGGAGCCTCCTCCTTACGGAGGCATCGAAGGACCAGAGTTGGAAGATTTAGCCCTGGCGTACATTGCACCTAAACTATGAGTGGTCGTTGAAAAGAATGTCAAAGATGCAGTGGTAGGTATTGTCGACGAGCTGGCTAGTCGAGGCGATGAGGTCACTGATGAGCCGCACACCGAGGCGGTCACTATCAACAGTGCTATTGATGAGCCCGTCAATAAAACCCTAAGGGTCCGATTGAGGAGAAAGAATTGGTCGAGGAGGCTACAGTCGGATCAATTGAAGAACCCTCCAATGTAGCCTCTCCAGGACCGTCTGAAGAGATTATGCTCAAGCCACCTGTTCTGGGTTCGGTCGAAAAGATTATGGACGAACCGGTTGCTGACACACCTGTTGAGAATGCTACTGAGGAGTCGGTTACAGTGACCATTGAGACGTCGGCTGCTGTGATTGCTCAGGCTCTAATTAGCGTAGCTTCGGCTGAAAGACCGGCAAGGAAGCATGCTGAGGAGTCAGTTGCGCGTCACACAGTATTGGCTCGTATTGTCTCTGTACTGCCAACGACCACTGTTACGGTGATGGCTCCCTCTGCTTCGACTGTGATCCCTAGGCATATGTTGGCAGCTACTGTAGCCCAGGGGCCTTCTATCGCGGCATCTCCGATAACCCCAATAGGCTTGGCTGACAATATATATTATACCAACCTTATTCTGAGCACAATTTGTCATGCATTGACATGTGGCATAGAGGATGTTTTATGAAATAACCAATTCTCTCAGACGGGTCCGGAATATAGTGGAGGCCCAGTTGGAAGCCTTTCGCGACTATCTAGAGTGTGAGGCTAAGGCCGATGCTATAGAAGATCTGTTGGCTGAATTGGAAGCTGTTGCCTTGGAGCTCCAGAATCTAGAACATGGTCTTCCAACCCTAGTCGCTACAGAGTTAGAGAAGATGGCCTCCGAAGTATCTCAGAAATGCCGGGCACTAACTGATCGGCTTTTCGAGGTTGAGTCCGAGATTAAAGTAGTGAGTGATATCGAAGAGGCTCGGGTTTGTCACCGTGCAGCTGTGGAGGATCAGTACAAGGCCCTCTGGGAGCAGATCCAAAAATTAAAAGAGACCCTAGCCCTTGCTGAGAGTGACCTGGACAAGTCTGAGGACCAGAATGATATCCTTCGCCAACGTTAAGAGACTCTGGCTTGGAAGAAGGAAAGCATTGGCATTCGTCAGGCCCTTACATACCAAAGCCTCTCTCATGTTGAAGATGAAGTCGCTCGCCGTCAGGAGGTCGAGCGTCGAGCCTAAGCATTGGTTGGCCCCCAGGTTGCTCTTTCGAGGAGTCGGCTAGAAGAACTTCAGCGTCAGTCTTCTCAGCTTTGACCTTCTTTTTGTATTATTGTCTCTCGGTTTGTGAGACTACTTTTTGTAACGAAAGAAAAAAAATATTTTTACTTTATAAAAGAAAACATTGGCTTTGTTTCTTTACTTGTCTTTTTACTTGTGAACTTTTCCTCGCACAAGAACTAGGATTCCCTCAGAGGTAGTATGATGTGAGGGGATCACTACAAGAAAAAATCCTTTTTATAATGTTCGATTCTCTATTATTATAACGTTTGATATAAAAAAGTTACAAAGTTTTCGGAAGATGCCCTAATATGACGGGTATAATGAGTTTTTGGTCTATTACTATGCTTCTATTTAAAATCGTTACATACAGTGTAATTTTTTATAACTCTTTGTTACACAAACGTAACAAAAGATTCCATTATTTTCCCCAAACTTAAACTCGGCCCGCTCTTTCTTTCTTCCCTTCATAATTTTTTCCCTTCCATCAAAACCCTCTTTCCCCTTTTCCTCTTCTACTTTCTTTTTTGTCGACTGTTTCTCCTCCTAAGTCAAAACCCTCTTCTCTCTTTCCTCCTCCTCCCTCCGGATCTTTTTTCTCTACTTACAACCCAAGAAGAAGACAAGGAGCAGTCGTCGGCCATTGGTTCAGTCATTTTTTCGCCGTGGACTCCTCCTATCCTAACTTTAATTTTCATAATCTCCTCCATAGTAGCAGAAGTAGTGGACTCGCCACAGTCGTGCCCCCTCCTATCCTAACCCTAATTTTTGTAATCTCCTCCAAACCCTAACCCTATAAGAACCAAAAGGGGGAGGGGTGAGGGGGGAGAAGAAGAAGAGGAATAAGAAGAAGGCTGGGTAGAATAGGAGGAGGAAATCATTAGAAGGCCAAGATGGCTCACGAGAAGAACCTTGAGAAGCAGGAGGATGTTGGCAAAGGTCAGTCTTCCCCCTTCTTCGTTTTCCTCCTCCATCTAATTGATCAATCGATCAATTTTTCATCATCATCATCATCTTCTTCTTCTTCTTCTTCTTCTTCTTCTTCTTCTTCTTCTTTCTCTGCAGAAAGCCAAATAGAATCGAATAAGAAAGCCATGACGATTCAGATCTTTTTTTGTTCTTTTTGGGGCTTCATCGATTTCTTAGATGATCGATTGATTTGTAGTATGATTTTCTTAATAATTGTACGTATAGGCCAGGAATGTTGGAATTTTTATTTGAAAGTAACAAGATTTTTAGGGAATCTACAAGATCCAGACATCTTTCTTTCTTTTTTAGTTAGGGTTTGATCTGAGTTGTTGATTTCTTACATAATCACATGATATTGTTGTGGTTATGCTAAAAAGTGCAGCTATAGGTCTATAAGATGGACTCTTTCATTTTAGGAATAGTAATTTGATAATTATTTCTTATTTTTAAATGTTTAGTGAATTGTTACTATGTTACACTTTATGTTGTTAAAACACTTATATGACATGTTCGGGACACAAGCAAGTAGACATCACATAGATTTTGGCATATTATGATGTATTTTCAAATATATGTGTCGCGTGTGTTACTAGTTTAACCAGGAAACAACACTGAATTTTTCTGAGTCTCTATGCTTCCTTTGTTGCACGTTGCAGCATGAAAAATGTATCTTTTTGATTCATTTTTAAAGATTGTATAGGAAAAAAAATTCAAATTCTTATTTTCTTAAGAGTTAGAACTGAATTATCAGGGATATACATTCAAAACCCAAAGAACAAAGGCCTATTTTTTGGTTTAGTTTGAAGTAATTGAGTTGTTGCCATTGAGTCACACATGTACATGTCCCAACACTTGATCCACGTCTGATAACTTGCGCTTGATTGCAATATATGCACATATGAGACTCGGTTTCTATTTCTGTCCCCGGATCCTCTCGCTTGCAAACCATGAATTCACATATTGGTTGTTGTTAGATACTCGAGGTGCATATGAATTAATATCCCTAACACATTGGATTCTTTTAATCTTTAGATGTACAAGCACAACAAATTTGGGATATTTTTATATATTTACTTAGTGGGCCAGATTTTCAACAACAGAAGCAGCAGAGCAGTAATACAATCTGGAAATTGTGAGGGAACCGAGATCGAGGTTCTCGAACTGCTCGACACCACTTCCAAGCTCAAGAAGTTTTACTCATAATTTCTATTGTATTTGTTTATTTATTGATTATTATAAATAATTCAATTTAATATTAATTTCTAATGGTATACATTTGATTGAAGCAATGGTATTGGTGGTTATACAATTGTGTTTCCATTTGCCAGTTTTACTAATATCTACCATCATTGGGTCTTGTGAAGGTGGATATTTGAGTACGAAAACTCTACTGTATCAATAAAGTCGTTCCAGATTTGTCTTTCAGTATAGAGAGTGAGTTGGTAACTTTTTAATTTGCACATTCTATGCTTTCTTATAAAAAAGGTTGTTTTATTGATGTCATATTAATTTGTTCTACTTAGAATGGACAGAAATTTGTTCATGTTAGCCAAGGTACTTGTAATAATCTGCTTTTATGGTTGTAAATTGTGGTTGTGACATGGTTCTATATGGAAGGATAACTATAATTTTGTTCCTTGAAGACATAGGTGATATGATAGTTAGAGAAAAATCAATCACCATCCTGAGTGTATATGCTTCATAGGTTTTTAGTCAGATAATAATCTTATGGGAAAATTAGAATTTGAAAAGCAATAAAGGCAAAATTTTGGTAATGTTTCATGAAAATAAAGTGCAAGTGGTGGGATGATACAGACATGGGAGCAAGGCATTGATTTTGGTATGTCCTCGGGTATTAATTTTTTTTCTACACGGACACCACACCGGTCTTCGTAGTACCCGTGCTTCCTAGTTTACTAGTTAAATATTGAATCTTTTGGAAAATAATTGGATAGAAGTTTGGAAAGCAATATTGACAAGAAGCTGGGAATATTACTTGAAAATCAAGTGCAAGCAGAAAGGCGATAACTTGTGGCCTAATTTAGGAACACGGTTTGCTGCAAAGGAGGTAGGTTTATATTGGAGTTTTAAAACTCTGCTTTCGGACATGTTGAAACTTTATTGATACATTTTAGATACAAGGCGTTGTTTGTAAGTTGATTTGCCATGTTTAGATATACTAAGAGACTATAATCACACCTTCTTTATTTCTTTGCAGCTACTGGAGTATGATGAATCTGAGACATAAACTGATTTCGAGGGAAATGATGCCAAAAGCAATATATTGGAATGACACACAAGGCATTGTTTGTAATTGTCATGCTTATTTCTTCATTGAAAATTGGTAGAATGAGGAGATGTTATCACATTTCTTGATTTTTTTTACTTATAGTGATATATACTGAAAATTGATTTTTTTAACTATCTAGAAGTGTTTTAGAAAAGTAAATTTTTTTATACAATTTGTAGTGTGTTTTTTGTATATGAAGCCCTCTCGTGTCACTTGGTCTTTGTAGTATCCTTTCACCGCCAGGTAACTAATGACTTCAGATATCTTCTAGTAACTATATTTCTAACTACTAACTGAATGTGTTTAGAGATAACTAAGGACTTCAGATGTCTTCTAGTATCTATATTTCTAGCTCCTCTCTTATGCTCTAAATAGAGCTATTTATCATTGGGAGTTCTTGAGTGGGATAAGTCCTCATTGGATAAGTATTTTGCTTGAGTTTTCCTCCAATCATATATACATCTATTTGGTAACCATTAGACAATAGAGGAAAAACAGGTAACAAACTAGGTAGTGGTATTGACCAAAAACCTTAAAAACCAACTATTTTTAGACTTCAGTCTGAAGTGGTTCCCTTTATTGGTTATTCAATTTTATGCTTTCTCATTTTCCTACAATCATATATCAGGATTTGGAGCAGGTGTACTTGTAGGTGTCACTCAGAGACATTGAGAACATTGCTCAGTTCACATAGAAAACATATCGATCTCTAAAACTGAAGGTTAGTCATAATCCTCCTTATGGACTATTAGCTGATTTTAAGTAGCAAATGGTTAAGATTATTTTCTGGGCAAAACTTCTACATGATTAATAATTAATTGATTGCCAATATCTCTTGCACCTACATGTTTCCTGGGAGAATCTCTTGGGATATAGTTATACTTGGTCATCTTTTTGGCTTGTATATTGCCTAAGAAATTGTTGTCAAATCCTACTGTAAGTATACTTATGCTCTCATCTAAAGTGACTGGTGCATTCGAAATTAGAGCATGGGTTTCCTGGTTGCATGACTCAAGAATGTCTTACAACTAATAAGTTAAATCAACCTACGTAAGGATGGCATTTTATCCATACTTTCCTTGGACAAGGATGTTCGCAGCAACTCATTGGGGATGGACATCTGGATTACAACTAATTGTAGATTTCTAGTTGAAACTTTTGTAGACCTTTTTTTATTTCAAACTTCCTCCTTAGGAAACTATATTTTGATGGGAATTGGCTAGGTTCATGAATTCTATCTCTATTGTTCATATTTCCCTACCCGATTATTGTTTATTTTTCTGATACAGACTCCAGATATTAATTTGATTTCATTATGTGAAGTCATTTTTTTTATTTGTGTACGATCTCTCGATATTTCTTGTACTTGTACATACAAAATCAATGAAACACTCAAATACAAGCTTGCAGAACTCGGTGTTGTTTTATTCATCAAAGGTTCATTGAGTTTGATTTGGAAACCCAAGATTCAAAAACTCAATTTCGTCAAAGTTTCACATTATCGGCATGGTTTAAACATTTCCTATGAGTATCGATTTTGCGAGTTTGGGGTAGGGATGATGTGTGCATGCGTTTGTATGGTGGGTGGGTAGAGGTATCGGTGGTTTTGAATCTTTCAATTTTGGTACTTCGGAGGCTATGACTGATACAGGAAACCTTTGCTCCAGTATTGGTTTCCTTCCTTTTAGTATTCTTCATACTTAGGGGGTTTTGGTTGTTTCAGAAGTTGAAACAGTTGGACACCTCAATTCCAATATGGATAAGCTAAAGCGTGTTGGTGATGGCTGAAGCTTGAAAGTTAAAACCTTGGCTAAATTAAATGTTACAGACATCTATGTGGGGCCCTCCAATGTTGGTTTGCATACATGCTAGGTAACCTCTTGGAGAATAGGGCATGCTAGTAAATGGTATCAACCTGGTTAAGGACCTGCTTTATTGGTCATGTGGTTGAGTTGATGAAGTTACATTCCCTACAGTAATTCTGATTTATTGTTGAGGCTTAAAAATAATCTAGATAAAGAGGAAAGAAGGCACCATGCTACATAGTCCTATGAGATGTTTCCTATATATGATCACAATTAGAAAGTGAATTATAATTTCAAAATCTCATGGTTAGTGGTTTTCAAGTGACAAATACATAAAATTGTTCTGTACTATAACAACTAGTAGTACTGCAGTTTCAAGTCTTTATGTGTTTGAGGATGGTCAATAAGACTTGGTGTTGATATTGAAATCTGGCCCTCTACGAGTATTGATATCAATGGTTTTGTGTCAGTTTCGTCAGTTTTTTGGACTAGAAAGCACCAACATTCCAAAAATCAATGTCGTATCTCGTATCTTCTCATATACTTATGGGGCACAACACTGAACCTAAAAATATTGTAAGACATGTCAAAACCTGTATAGTGCCCATGTCTCTATGCTCTTATTTGTCATGTCATATTTGTGTCCTTGAAACATAGGAATTGGATTATAAAAGTATCAGTTTTTACACTTCATAAGCCAATTAATAATTTTTTGAAGCAAAATTAGATATACTTTAGGGATAATTTCATGCATTATTTTGTACTTTGAGTCTTATGTTGTCCATCCATTACATGTGTCCAAGAGATAGACTTATATTATTTAGATATGGACATTTAGTTATTGTGAATCTCAGGTTGTACAAATATCAACATTTTGGACAATATTTTTATTTGTTGCTGCCTTATCAAATCAATATACTAGTAGTACAAAAAATTTAAATTATGTTTTTCTTACACATAATATTTAACAAGATTAATGCCTTGTGTGATTGTATCTTACATATGGAAATAATGTAAAGATTTTATATTCACAGACCTTAGGTGGTAGAAGCTACTGCAATAGTATTTTGTCACTGCTTCTGGCAATCCCATGCCACGAATGATAGGAAGGTGAGCATATTTCAGGCCTGATTAGAATATCTTAGTTTAAATTAATTAACTTCTTCCTGGAGCTTCTCCTTTTGTATTGCCATTACAGGCAATGTTAAAGCTAGTGTTTTGCTTATGTTTGAAGCTTTTGACTGTTGTATGCTTATATTAGACAACAGTTGTAACAAAATGCAAGTAGTATGCTATAGTAGATTGTCAGTTTGGTGCTCCAGGTAAGTAACTTTCCATGTCCTGTCTTTTGCAATATTTGAATAAATTTTGGTGCTAAAAATTACAACACTTATACCTTTATTTGTAGGTTATAGAATCAAGGATGTGCAGGTCTCTCCTTTTGACCGTTTTGTGGGTTGTATGTGTTGAAAGTTTTGAAGGGATGTCGACAGCTTTGTTGATGAAGAAAAGGAATGTTTTGAGGATGCCCTGAAAAAGGAAATATTAAGATGTAAATAAACATGTTGTGGATATTTTTTGTAAAAAAATATAATTAAGATGGTGATAATATATACGGTTTGGAATGAGATATTTTTAATTAAAAAGGAGCACTTTAAATGTTTGTTAAATTTCATAATTTATGTTGTCTGATTCGAAATGAATGTTTTGGAAATGGTCAGTATTGACGATTTCTTTTTATAACGCTTTAACAGGCTATATATATATATATATATATATATATATATATATATATATATATATATATATATATATATATATATATATATATATATATGTTTCAAGTACAAAGGGTCAGGACATTGGAAGACTGATTGTCCACTTCTCTAACAAGGAAACTATGAAGGTATATCTCATTTACTAGTAGTTGAAACATGCTTAGCGTGTTATCTACCGGCACATGGTGTGTAGATACAAGAGCCACTAATCATGTCTGCAATACATTGCAGGGGTTCCAGGAAACCAGACGGCTCAGTGATGGAGAGATATGCTTGTTCATGGGTGATGCTACAAAAGTATCGGTCGTTGCATTAGGAGATGTTACTTTATCTTTTGGTAGAAATAAGTCTTTGACATTGAGAGTTTGTCTTTATGCACCTTCACTTAGAAGGAATTTAGTTTCTGTTTCTATGTTAGTTAAGGATGTATATTCAGTTTATTTTAATGACAATATTGTTATTAGAAAGAATAAACATTTTATCTGTTCTGGTGCATTGGTTGATAATCTGTATGTCATTAATACTATTTTGCCCACAATGCAACTTATGGAAATGAATAATATGTCATCTAACTTAAATAAGAGAAAAGAACCTTCTTGTATGAACCAAACATATCTTTGGCACTTATGATTGGGGCATATTAACCAAAGAAGGATTCAAAGACTGGTTGAAGATGGACCTTTGAGTTCATTAGAAGTGAAGGTACTACCAGTCTGTAAATTCTGCTTGGAAGGTAAAACGACCAAAAGGCCTTTTATGGCAAAGGGATATAGGGCCATAGATTTGTTGGAATTAGTTCATTCTGATTTGTGTGAACCTATGACCATCCAAGCTAGAGGTGGCTTTGAATATTTTGTCACATTTATTGACGATTATTCAAGGTATGGATATATTTATTTGATGCGCCGTAAGTCTGAGTGCTTTGAGAAATTCAAAGAGTACAAGGCTGAAACGGAGAAACGTCATAGAAAATGTATTAAGTCATTACGATCAGATCGTGGTGGCAAGTACCTCTTTGGAGAGTTTATGGATTATTTATCAGAAGCTGGGATTGTATCCCAATTGACTGCACCTAGAATGCCCCAGCAGAATGGTATAGCCGAAAGAAAGAATAGAACTCTTATGGAGATGGTTAGATCAATGATGAGTTATTCAGATTTACCATATTCGTTTTGGAGATATGCCATAGAGACTGCAGCTTATATTTTGAACTTGGTTCCTTCTAAGTCAGTACCTTTTACTCCCACAGAGCTGTGGATTAGGCGTATGCCTAGTCTGAAACATGTTCGCATTTGGGGTAGACCAGCACATGTGCTGAATGGAAAAGCAGATAAGTTAGAATCTCGTACAGAAGTATGCTTGTTTGTAGGCTATCCAAGAGGAACGAAAGAAGGTTTATTTTATAGTCCTAAGGATAAGAAGGTCATTAACCGTCTTAAAAAGGCCCAAATCAGTCCTAAATCGTAATTTAGGACGAATTTTAGGGCGGTATGTAACAGTGCTATTAGGGTGGCGTGGCAAAAAGTTTTAAGACGAAAAATACCGTCCTAATTTGGTTTTAGGGTCGAAAAATCTAACCGTACCAAAAAAGTTTGAATTATTATATGTTTATGACGGTTTACTAAACTGTCTCAAAATAAAAGAGTTTGTGACGAATAACATACGTCCTAGAAAAATTTGCCAGCGTCACAAAAGGATGTTGTTTATATCTAGGACAATTACATAACCGTCCCAAAAGTAATACTTATGAAATTATTGTTTGCATTTTTCAGCTATAAAACATACAATTTAAATACATAAATAATATAATCATATTATCATGGCCGTTGTCAAGCTTGTCCTCAGATGTCTCTTCATGTGTTGGAGCTCCCATACAAAAAAAGCTTAACAACATCAAGCATTCTTTACCATTAAGTTGAAGACAACAAAATCCATATATAATTATAATGTTCAATTGATAAACAACAAAAAAGCTTAACATTAAGCATCCTTTACCATCATTTCCAAAATAAATCCAAAACACAATACATCACACACACCATTAGCTACAAAATTAACCCATTGGCTCCACCATTACATACAAAATTCTAAACCCAAAATATAAAGCACTATGCACTGTTTTTGAATCATCTATTAAACATTCAAGTATATCCAACGTGAACCCAAAAAATTAACTCAATTTTTTTCCATCACAAGATCGTCACCCATATTTGTATAACGCTAGAAAGATTCTAAAATAGACACTTAAATAATGAAAAACAAGTTGGCCATGGGGAGGGGGGAGGAAAAGACACTTAAAGTATGCATCTTCTGGAGTATCTGCAAAATTGATAACAAGAAAATGAACATCAGTGAAAGAAATGTTTGAAAATCCACAATTATATTAAATCGCTAAACAATAAGAAAAGACAACTACTATACATACAAATTCATGAGTTATTAAGACAACTCAAATCCTGTGATGAATAACCAAAACACAACATTCATAAAAAGTAATGAAACAAGAACTCGAAGAAATCAGCACAAGTGTATAGCAAACTGGGGCAAATCAATCTTAAGTCCAATTGACAACATTCACGTTACAAATCCCAAGAAACCATATCCGAAGACCTAAGGTGAGTCCTACTTAGGGATCGAGAAGGAAGTAGACATTTTCAGTTATGTAAAATTCAGCCACCATGCTCCATGAATTATCAAGTATGCAACCACCATTCAACGCATGATGTTATCAGATCTAGCCCATTCAATGCATGATGTTCAAGTATACAATGCTGATACATTATGCAAATATCAATATATTCATAATTCGATGAGAAAAGGGAAGATGTACACTAAATTGTTGTCTGGATGACTTTTCATACCTAAAATTAACAAATTAGTGTACTTTTCAATAAGTTCATAATAGTCTTCAATCATCAACATGAAATTGAACATGGAAAATCATACATTTCCTAGAAGCCAACACACGATCATTGCAATATATTTCCCTATTGGATGAATGGATTATAATCAACATTTATATGGAATAATAAATATTGTAATTGTATGAGCAGTCCAAACAGAGTAGTCATGTATCATAACTAATAATTGTGCATTTATGCAAAGGAATAAGCAAGGTTGAATATGTAAGCTCGTGCTTGATGAGTGACGCCATCTTCGAGGTATAATGTCGTTTGTTTTGCTCTAAAACTTGGCAGGCTAAACATCTATCTTTTGTTACAATGCTTGTAATAAACACAACAAGTTCTCTTTATCAGCCTTTCAACTGCATGTTGCGAACAAATTGTATGATCTGGTTATAAGATTATATAAAGCCTAAACTATATACATGGTTAAGAGCTACTGAGCCAATATTTCTTTTCCAAATTCACTTACTTGCATATGAGTTCAGTCTTCTTATACTTCATTCTGATACATATCTTTAAGTGAGTAAGTCTAAAGGCTTATATTACACTCGATTTTCTTTCTCCAGGGATACTCGTTGACCTCTGAACTAGAATTTGGACAACGACTTTTCTGGACAATCTGCAAAAAGGAAATACATGAAATAAATTACTGTAGTATGGATAGATAATATTAACTGTACAGCCTACTCTATTTGTTATCATTGTCGTATATAAGTGTGATGAAAGAGAGACGTCTTCAATTGAAATGGATCATGTTATGCTCATAATATCTTACCAACAGGCAATATAGCTTAGTCAGCTATGAACAAAATTACTTAATCAACATGCTAGGGTTAACACTTACTTTGTTTAGTTTCAGAAGCTTCATCAATATGTTTGCAAGAACTTTCTTCTCCTTCTGGCATGCCTTTCCCAACCTGTCTGTCAGCAGAGAAAAGGGATATAAAATGACGAAAAGCTTCATCATTTTTTCATTTACCTAAAAAATGATATCAGAAAGCTAATATGGAAATCATAACATGTATATGATTAACACCTGATTTAAACTAAAAAAATTCACTTGACTGAATTGTGCTTTAGTTCTTTTAGAAATATGATGTTGAGCGCGTAGGTTTCTTAGCATACAAATTTCACTTGATTGAATTTACCCTCCTGTATTTTACTACATATTATATACAGAGTATTTTACATTATAACTAGATTCAAATTCTTTCAGCTCGAACAATTTACGGCTTTCAAATTGTGATTGAGAATATTTATTCTGGTAGAAGTTATATTATTGAAATCTCTATAGTTTGTAGCTCTTAAAAAGTCTAATTATGTTTGGCTTGATATTTTTTATCGGTTCCCAGAGATGTACAGCTTACTTCCCGAGACATATATTAAAGATGCAAATGTTAAACGCAAATTATTTAATGCCATCGAGAACATTCCTTGTGTTACAAGGAAGTAAAAGTACGCAACAAATTGGATAGCAAGGTATCATTCCTTCTAGGGCTTTTTGTTTCAAATGAATCCAGTTCTATAAATTAAATGATCTTACATTGTTAAGTTTTTCTGATAGTCTATAGTACATATCTGATGTGAACTTTCTCTGCATATAAATATTCTTAAAGTTTTCCTTTGCTTTTAGGTTTCGAATTTGGAAGGAGACTTGAATCTGTGTGAACCTTCCCTTTATTGGTTTAATTTTGTTGTTTGGCTTACTGTGTCAGAGAGATGATTGTGATTCCTAGGACAAATATTATGATTTTCTTATTTGGGATTGTAACATGCCAATTGTAAACAACCAAGATCTTGTAATGTCATTGGCTTTTGTTTTCTTTTCTTTTGATCGATGTTGGTATTTCCAGCTTGGGAACCAAGATACATATTCGATCCTTGTAATCAACCTGTAAATAGATCAAGAACAAGGTGTGCATAGGACCAGCCCGGTGGGTTAGGTTGTTTGTTATATTCGAAACTAATTTTGGTTGCCCCATGATCCTTATTGTGGGTCGGTTCTTGTTTGATGTAGTCTGGAAGTCTCGGACTAAGCTAGCTAGGCGTTCGACTAATGTTTCATCCAATGCTCAAGTTAGATTTTGAGCTTCAAGGACATATAGGTCTTATTTATTATTATCTACCCAAGTTAATTTAATTTTCTGTACAATTAATTTCATTAAAATTGAAAAAACAAATTACCTACAACTCATCCAAATTCCTTCATAGCAAGTAGAAGGAGCCCTTACATGTGGGATATAGTGTCAATTAATGGATTTTTTGTAGATTTGCGCAAAAAAAGAGATCCTGCTGCAAGCTTCTAAACTCGAGCAATTCACGACGCTCAAATAACTCAAGCAAAATATAATTAGAAAGTTGTAATTGTCAAGGAAGTTTTTTGCAATATTTAAGAATTTTAAAATAGGTTATCAAAATTATCCTTAATTTATAAGGAAAGCTATAATTTTTTAATGTAATAAATTGAGGCTAGTTTTTATAACAAATTTTGAAAATTCTTGGACATTATAAAAGTCTCATTGGAAATTCTAGCTTCCTAAAATTAGTACAATATTTAAACTATGGAAACTTATGTACAACCGACAAGGAAATCTTTCAAAATGGATTATGCACAGCGGATCAGGGGTTTATAGATTTTTAAGATCCTCAGCCATCAAGCCAGTAATAAGTTCTTGTTATTTTTCCTCTGATTCAAATAAAATTAGCTTCAGATTTTACATGCATGTAATAGGTGTCTAGTTCTATTTGGACGTCAATATTATCCATGTAGCATATGCATTGATCTAGTCAACAATTGGTTCTTATTGAACAAGTGTGACTATGTGATGTTGCCTTCCGTTGCTTATGTCTCTTAAATCTTATCTTTCCCTGTATAAAGGATTACATAAGAAAATAAAAACGTTGATAATTTATTGCTTCTATCGATGTTGCTTCTCATTTGGAATGAAGTGTATTATGTTTCCATCAGATTTTGGCAAAGAAGGCAAACAGTATCCTCATCTTGTTTGGTTGCCAAACTTTTTTGTTTCTTGCCAAATAATAGGGAAAAATAGCAAAGGTCAAACGTTCAGGAAAATACCAGTCAGTGTTTACCTTTTATCTTTGTCGAGTACATTCATATAAGAACCAAACGTTCAAAAAAATTTATTCAACTCTAAGAAATAAACACTTCAAAATTTGACAGGAAACAAATACCTAAGAAATGGAGAGAAGGGCATTTTACCTTTGTCGAGTACGTGTTCTCCATGACCACCGACGATTTGAGTTTCACCCCTCCGATTATCACCAGATATTTTAAATTTAGCACTTTAGTTAGTGCGAAACCCTAATAAAGGACTAAAAAATCTATCAAAATTTACCAATTTTATAGCTAAAAAAAGAATCCTTAAAACATATAAAATCACATAAAAGAACACCATTTTTTTCTTGCAGACCTAGGGGCACCGGACCCTGCCACTTGCCAAGGACTGAGTCTACATAATATCGGGTGCGGAAGTCGTAGAGGCAGAGGAACCTCGGCTTGTGGCCACCATCGGAATAGGTTACCGACGGTAAGGACAAGGTATTCTGCTGCTCTGCGACGCTACTCATATCGACTAGAATAACATGCAGCCAAAATTGGGGATACTGAAATTTTTGAAAGAAAATATACCTATGAATTTTATCGAAGATCTCCAAGCAGCATCATCAAACTTTGAGAGAGTCTCTGTTAAGATCTGAGAGAGATTCAATTAAGATCTACCAAGCCGCAAGCACCTAGGGTTGAAGAATCGGCTAGCTGCAAAAGTCGAAGAGGAAGGTTTCCCATTAGTACAATGAATGAGGAAAGAGAGAGAGAGAGACGATGTGTATATTTATGTAAAGAATAAGTTCTGAAAGTTTTGGGATGGACGGTCTAGATTAATCCATCCGATCGAACGGTCAAGATAGAGACATGTGGAGGTAAACTTTCCCCCATAAAATTTTGCAATTAGCAGCCAAATGTGTGGCATTCCCGCCCAGCTATTTAGGAAGGTAATGTGAATTACTTGGAACAAAATTTTTTATTAGTCCCAAATAGTGATCCATTTTCACAATCTATCCCAAAAAAATATAACTTTTTATTACTAAAAATATAGCCGTCCCTAGAACTATACTTTTAGGACTTTTTAGACTAGTGTTCCTAATAGTGTCGTCCCAAAAAGATACTTTTTTTGTAGTGATTGTTAGCACCAATGCCCGATTCTTAGAGGAAGACTATGTGATGAACCATAAACCCATAAGTAGAGTTGTTCTAGAAGAACTGAGAGGTGAGACACCAAGTACTTCAGTACCAACAGTACAAGAGGATGAACCACAAATAACTGCACAATGTGTCACAAATGTTACACCACAATTGATAGTGCCTCGTCGTAGTGGGAGGGTTATGCTACAACCTGATAGATATATGTTATTGGAAGAGTTGTCAGACTTCGTCCCTGATGAACAAGATTATGATCCCTGTACCTACAATGAAGCACTCTAAGATAAAGATGCAGAGTCTTGGCAAAAAGCAATGATATCTGAAATAGAATCTATGGATTCTAATCAGGTCTAGGAGCTTGTAGAACCACCCGTTGGTATAAAAGCCATTGGATGCAAGTGGGTCTATAAGAGAAAAAGTGGATCAAACGGTAAGGTTGAAACCTTTAAAGCTCGGCTTGTAGCAAAAGGTTTTACTCAAAAAGAGGGTATCGATTATAAGGAAACCTTTTCTCCAGTAGCCATGCTTAAGTCTATCCGGATTCTTTTATCTATTGTAGCTAATCTCGATTATGAGATTTGGCAAATGGATGTCAAGACAGCTTTCCTTAATGGAAGTCTTGAGGAAGACATCTATATGAAGCAACCAGACGGGTTCAATGAAAAGGGCCAAGAGCATCTTGTTTGTAAGCTCAAGAAGTCCATTTATGGACTTAAGCAAGCTTCCAAATCCTGGAACATATGTTTTGATCAGACGACAAAATCCTATGGATTTGATCAATGTCAGGATGAATCATGTGTATACAAAAAGTGTGACGGAAACGTGGTGGTGTTTCTAGTACTTTATGTGGATGACATCTTGCTCATTGGAAACAATTTGAAGGTGTTATCAGATGTAAGGGTATGGTTATCCAAACAATTTGATATGAAGGACTTGGGAGAAGTAGGTCACATCCTTAGGATCAAAGTTCTACGAGATCGCAAGAAAAGGAAGTTAGGCTTATCCCAAGCTTCCTATATCGATACTGTACTAGCTCATTTTAGACATGGAATTGCTCTATCAAAGGAGTAGTATCCGTGGACACCTAAAGAGATAGAGAACATGAAGGCAGTTCCTTATGCTTCAGCAGTAGAAAGCTTAATGTATGCAATGCTATGTACAAGACCAGACATCTGCTTTGCCGTAGGCATGGTCAGCAGATACCAGTCTAACCCAGGACAAGAGCACTGGACTACCGTAATGCATATTTTGAAGTACCTGAAAAAGACTAAAGAGTATATGCTAGTTTACCAGACATATAGTTTAGTTCCTTTGGGGTATACAGACTCATATTTTAAGTCAGATAGGGATTCTAGGAAATCTACCTCAGGTTATGTGTTTACTTTGGGAGGTGGAGCCATTGTACGGAGGAGTATCAAGTAAAAATGTATTGTTGATTCCACTATGGAAGCCGAGTATGTGGCAGCCTCTGAGGCAGCCAAAGAAGCAGTTTGGCTCAGAAACTTTCTGTTGGACTTGGATGTGGTACCTAGTTTACCTAAGTCTATTACACTTTATTGTGATAATAGTGGTGCAGTTGCAAACTCGAAGGAACTACGAGCCTATAAGACAGGTAATCACATTGAGCACAAGTACCACCTGATACGAGATTTTGAAAAGAAAGGAAAAGTTGTTGTGATCTAGATAGCATCAGCCGAGAACCTAGCTGATCCCTTTACAAAGTGCTTACCAGCTAAGGCTTTTGATAGTCATGTTGAGGGAATGGGAGTCAGATGTGTAGCAGCATGGCTTTAAGTATAAGTGGAAGATTTGTAACAGTATACTGAAAAGCAATGTTGTGAGTATAAGTGGCAGATTGTTAGGGTTATATACTAAAAGCATCACATTTGTAGTAACCTTATTTACTTAAATTTTGAATGACAATCATATGGGCAAATATTTGCATATTGTATTTGTTGCAAGTGTTAATGCAAATGTCTGATATTCTATATTGTAGATAATATGGTGTGTGGTGTCACACAAAAATCATATTATTAGTTTCCTATGGAGTATATAAATAGTTCACAACCTAGATGGACTTGGACTATCTATTGGAAAGGTTGTAGTATAATCTGGTATTAGTCTATCTTGACTATAGGTTTACACTAGTACACTTTGTGTGTATTGAACAGGACCACTTGAGATTGTTCTCTTTGTATTGACTACATAAGAGAACAAATACCTCAGTTATTATGGATGCTTGTGCTCTTAATCCGGATATAATAACAGACAAGTATATGCAGTGTGCATTACTTTGACTCATGAAAGAGTGAGATTCATTATGGATCAATAACCACTACGAATTGGGTAATAACATTGTATGTATGATGGGCTGTTGATTATAAATGGAATTCATGTCCCGATACATCGGGTTGATGATATCCCCTTAAGGAGCTCATAAGGATTGTCATGTAAACCCTGCAAGTGGACTATATCCGACATGACAAATAAAGTTGAGCGGTACTACTTAAGGATAAAAGATGTCAAATCAATATAGTTGTTAGTAACTTAATTTCATCGACGGACACACGATATCTTAACATAGGGAGCCAAACGAGCATATAATAAAAGGAGCCCACAAACATAATTTGGGATTAGGGACGTAGTACAACAATAGCTCATTAGTAGACCGAGCTATTGTTAATGGGCCTGGATTGTGTGTTCGGGCTGAACACGGGATATCCAGATCCGTTAGGAGGCCTAACCCTAATTTCTCCTCATGGTCCCTGCCGTAGCCTATGTATATCGTCTATTCTCTGGCCGCCAGATTACTAATCAGAAATCTGAAGCTTTCTCTAAATTCGTGATTCATGTAAGGAGAGAAAGAGAGGACTGCCAAGGAGAAGAAAAGGTTGGGAGATCGTCGCCCATACGACGTCCAACTCGAGGAAGGAATACGTGCAGAAGATCTTGGGGTCGTCCGCTCGAAATTGCCAGGATTTACTTGTCTTTTTTCCTCCGCAGGTATAATTCGTGAACCCTAGTTTCCGCCTATGAAGGGTTAGAACACGTATTAAATCTGTTTAACTTTCTATCGATCAATACGCACACCAAATTAAGGGTCTTAGGAATGCCCAGTTCCATCAAATGGCACATCCCATACCCTATGATATCCTATATGGCAACGTCCTAAATGGTGTACTATCACCAGTGAATCATGTAGTCAGGATGCATTCCAATGAATATTTTGTGCAGGCAGAGTAAGTAAATCTACTAACCTGTATTTGATGCAGGTGCGAGAAGTCGGCTATCGGTAAGAAATTACTTAAATGTGATATATTCAATACATATGTTGGTTCAACTTTCTTGTTTAACATGCTAAACAAAGTAATGCTGTGATGTGGCCTTTCCAATAAGAAACTCTATAACATGCTTAACATGTTAAATATTGTATGCTAATGTGTTACCTTGTTAAGAGTTGCCTTAATAAGAAATGTTATAAACTTCTTAATGAGATAACACCAAGTATGCTAGAATGGTGCCTTACTATGAACACTACTTATCACGACCTGCATCTGCTTTTCGGACGCGAGCTCGTGAGCAAGCCAGCTACGCACCAAGCGGACTCCAGCCCGACTCGAATACGTAAATGCTGTCACGGCTATGGTAAACTGCCAAATCATGGCAAAGCAAATCTATATCTCAATCCATAATAAGTGTACGAAACATGAATGAACACTATGGGTCGTGGTCTGCTGTGCACTAGCATATATGTCTGATAAGACTCTAAAGAAAGTAACAAGAGTCTAAAACTGAATCAGAAAAAAGGATATCTCATGATAAGGTAAGAAAGCACGAAAGGATAACAAACATAATAATGATACCTGAATCCCACAAGCGTATCATCGCATCCGAAACCCACAAGAATTGCAAATCCTCCGCCATCCAGAACTACTAGCTAACTCCATGCAATCGCTAAACCTGAAGAAATCATCAGTTCCTCAGAGGACATAGCAAGATACATAATATACATGCCTATCTAATAGTTTTATCATACGCAAGGAAATAAACAAGAAAAATAGGAACATGACAAATGATCACGAACACGAACACGAACACTAGAGCAACTACGTATAAATGAACTGCCGTGTAAACAATAAAGCCGAGATCAATAGAAGAACAAAACCCTCGCCCCGAGTGGACTCGCAGGTTTGAACTAATCACTAACCCACGTCCCGAGTGTGGACTCTTTGGTTAGTACTAACCCTCGTCCCGAGTGTGGACTCTCTGGTTAGTTCACGACAAGTCACCCTCGTCCCGAGTGTTGACTCTCTGGTGCAAGTATAACATCCTCGTCCCGACTGTGGACTCTCTGATGTATACACCCTCGTCCTGAGTGGACTCTCTGGTGCAAGTCAAGTCAACACTCTCGTCCTGAGTGTGGACTCTCTGGTGCAAATAATCGACATCCTCGTCCCAAGTGCGGACTCACGATGTAAATAGATCAAGAAAACACCCTCGTCCCGAATGTGGACTCTTTGGTGCAAGTATAACATCCTCGTCCCTAGGGTGGACTCACTTATGTAAACACCCTCGTCCCGAGTGGACTCTCTGGTGCAAGTCAAGTCAATATCAAGGCTATAGCAGTTCAATTACACGTACTCGTTCTATGATACGACTCAAACAAAGTACTAGTGAGAAACCCCAATTATGAACCATAAGACCAAACATGAACACGGATATATGCAATATAAACAGCTCAACAAAATATAACACAAAAAGCACATGTCTATAAACAATCAAACTGGGAAATGAAATACAATGCATGTAAATAAAATTATAGAGGGAGGCAAGGTATACTTGTCTGTGGTCCTTGCACAAACCGTAGTGACATGTCGAGGATGAGGGGATGCCGATCTAGGAGCTGTCAACCTATAACACATATCACACCATGAACCGTGCACGAAAACTATAAATCAATTCTAATGTTCTAGTTCTAAATTCATGGAATAGTGGCTAGTTGGGTTACTAATCTAATAATAATTAATTCTAGAATAATTTACTTAACCCTAATTTAACCTTATCATAATCTGAATATAATCTAAACATGCAAGTTTGGCCATCAAAGTCATGTTTCCAAATTTTGGAAACTATGGCACGCAAATCGAGACGTGTCGTTGACTATCTAGTCAAACGCTGTGAACTCTAGATTTTGAAAGTGCACCTTGGTAGATTTCAGCGCCACGAGTGCGCTGGAATCAACCGTGCCGCAAAAATATGCTTTAGTCAAAAGATATCCCCGTTATGGCTAATCGTGACCAAAACGGTGATCAACCGATCAATTCTGAGTACTACAGAATAATTAAAATAATAGATGAATGAATTAATTTATAGAAAAAAAATATGTCGTAGATATCTGTGTTAGCTTTCCGAAACTTCAAACGGTTCATGATTTTGATTTTTGGTTCTCCCGGAATCTTGAAAACAACAAAATGTGTCAAGTTTCGGACAACCGACACTCTACGAATTTTCTAGAACTCTAGGAATAATATCTATGAAAATAAATTACATATTCAAAAAACTTACCTCGATAAGGAAACCAACAAAAAAAATGGGGTATGAAAAGCACGTCGGAGTTGGCGGGAATCACTTCGGGAAGTCGAAAACCCTAGATGAGTTCTCCCACAAAAGGCGGCAAGAAATTTTAATTAGGGTTTCAAATATAATAATATATATATATGAAAGAGAGAGGCAGTTTTGCCTGGGCGCCGACAGGTGGGCTCCCCTTGGGTGAATTTTTGGGTAATTAATTATTTTAATTCATAAAATTATTTAAAAATTATTTTAAGTCCAAATAAATCAAAATAAATTGCAGAAAAATCCAGAAAAATTCTAAAAAATATTTCTAAGTGTATAGAATCTAAATAAAATATTTTAACACAAAATATCATCATGTGACCTCACAGTAAATTCCTAAAGACTATAAAATATAATATCTATAGGTTTTAATTATATAAAAATTCCCAAAAATTCTAAAATATTCTAGAAAAATTCTAAAATTTCTAGAAAATATTTCTAACCTCCTAGAACCTAAATAAAAATAACTTGTCTCAAAATAGTCCCAAATGACCTAATAGTAATTCTTGAAAGTCAATAAAATAAATATAACTTTAATAAATAAATGTCTAAAAATGTCCAAAAATCATAGAAAAATATAATATAGCTATAGCTTGCTTATAAACCATATCTAGAGATCATGTGACCACAAGATGGTCATAAATAACCTGTGGGCTTAGTCACAACTCCTATGATCATAGAAAAATTAAATGTAAACTAATCAGATAAAAAAATATAAAAAATATCATAAAATTTTGGGAAGAGGAGTTACAAATCTACCCACCTTAAAAATAATTTCGTCCTCAAAATTCTAATTCATAACTATTCCTTAAAAATCAAAGTCTATTATTACCTTAATCTCCTCAAATTTAATTTCTCAAAAATATTTTATGACCTTCTCTAGTCATTTTATAACTCTGAATACTTGCAGACTTCTAGCCACCTTTGGTCACACTACTCCTCAAAACACGGTCACTAAAATCTTATAATCTTCTAACTAGTTGCTAACGATTCTACCAACATATATCTAGGACGTATGGCATCTATGATCCCTCATATCTATAAATAACCAAATATTCAATAGTCAAGCAATATTATACAAGAACCTAGGAATCTCTGATGAATCCTAGACAACACGATCATTCGTCACCCCGGAATAGGAAGAGACGAGAATCAATGGTACGGAAAGCAAGAAAGTATAATCGAGAGCAAATATGGAGTTTTTAAGGACGTAGAGAATTTTTAGGAGAATTTTCAAGGCAGAGTGGATTGAGATTTCTAAGGTTTAGTCATGGTCGCAGGCTCGTATCAGTATAGTTACGTTACCGATACGATATTCTCTGACCTGCATAGGCCACCAAAAAAACTTGTCACTACCCGCACCCGCTTTTCGGACGCGAGCTCGTGAGCATGCCAGCTATGCACCAAACGGACTCCAGCCTAACTCGAATACGTAAACGCTGTCACGGCTATGGTAAACTGCCAAATTATTGCAAAGCAAATCTATATCTCAATCCATAATAAGTGTACGAAACATGAATGAATACTATGGGTCATGGTCTGTAGTCCACTAGCATATATGTCCGATAAGACTCTAAAGAAAGTAACAAGAGTCTAAAACTGAATCAGGAAACAGGATATCTCAAGATAAGGTAAGAAAGCATGAAAGGATAAGAAACGTAATAATGATACCTGAATACCACAAGCGTATCATCGTATCCGAAACCCACAAGAATCGTAAATCCTCCGCCATCCAGAACTACTAGCTAACTTCATGCAATCGCTAAACCTGAAGAGATCATCAGGTCCTCAAATGACATAGCAAGATACATTATATACATGCCTATCTAACAGTTTTATCATGCGTAAGGAAATAAACAAAAAAATAGGAACATGATAAATGACAACGAACACGAACACTAGAACAACTACGTATAAATGAACTACCGGGTAAACAATAAACACGAGATCAATGGAAGAACCAAACCCTCGTCCCAAGTAGACTCGCAGGTTTGAACTAATCACTAACCCTCATCTCGAGTGTGGACTCTCTGGTTAGTTCATCGTAAGGCACCCTCGTCCCGAGTGTGGACTCTCTGGTGCAAGTATAGCATCCTCGTCCCGAGTGTGGACTCTCTGGTACAAGTATAACATCCTCGTCCCGAGTGTGGACTCTCTGATGTAAACACTCTCATTCCAAGTAGAATCTCTGGTACAAGTCAAGTCAACACCCTCGTCCCGAGTGTGGACTCTCTGGTGCAAATAATCGACATCCTCGTCCCAAGTGTAGACTCACGGATGTAAACAGATCAAGAAAACACCCTCGTCCCGAGTGTGGACTCTCTGGTGCAAGTATAACATCCTCGTCCTGAGTGTGGACTCTCTGATGTAAACACCCTCATCCCGAGTGGGCTCTCTGGTGCAAGTCAAGTCAATATCAAGGCTATAGCAGTTCAATTATACGTACTCGTTCTATGACACGACTCAAGTAAAGTACTGGTGAGAAAATCCAAGTATGAACCATAAGACCAAATATGAACACGACTATATACAATAAAATAGCTCAACAGAATATAACACAAAAAGCACATGTCTATAAACAATCAAACTGGAAAATGAAATACAATGTATGTAAATAAAACTACAGAGGGAGGCAAGGTATACTCATGTCAGAATAAACTGGCATAAAGTACCAAGAAATGATTAAGGTGAGGTCGATGAATAGAATCGTGGAATCAGCACTATCTTCAATATTGGTGGCAAGCCTACAAGTGCTTCTAAGTTACGGTAGTTGGAGGACGATGAGTTTGAAGTCGCTCATCGATATATCTGCCTAAATAGTAGCATAAAGGAGATAGAAGATATAGAGAAGTAAGAGACATAATTTTGCTATGTTATATTCCAATTTTGCGATATACTTGTAAAAATTTCTATAACTTCTCTCTTTTTTATCATAGTATTTTTAGAGCTGAGATAGAAATGGAGAGACCTAGCATTGATGATGATGATCTTAGTAGAGAGGTTGACAGAAAATTTTCATAGTGGTTCCAAAACTATGTAAGGATTAGTATCATTTAACTATTCTAAATTCAATTGACCGACGAAAGGGCTTTTGTCCTAATGACGTTATGATATGTGATGTTTTAGATTTTTCGTCGTGGCACACAAACGACCGACGAAAGACTTCAAGCACTAGCTATCGGACCAAGCAAGAGGGCAAAATGTTAGGATGGATATACCATCAATGGCTTCAAATTTAGAACCACTGATAAGCCTATCAATCACTCATTTATCGATGAGGAGGCTAATTACACAAAGAATTTTGGAGTTTGTGTAAGGGGTTCAATCTACTACGCCGATCCAGAATTTGGCTATTATGGTGTTCTAAGAAATATTGTAGAGTTGAATTACTCTTTCGATACCCAAATTGTGCTCTTCAAATGTGATTGGTTCGACACAATACCCAAGCAAGGATAGAGAATTGACAAACAGTTTAGATTTATTGATATAAACACAAAAAAAGATATGTAGGTTTTGAACCGTTTGTATTGGCTAATCAAACGGTCCAAGTGTACTACACGAATTATCCTAATCGACGATGCACTACTCGTGATTGGTGGGCTGTATGCAAAACTAAAGAAAGAAATACATATAATATTGGAGATCAAGTATACCAGGAGGATGAGGTAGTCATGCCTCAACCAATATATATGAGTTTAGCCAGCGTTGATGACATGGAGGTTAATATTATTGTAGAGGATAATATAGTTGACGAAGAGCATGACATAGAGGACTTACGTTATGTAGAGGAGGAGTCTGAAAAGGGCGTATCGGATTAGGAGGAAGAATTTAAAGATGAAGGTGAAAGTGGAAGTGATAGTGAAAATGATGAAGATTAAGATGAAGATGAAGAAGATTCGAATTACGAAGAAGATGAAGAAGATTAGTACGTATTACCTATTAGATTTGTATTGATTATTTGTATCAACACACCTTTAGTTAATTTCTATTAGATTTGTATTGATTATTTTTATCATCACATCATTTTTTATTTCTTTCAGATTTACATATGGCGGGATGAGGCCGTACACGTCGACTTCGAGGATCTGCATCGACCCATCCTCCTACTCCTACTCCTCCTAGTACTCCGGTTGCAGATTATAGAGGAGTTAGCGAGGACGATTAGGTTTATGAGGAGGATGGCTTATCTCCACCGTTTATTCGTTCTTTGGTTGGCGGAGCTAGCCTGATATTCCTTCAGCAACTACTCCTACCAGTGCTGGTGCCCCCCTGTCATCTATGCCGGAGACTATACCTGTCGCTACTACTGCGACAAACCCATATCCTGGCCTTTTGGTTGACCGTAGAGTATACATACATCGACCAGGATTTGCAGAACCTCTTACTCTGCCAGAGCGGCAAGCCAACATCACTCGTACCGAGCTGTGGGTCGATGGAACGATGTAAGTATAATAGTGTTAGTAGACACATTTATTCATACTCTATTAATTATCTAATCGTAGATTGTTTTATTTATATTAGGTTCTTTCCGGTCCAGGCTGGTAGAGATTTGGGGGATTTGATGCGTCATCAATTCCATGGTCCCTATCTAAACTTCAGGGACATCCCAGTTAATAGACGATTCATTTGGCTCGAGATGCTTGAGGTATGTCTAAATAATATCATCTTTGTTTATAATATTACTTAAATATTTGCTCATTTGTTTTTATGTCCTTATTTGCAGAAGTTGTATTGGTGTCCGGCACATAGAGGTCAGGCGATCCGAAAGTGCTACAAGTCTGTCGCCAGCAAGAGGTTGAGGGTATGGTCAACGACCAGAAGGCGTTGGCTCTACTAAATAGTGCTCTTTGCAAGGAGTGGTTGAAGGAGGAATTCTGGAAGGAGATGAAAAAGAATATGGACACTCTGACCTATAAGGCCAAGTGTGAGAAGGCAAAGGCTACCCGTGCTAGTGGTCACCACACGGGTGGATCCATCCTAATTACAAAGCATTATCGACGGCTGGTGAGTATTCTTATTTGTTATTTCTTCAATCGTTTAAATTTATTGTTTATTTATAAATTGATGTTTAATTGTTACAATGCGAGGAGGTCATCAAGGCGGGCGGAGATCCAAACGCCTTCGATTTTCCTAAAGTTTTCGAGCGTACCCATAAGCGAAAGAAGGATGGAAAGATTATAAATGATCGAGCGACCAAAGCCTATGTAAGTTTTCTGAGTCCTATATCTAATTACATTTCTTCTTCGTCTTTACGTACTTAACTATATTTAGTTTACCGAAATAGTTTGTCTGAACTCTAATATGAATATTAACACCAAATCATAACCCTAAGTAGCATTTTAAATCAAAGAATAGTTTAAGAGACGTATGAGAATATAACCATAACAATACTTAATTAAAATACCAATATTAACTCTAAATCTATTCACCTAGATAAGTATAGGAGACGTATGAGACTTTAGAGAGTCGAGTCAGTGAGGGACGGATTGTCGAGGGAGCTGGGACTAGTCAGCCTACGTCGCCGGCTATGAGGAATGACTTATGGATTCAAGCCGTCGGTAGAGGGAAAGGGGGCAGTGTGTACAGTACCAGATCGTTGGCATCCCAGCCGTCTGTTTATTCTATAGCTCCTCTATCTCCACCACCTCCAAAGACCGACGATACTGCTGACACCTACACCTTGTGACAGATTACACAGATTTTGGTGTCCCTCCAGGGTCAGGTAGGTTAGATGAGTGGAGTTCTGAGCATAACAGGTCTGATGCCTGCCCCTACTACACCGGCTCCGGCTTCGACCACAGCGCCTCCGTAAACGGTTGCTCCTCTGACCACGGTGCCTACTACACCGGCTCCTCCTCCGATCACAGTGCCTCTTGTCATGCCGTCGACTTTTCTAAACGTTCCTGCCCAGGTCATACAGCGGATCATCATTTTGGTCCTAGGGAATTTATATTCATGCGGACGGCCCGCTATGCCTCTGCCACCTCCTCCACCATCAGTTTGAGTTTTATTTATTTTTTGGTTGTATTTGACGATGAGTTTGTATGAACTGTAGGGGGTTTTGATCGATGAGTTTATGTATTACTGAACATATTTCTGTATTTGTACTGTTGGACGTGTTTGTATCATTTGACTGTTGGACGTGTTTGTATATGTACTATATTAAGACTGTTGGATGACTTTAAGTATTACTGAACATATTTGATTGTTTGACGTGTTTGATCGATATGCTTGGGTTAATTTTTTATATATTGGGGTTATATATAATGTATATCATTTGAATGTAGTGTGCATCTATATTCACAGGTTTGAGCAAAGCTGGAACAATTTAATCTGGTAAAAATAAAATTTAGCGACTAACCAGCGACGAATTAGCGACGGAAAACTGAAAATTTTCCAGGCTAGCGACTGATTTCCAACAGATTAGCGACGAAAAACTGGAAATTTATTTACGTTAACGACTACTCAGTTGCAAAAATTTTTGTCGCTGAGCTTATGTCTGATACCAAAACCGTATCAGACGAGTCAGCGACAAAAATTTCCGTCGCTGAGCTTCTGGAAAATTTAGTATTTTAGCTCACTAAAAATGTCGGTAGTCCATCGCTAATATGTCGCTGTTGTTACCGACGTTTAAAATTTGTTGCTAATCCGTCGCTATATTTTGTCGGTAATTCCATCAAAAATTCGTCGCTATAGCAACGTATTATCGACGTTTTTGTTATAGCAACGTTATGATTATCGACGTCATGTTTCCGTCGGTAATCCGTCGGTAAATAGGTTTAGCGACGGGAAATACGTTTTTAGCGACGGAATTGTCCGTCGCTAAATACCAATATTTTTGTAGTGTGTATATTTTGATCAACCAGGATAAAGAGGCTTTTCAGCGTCTTCGAGTAGACATTTAAATGACTTGGGGTCATCGAAAATATGTTCATATGCTGCATTAACCATTTCTATAGCATTTGCAGTATTTTCAAATGAGCCATCTTTATAGTTAGGTGTTTGTTCCACCTTTGTTGCAAAGTTGGTCCATCCTCTGATAAGGTGTTCCTCACTATGCCAAAACCATATTGTATAACTTTGATCTATACCCTCGTAAACAAATGTTTTCTTACGTGCCTTAGTCTTTGAAATGTCAAATTTCTACTTTTTCGTGTGGACATCGAAAGTAATTAGGATTTTTTGAATGAAGTTTTGTAATGTCAATAAACTCTTCTAAACCTTTCTCATATTTCTTGCACATTCTATCCTTCGACGTCCATGATTTATCCATTTTTGGTTGGATTAGAATAAAATTAATACCTGGGCTTTAACTTTTGATGATGACTGTAACTCGGTCCTCAAGATCATTGGTTCATCATGTCTTGTAATCAGATTGAGGCAGAGGTTAAGTTTTTAATAAGTTCCAATGAACCTCATGTTTCTTGTAATACTCTACAAAAGAAAACTAAAAACATCGTAAACATGACTTTAGATTATACCTTGTATGAATGAATGATTGCATGACTTTAGAATATACCATGTATCACAAAAATGTAATCAACTATGACAAAAATTTAAGTTAACAGGAAAATAGAATAGTGAAAATTAACCATATTGATATGGCCATAATCTAAGTCAATTATAACAAAATGAATAATAAATCAAGAAAACAATTAACCATATAAAATAATTGAAATAAAAAAACCAAGATTATAGTGATCATCATAATGAATGTCTAAAATCCATCAATGTATTAATTATGAGACCATTGGATTTTGATAGCACTGACATTAAAAATCTAATACAAATTAATAGATTTCCACCAAAACAGACACATGTATAATGTAAAATATTTGAAACCAAATATGACATTTTTGAATCATCGCTCAGTAGAGAACTGTGTAGAGATCAAAAGCTCTTCTACAAACTCATCAAAATAACTACAACAAGCAAAAGTAATATGGGAATGTATTATACTTCAAAAGCAGTAATATTACAAAGATAACAATATGAAGTTATATCCAAAAGAAGTACCATTGAACATAGAACTGGGTATAGAGGAAGCTGACAACACAAACTCATCAAACAAAACCCCTAAAAGGAAATGATGATACTTCCTAAGTAAACTAGAATCAAATAAATAGTCTTTGTCAAGTGAAGTCTTTCACAAGTAAACTATGATTTTTTTTTAAAACAATGCCGTGCCTGTGAAATAGATTCCGTCCTTGTGCTATATTATGATATCAAGAGATATCAAAATAGTTATGTAGAACATATATTTTCTAGTTTTGAACAACTACTACTATCAAAATTACTAACAAAGCTATGGACCTACAGGCTAAGCCAATTGTGTCAAAAATCTATTAGGAAGCTCATAATTCAAGAAATATGTCACTCGCTAAAAGAGCCAAAATGTCAAAAATATTTCAAAACCAAATCTCATGTTCATTTTTGTGAAAAGGACTCCACTTAAGTGGCATTATAAAAAGAGAGCCAATAGACCTAATTTGTGTAATGTCAATTGAGTTCAGCATCACACAAGAAATAAATAAACACATAAAATATAGAGTTTCTTACTAAAAAATGAAGGTTGGTGTATGCATCACACATGAAGAAATAAACAAACACATCACCAATCTAAAGACAGACAATTAAGATATTAAATTAGGACCAAAGCAATAAATTTCTTACAATTTTAACTAAATAAAGTAATAAATATTGCGTCTACTTGAAATTCGTGTTCGGTACAAACCCATGAACTCCCTCCCATGATGCTCACGTGATTTTTTTACATCAATATGATTTAAACTAGAGTTCTTATAAACTTTTTTATAAAGGTTGGTGCTCGAGATTTGCCCTTTTCTATTCGAGATTGATGCTCGAGTTATTGGTTGCATGACAGGAATCAAAGCCATTACTGGCTTTATGTACGAAAAAGAAATCAAATTAAAGAAAAATGTTGGACTTATGAACAAACAATCATGAATGTGGGTACCCTACAACAATGCAGTAATGAATTAAAGAAAAAAAAGTACAAATTAATAAAGAATCTGAAATAAACATTTCAAAAAACCTAGGGCAAACAATCAAAAGAACCTACTCCAAACACTCCAAAAAAACTAGGACTCCAGCCAAAATCTCTCAAAGAAACAAAAAAGAAACGTAAAGAATCATAGATTATTGTAGGAATTGTAGAACCCTATAGGGGTGGTTAATAAGGTAATAAAATAACTGCCAACAATAATAAGAAATTTAAAAGATAATTTAAAAAAGAGAGAATCAAACACACAATGCATCCTGGTATCCTCCTAAGGGGCACTCCGGTCCCGGAACTCTCTCCGACTTTAATCTACTATTTGAGTAAATAGTTACAACACGAGCTTTGATCCGAAGACTCATCAACTTCTTACACACGAGTTTTCCTCCAAAGTCTCATCAACTTCAAACACACGAGTTTTTCTCCAAAGGCTCGGCAACTTCAAACTTGAGAGAAAAGGTTTCGATCTTCTTAAACACTTGGAGGATCTAATTTACAACTCTTGAATACTTAACACTTTATTGAATGACAACTTAATGCTTTGTAAAGTAATGGTGGAGCTCTTTGGTAGATAAAAATTTTAAGGCTCAAGTGAATGAGTCTTTATGAAGAAAGAGGAAGATTATTCATGAAAATCTAAACCCATAAAGAGCATTCTGCAGCCGGTCAGAATATTGGACAAAAATCTGCAGAAATTTGATAGGTTATCCGACTGAACAGTAACGGCCAAAAATAAAGCTGTTGGATGCATTAATTGCTATGACATATGGCCGTTGGATTGAATTCGAATTATAGCCAGCAAGGCATTCGGGTTATCCGACGAATTATCCCGAGGATCCGCCAGATGATCCGAAAGAGAGAACAAAATACTTGCTACCTCAGTTCGGATATCTGTTGGATTACAGTGGAGATCCGCCAGATGATCCGAATGAATTAATAAATACTTGTTGTCTCAGTTCAGATTATCTGAGGAGATACGCAAAATCTGTCTGATGATCCAAAAGAGGCAACAAATAATTGTTGTTTCAATTCGGATTATCCGACGAAAGATTTCGGAAGACGGGCGAATTTTTCTTTCCTTCATAAAAACTAATTTGAATGTTATAGCTTTTTAGTTTGTCATCCATGCAAAACTTAGAGAGACAGAGGTGCTTTTGATCTTGGATTCTTTTTGCTTGTCATATGTCTTCTTTGTGTGCGATAAAGGATTGCTGTTGTAAGTGTTGGAATCGTCTTTTCTTCTGGCTGTAAATGACTGTTTCTTCCTATAGAGGTTGGAGTCATCTTTTAATCTAGGTTTGAATGACTTGTTTGTTCCTGTAGAATAATAGAGCTAAAACAGTACGGAGGTTAATTATAGTCAATATATCAAAATCAGTGTGACAACAATCTTCCCCATTTTGATAATTGACAAATGTACGGTTTAGGAGATAGCTCCCCCATAATGTGATATCTCCCCCTCAATACAATTTATTTTTCTTTGGTAGTTACACAAAATGAAAAAAGGAGACAAGTATCAAAATATATAGTAAAGATAGACAGAAAAAAGCATAGCATTCGATGATAATAACTTGTTTGAAACATGGTGAAGTAGAAAACAATACTACATCAGACCCAGTCCCCGTAGGACTACACAAGACATACTGCTAAAAAAACTGAAGATAAGTTCCAGAAGGACTGCACAAGACAACAACCACGCAAACTAGAAAGTCTACGAAGGACTGCACAGCAAAAAAACCATGTAAGATACCCTACCACTAAGTGCCAGAACCCATCAACTATAAGGAGCAATCGGAGGGTCAACATCAGCCGCTTGATCCTCATCATCACCAGGGGCTGGGGTAAAAGCACCATATGGATCTATGCCTCTAGGATACATGAATCTATAGACGTTGGGATCGATAAAGCATGACCCGGGGAAGTCAGGATGGGGAGAATTTGGATTGATGTACAAGTTGCGCTCCTCAAGCATGTGCTGGAAGTAATGGGCCTGATCTATAAAGTAGTAATGTATAACGGTTCCAAGGCCACTGGTTGCCACATGAATACACTCCGTGGTGGTGTAGAAAAGGGAGTCTAACTTGCGATCAATGTAGCGACAAACCTCGGGAGTGACGATCGTAGAAGGTTGAACAGAGGATTTAGCAGCAGCCACTTGAATGGCACGGCCACTGGCCTTAGATTTTGTAAGCAGGATAAGCCATTCTTCCATAAGGCAGTTAGTCAGGTTGACCTCATTAGCCTCTAAGATCATCGTGATATACATGCCAAAAAGGAAAGAACGGTGGAGGATTCCCGAATTTGGACCATGGTGAAGATGATGTTTTTGGCTAGTGAGAAGGGTTGCTTAGATACAAGGTAATACATGGCAATTAACTCCTCAACAGTAAGACTGTCCATATTCCCAAGCTTCGGAGTGATGGTGTGGTAAAGGATACAATAGAATTCATGGAAGAATGGACTGAGGTCCTTGTCGTCCGGCTTCAGAACAGCAGGCCGACTGTTATGCCCCGTACCCATTTTTCGGGATGTGACTGTGTGTCCAAGTCCAGCCTACGCTACAGTGTCGATGTATAACGCTGTCTAGCCCGCAATAAAAAAATGCTCATAAATTAATATATTTATTATTGCTCATTCACAAAACTAACCAAATTACAATATTCGAAAAGATTACATTTGAATAGAATACATTGTCTCACAAAATCTAATATAATAAATTTAAACTATCTAAGTAGTCTCTAGGTTTTGGCCATCATGTACACCCGTATCTTCCCAAAGATCCAATGCAAAGAATAACTGCGACTAATCTAAAAAATTGGTTTCCAGTTAGGAATAGAACAAATACATCTCTAATAGCAGTTCTAATAATTAACAAAGTCTATAAAAACAGTAATTGTAATAAAATAAATAAAGGGCAGGTAAGCATAGAAACATGGTATGAAACATCAAGTAAAAGTATATGAGCATGGTAATAAAGACAAAACAGTAAGTGAGATCAGCATTGAACAGTAAGATATGTAACCAGCAACGTATGAAGTGGAATCAAAAACTACACCTATCAAGTGTATTAAAATGTCACTTTTGACATATGAACGGTTAGGATAAATACGACATCCTACACGTGAGGTGTACGAGCTCTATTATTCCAGATTAGACCTGAGGAAGTGTTTCCTGATTTGGGAATATTCAATTGTCTACTAAAGTATTTCTCCGTCTGACTAGTACTAATGGATCCAATATGTAAGACTAGCCAGATGGATATAAGTGATGCCAGAGGGATAAGCCAGTCCAATAGAAAAAATATTATAATAAAAAGGAATCCATAACATACCACTCCATGTAATCATTGTGTCAAGAATCAAAACAATAATTAATGTAAAACAAAACCATAAACATGAATCATAGAAGTCGTCAAGTATGAAAACTGTCAGAGAATGTACTCGCATGGGGTCCTTTGCTGGTGAAACCGATAATTACATTGGGCCCAGGATATTCTGATTGGCCTAGGGTTGATATGAAAGATTTTGAAATCGCGAGAAAATAAGGAGTATGATTATTCACAATCAAAATTAATCTAAGAGGAAATTTGTTTCAAAAGAAAATTCCTCTATGGGAAAATGTATACTTTTAGTTAGAAATACTAATAAATTATCTACAAATTAGTTAGAATCATAATAGGTATTAAAAACTCTTTTAGGAAAATATTTATTGCTCTATATAAAGTATATTGAGGATAAAATCTAGTAGTAATATTTAGCCAAATTCATATTTAGAAAATATTTATATTTTATTAGAAACGAAATAGAGATATTATATAAAAACCTGAAAGACATATTTAACCCAAAGTATTTATACCTTTATAGGTCTTTATAAATATATAATTAATCCTATTTAAAGTACTTGTAAATAAACTCTCAATAGAATATAAGCCCAATACTATTTAGAATCTAAATATTACTTTAAAACCTCCACTTATAAATAAAAATCATATTTGAAAAATCATTTGGGCTAAAGTCCCAAAATAATAATAACCTAATTAATATATAGGCCCTAGACCAATAACATATAGCCCATTAACCAAATCAAGCTAATCCAAAAACTCATTTAAGAATTTACTTGTACATTAGGAAATACATTGAAAGCCTACTTATAAAATCTATAAGTATTTATATATCAAAGTCTATCAGAAATTACTTATTTGTTAGATAAAAGCCCAAAACTATATTTTGTTATAAATATAATTTAGGTAAATAATATGTATATAAAATAACATTAATAATATTATTAAGGCTTACGATAAGAAATACAAAATTAAAGAATACTAATCAATAATAATAATAATAATAATAATAATAATAATAATAATAATAATAAGTTTAATAAAAATACTAACATTAATAAATATGTACGTATGTATGTCGTTCTCTCAAAATAATAATAACAATAAGGGTAATAGTAATAGATAACAAAATAACCACAATACTAATAACTAATTAACTACTATTCCGATAACCTAGAGGCCCAAGGCCCAAAACCAAAGGGAAATCACAGCCCAAACTTTATTCTTTATTTACTAGAAAAATCCCAAAATATTATATATAAATACAGAAAACTTATCCCATAAATAATTTATCTATTATTTAGATATAAACAAAGTATGCATATAAAAATTTGAATGAAAACAAAATCAATTATCTACAAGCCTAATTCTTTAAGCCAAACCATGGCCTAAGCCCAAGCCTACAAAACTGGACCCAAACCCGGCCCACCAAACACAAAAGAAAACGCCAAAACATAAAATTGGAATTAATGCTTCTATTTCTAAAGCACAATCCATATTCTCTACTTCCTCCATCTCTTAGTTCTTACGAAAAAAGTGAAGAGAGAGAGAGAGAGAGAGAGAATTCGATAGCAGAAATGAGGAGTCGAGAGAGAGTAACTCGAGAGGAAAAAAGGAAGTGAAGATCACCGGGAGTTGGGTTTGTTGACGCCGGATGGTGCTGCTCGCGGGGACGGTGTGGTGCACCGACGAAGTCGAGGCGCTGATCGCGGTAGGCGGGGATCGAGGCGCTTGTGACTAGTGGTGCTCTGCTCCGGTCTGGTTCACCAGAAAAGGGCGCTGGCACCGATAGGTTCGACGACTGGAGAAGGTGCGGCTAAGGATGGTGGTAAAGATTTGTACCACCGGGGTAAGGAGTGTGGGGAGAAGGCGGTGGCACTCGTGATGTGGATGTTCACGGGTCTGAAGGGACGGCTCGGCCGTTGTTCAAAGCGGTACGACACTACCGATTGGTGGTCACGACTAGGTTAGGTTTAGATTTTCGTTTTCTTTGCTTGTGTCAGATTTTGGGGAAGTTCTGTGATTCTGGGTTAGGGATGGCTGTGTCGACACAGACACACAAAATTGGGTTCACTATGAAGTGTCGTGTCGATACGGGATGATGTAATTTGGTTATATCAGATTCAGAATAGTGGATGTGGCACTCGAGGTCGGACCCGAGGCCGAACCTGCGGATAATACGGAGATGGAGGACATACGAACTGGTGGCTGGACACGTATATGGTTGGACAGGATGATTATGGTAGTAGACAAGGACACTTCGACACAGAATTTGTGTGGTGGCCGTTGGTAGAGGTGATGATGTCCGTGGCAATGGTATAGTAATGTTTATACTGGGAGGTTGGCAGCTGGCGAGATGGCAGGGGGTCAGGATTAGGCAGGGAGGGTTTGATGTTTGGCGCCTTTGAGAATATGTTAAAACTTTTAGTTGTGGAAAAATAAAGGAAGAATATCCTTAAATAGGAGTTTGACAAGCAAATTCATAGTTAGATAAGGATTACAAGTCTAAATTCAAAATAACATTAATTTATATCATCATTAAATATTATCAAAATAATTTGAATCATATGAATTCAAACCCAATTCAAATAAGCGATCAACATAATAGCTTTAAAATAATATTAATGTTATCAAAATAACTTAAATTATATAATTCCAAATTAAAATTTTAATTTCTCTCAAAATAGTCTAAATTATATTAGTATAAATCAAATATTAATTCAAATAAATAGTTATCATTGTAATTTAAATATAACGATATCATCCAAATAATTTAAGTATATTTTTATAAATCCAAAACTTAATTTAAAGATACTTCGATAAAATCTTTTTACTGTTTCCAAAAATACTTATGATTTTCAAATCCATTTTTGAAACCAATTTCAATAAAATCTGAAATAATAGCCAACGTCTTTCATAATTCCAATAATAACATTTTAAAAAAATATTTTTATTAAAATAAATTAGCACTTCTCAAAATATTTAATTTAAAACTAGTTTTAATCATATCATATCGTTCACAAAGTCTCGACGAAAAAATTACCTTTAAATAATAAATAAATAAATAAATCTGAAAATTCTGGAAGAGGAGTTACACATCTACCCACCTAAAAAAATTCGTCCTCGAAATTTAAGGACTACTTAGATAGATGAACTTGGTTGATCGGTGAAAAAGATTGGAAGAATTTATGATAAGAGAATATTGATCAAATAAATGAAAGTAAAAGAAAAAAGTCCTTAATAAGAACATTGATTAGCTAGGGTCAAAAATAGAAGAAGTAAATAGATATGGCTTAGTGTTGGAATCTTAGGCTATAGTTTTGAATCCTGAAAGGCCCTAAAATTTTTTCTAAGATAAATCTATGGTTGCTATGGTATATCTAGTCCTAGTCCTAGTCCTAGTCATTATCCTAAAATCAATTCAACCTAATTGATAATGAGCATCATAGTTCTTAGTCGCAGACTCGCAATAGTACTACAAATACGGTACTACCACGAGTTCGTACAATTTGCGAAAACTTACCTGCATGCGCCATTAAAAAACTTATCACGACTCACACCCGCTTTTTAGGATGCGAGTGTGTGTCCAAGTCTAGCCTACACCCCAGTATCGGCAGTAGAACGCTGTCTAGCCCACATTAAACAAATGATCATAAAGTAATATCTTTATTATTGCTCATTCACAAAACTAACCAAATTACAATATTCAAAAAGATTATATTTGAATAGAATATATTGTCTTACAAAATATAATACATCAAATTTAAACTATCTAACTATTATCTAGGTTTTGGTCTTCAAGTATATCCGCATCTTCCCAAAGATCCAATGCAAAAAATAGTCGCAACTAATTTGAAATTTTGATTTTCAGTCAGGAATGGACCGAATACATCTATAACAACAGTTCCAATAATTGACAAAGTCTATAAAACAATAATAGTAATGAAATACATGATGGGCTGGTAAGCATAGAAACATGTTATGAGAGATAAAGTAAAAGTGGATGAGCATGGTGATAAAGACAAAATAGTAAGTGATATCATTATTGAACAGTAAGATATATAACCAACAACGTATGAAGTGGAACCAAAAACTAAACCTATCTAGTGTGTTATAATACCACTTTGGACATGTGAATGGTTAGGGTAAATATAGCATCCCGCACTTGAGGTGTATTGCCGCTATCATTCCAAAATAGACCTGAGGAAGTATTTTCTGATTTGGGAATATTTACATGTCTACTAAAGTATTTTTCCCATCTGACTAGTACTAATGGATCCAATATATAAGACCAACCAGATGAATGTAAGTGATGCTATAGGGGTAAGCCAGTCCAATAAAATAATAATATACTAGAAAGGAATCTATAACATACTACTCCGTGTAATCATTGTGTCGAAAATCAAAACAAGAATCAATGTAAAACAAAACTATAAACATGAATCATAGAAGGCATCAAGTGTGAAAACTATCAAAGTATGTACTCGTTTGGGGTCCTCTGATGGTGAAACTGATAATTCCGTTGGGCCCAAGATAGTCTGATTGGCCTAGGGTTAATATTGAGGATTTTGAAATTGCAAGAAAATGAGGAGTATGATTAGTCACAATCAAAATTAATCTAAGAGGAAATTTGTTTCAAAAGAAAATTCCTGTTTAGGAAAAATGTATACTTTTATTTTGAAATACTTATAATTTATTTATAAATTATTTATAAACATAATAGATATTAAAATCTCTTTTAGGAAAATATTTATTGCTCTATAGAAGGTATATTGAGGACAAAATCTAGTAATAATATTTAGCCAAAACCATATTTAGAAAATATTTATATTTTATTATAAACGATATAGAGATATTATATCAAAACCCGAAAGACTTATTTAACCCAAAGTATTTATACCTTTATAGGTCCTTATAAATATATAGTAAATCCTATTTAAGTACTTGTAAATCAACTCTCAATAGAATATAAGCCCAATACCATTTATAATCTAAATATTACTTTAAAAGCTCCACTTATAAATAAAAATACTATTTGAAAATCATTTGGGCTAAAGTATTAAAATAATAATAATCTAATTATTATATTGGCCCTAGACCAATAACATATAGCCTATTAAGCCCATTAACCAAATCAAGCTAATCCAAAAACTCATTTAAGAATTTACATATACATTAGGAAATACATTGAAAGCCTACTTAGAAAATCTATAAGTATTTATTTATCAAAGTCCATTAGAACTTACATATTTGTTAGATAAAAGCCCAAAACTATATTTTGTTATAAATATAATTTTAGGTAAATAATATGTATATAAAATAACATTAATAACTTTATTAAGGCTCTTGATAAGAAATACAAAATTGTAGAATACTAATCAATAATAATAATAATAATAATAATAATAATAATAATAATAATAATAATTTTATTAAAAATATTAACATTGATAAATATATATGTATGTATGTTGTTCTCTCAAAATAATAATAATAACAACAATAACAGTAATAGATAACAAAATAACCAAAATACTAATAACTAATTAACTATTATTCCTATAACCTAGAGGCCCAAGGCCCAAAACCGAAAGGAAATCACAGCCCAAACTTTATTCTTTATTTCCTAGAAAAAGCAAAAAAATATTATATGTAAATACAGAAAACTTAGCCCATAAATAATTTATCTATTATTTGATATAATAAAGTATGCATATAACAATTTGATGAAAACCAAATCAATTATTTACAAGCCTAATTCTGTAAGCCAAACAATGGCCTAAGCCCAAGCCCAGAAAACTAGACCCGAACGCGGCCCACCAAACACAAAAGAAAAAGGCAACATAAATTTGGAATTGTTGCTGTTGTTTCTAAAGCACAATCCATATTCTCTTCTTCCCCCATCTCTTAGTTTTTAAGTAACAACTGAAAAGAGAGAGAGAGAGAGAGAGAGAGAGAGAGAGAGAGAGAGAATTCAATAGCAGAAAGGAGGAGTCGAGGGAGAGTGACTCGAGAGAAAAAAAGGAAGTAGAGCTCACCGGGAGTTGGGTTTATCGATGCGAACGGTGCTGCTCACGGGGACAGCGCGGGGCACCGGCGGGGTCGAGGCACTGCTCGCGAAAGGCGGGGGTCAAGGCGCCTATGGCTGGCGGCACTGTGCTCCGATTTGGTTCGTCGAAAAAGGATGCTAGCACAGAGAGGTTCAACGACTGGGGAAGGTGCGGCTAAGGACGGTGGTACAGATATGAATAACTAGGTGAGGGGTACGGGGAGAAGGCGACGGTACTCGTGGGGTGGCTGTTCTTGGGTCAGAAAGGGTTGCTCGACCGTTGTTCAAGGCGACACGGCACTGCTGGTGGTGGTCACGACTAGGTTAGGTTTAGATTTTGGCTTTCTTTGCTTGTGTCAAATTTTTGGGAAGTTCTGTGATTCTGGTTTAGGGATGGTTGTATTGACACGGACACACGAAATTGGGTTCACTGTGAAGTGTTGTGTCGGTACGGGATGATATAATGTTGGTTGTATCAGATTCAGAATAGTAGATATGACACCCAGGGTCACATCTGAGGCCGGACATGCGGCTGACATGGTGATGGGGGACATACGAACTGGTGGCTTGACACGGATATGGTTGGACACGATGATTGTGGTGGTAGACAATGACACTTAGGCACAGAATTTGTGTGGTGGTTGTTGGTGTTGGTGATGATGTCCATGTCAATGGTATGGTGATGTTTCTACGGGGAGGTTGGCAGCTGGCGAGATGGTAGGGTCAGAAATAGGCATAGAGGGTTTGATGTTTGGTAGCTTTGAAAATATGTTGAAATTTTTAGTTATGGAAAAACAAAGAAAGAATCTCCTTAAATAGGAGTTTGACAAGCAAATTCATAGTTAGATAAGGATTACAAGTCCGATTCTGATTACCGCTCCCCTTATTTTAAATCAAATAAACTTTTAGATAAATATTAATCTAATCAAATTCACTAGTAGATAATAACATTAATTTATATCATCATTAAATATTATCAAAGTAGTTTGAATCATATGAATTCAAATCCAAGTCAAATAAGAGATCAACCTAATTGCTTTAAAATAATATTTAATGTTATCAAAACGACTTAAATTATATAATTCCAAATTGAAATATTAATTTCTCTCAAAAAATCTAAATTACATTAGTATAAATCAAATCTTAATTCAAATAAATAGTTATCATTTTAATTTAAATATAACGATATCATCCAAATAATTTAAATATATTTTTATAAATCCAAAACTTGATTTAAAGATACTTCGATAAAAAAATTATTGTTTGCAAAAATACTTATGATTTTTAAATCTATTTTTGAAACCAATTTCAATAAAATCCAAAATAATAGCCAACATCTTTCATAATTCCAATAATAGCATTTAACAAAAATATTTTTATTAAAATAAATTAGCACTCCTTAAAATATTTAAATTAAAACTAGTTTTTGATAAAAGAATTAACCATTACATATGGTTCACAAAGTCTCGACGAAAAAAATTACCTTTAAACACAATAATTAAAATAAATAAAAATTAAAAATTCAGTAATAGGTGTTACACCGACCGCAGATGTTGAAGAGAAATTCTTTGCAGGAAATATTACTGGAAGTAGCCATGTCTTCAAGCGTCATTGGGAGAGAGTGGTAGGATTTTTGTACATTTAGGCCAAGAATACCAGCCATGGAGGCGGCGGTGACGGTGATTTTAACTCGCCTACTTTGGTTTCAAACTCCGGCCCTTTCTTGGCAGGAACTAGGTTATAGTAAAATATTCGTATGGTAGGAGGATAGATGTCTACCTGCCGCTCTAAGAGGTCGGCGATCCTAACGAACTCCAGATATTCACGATGTTTAGGGAAGATGAGAAAGGAAGTAGGCCCTCCTGGACAAGTAGAGGCTTTGTGGTATGTGGACAACCATTCACGGAAATGGTGGACAAACTTGAAGATGGTAGGGTTGTAGCCTTGTGTAGGTAAAGGAGAAAATAGAAATACGGAAGGTGGAGTAGCGGAGAAGGAGTAGCCGTCGTGGCGAGTTCTCTTATTGTGGGAAGCCATTAGGAATAAGAGAGAGATGTTTGAGGAGTTTGGGAAAGAGTAGCATCACGACCCGCACCCGTTTTTTGGGATACGAATGCGTATCCAAGTCAGCCTACGCCGCAGTGTCGTTGGTAGAATGCTGTATAGCCACAATGCTCAAAATCACAAATAATGCTCATTCACAAAAATTAATTTAATTTACAATATTCACAAGTTTTATATTTGTAAAAAAATATAAACTCTTACAAATATTGAAATGATTACAACTCATCTATCTAGCTAATCTCTAAGTTTTTGTCTACAAGTACACCTGTAACTCCCAATGCTAAGTGAAGCTACAGCTAACCTGAAAAATGTTGGTTTCCAGTCAGGAATGGAACGAGTACAATTCACTGAATGCAGTTTCAATAAATGAAAATGACTATACAACAGAGGTTTTGAAAATAAACATCAAAAGATGTGAGAAAAGACAAAAAATCAATGGCAAGTAAATAAACTAAAATACATTTCCAACTGTTAGAAGTACCTTTGATATGTGATCAGTCTGGGACACTACATCGCGAGGTCTACGAGATTTACTGGCACGAAAAATAAACAATATCCATGAGGTCTACTTGCAGAAAATAAATAATGTCTACGAGGTATACTTGCAAAAAATAAACAATGTCTACGAGGTCTACTTGCAGAAAATAAACAATGTCTACGAGGTCTACTTGCATAAAAATAAACAATGTCTATGGTCGGATCACACATCCTTGGTACTTCTTATATCCTGACTCAACAATTCATAATAGAATATAAAATCACATAACTAATGACCAATCAATGAAATATAGTGAAGATCAATATCGAAAAACAGACAATAAACTGTACTCGCCTGTGGTCCTTTGCTGGTGAAACCGATAATCTAAACCACTCAGTATGCCACAATAATCAAACTCGTACAACAATCTCCATATGCTGAAATAGACATTACCAACATTTACAGAATAGTCAAATTAGCTAGGATCGCCTGTCCTTAAGTCCAATTTGGGACACGGGGGCAAAACGGTAATTTCGGGTCAAAACGGTGTCTGTCGTTAGACCCGCCTTGTACCAAAAAGTGTGCCTAAGTCAATGGTTTCTAAAGTCATCAAACTACATGTCTACGTATTTGTTTTGATGATACGAACCCAATCGTATGTCCAAAGTTGGATTCCGGCGGACCGTGCACAAAATTGCCCGTTGAGTCGGATCGTAGAGCCCGTAAAACGGTATTCCGGTCAACTGTCTCAGAATCAGACCAAACTTGGCATATAGAACAAGAAAAATAATACGGTCCTGTTGGCACAAGTTTCGTCTCGATCTGACGAACGTGCACAAAGTAATTAAGAAATTTGCACAGAGGCCGATACGGTGAATTTTGACGGATACGCATCAAATTCGTCGCACACACACAACCAATTTGAATTCCGTCAAAGCCCTCACGTCCACGAAGCTGTTACACACCTTTCGATGCTTTCGGTTCACGACCATGTCGCCCGGATTGGCGGGACGCACGTCGTATCGAGGGTTTTCGTATTTTCAGAAAATAGTTTTTGTCAATTTAGGAAACCGATTTCTCGATGCTCGTTCGACGAAATTGGATTCCGTAAAAAGAGTTATGAAGTCCTACAGGTTCTCTAAACTTCTGTTCAATCCAATTTTTGAATTTGATGAACAGGCTAGAAATTGCCTTCCAAAACAGGGTGCATGAACTACGAAACTATTCAGTTTCGAACAGTTATTCGCCAATTTTGGCGTCAATTTCTCGGGAAATCTAGTGCGTCTAAATTTAACCTATTTGAAGAGAAATAAGGTTGTATAGGTTGTCAACGTACCAAAAGTGACAGATCGAACAATGATCGGTCGTGCGCCGAAAAAACATGTTACGAAGTCATCTCCGCATGCCACTGCTGCTGTCGTTGCCCTGTTGCGCTGTGGTCCGCGCGTGCCTCATGGCCGGCTGGAGGTGGCCAACGATGGCACGCATGGCCGCAGGTGGGTCGCCCAGGTGGCTGTGATCGGTGGCTAGGGTTTAGAGGTAGGGTTTCACTAAATCCTTCCCCCCTCTCTCTCGTTATATGCAGCGCAGGGGTGGGGGTCGGGTTCCTGCTGTCGGGTTGGGCTGACTCGGTTTTGTTTTATTTATTTTTTTTCTTTCTTTTATTTTTTATTCAATACTTGTTATATATATATTATATATTATATATATATAGGGCGATTTCAGGGGAGATGCTGAGCCCCGCTCCATGGGGCGATTTCAGGGGAGACTCCGGCCGGAGGTGGTTCTCCCCTTGGTGGCCGGTCCCATGGTGGGCACCGCCTTGGTGGGCCGCCCCCTGGCAGCCCGCACCTTTCTCCACCTCCGCTGGCCTTCTCCTCCTGCCGCCGGGCGGCGCGTCCTCTCTTTGCTGCCCGAAGTGCTGCCGTCCTCTCCCTCCTCTTCGCCGCCGGCCGTGACCACGTCGTCGCCGTCACCGAAGCCGCCGCAGATCGCCTACGCCAGCGGTCGTAGAGCCTCTGCGCCCTCCCCTCCCGGCCCCCTCTTTGGTCTCCTCCCTCTTCGGCCCCTCGTCGGGGCCGCGCCTGGCTCCGCCGAGCCTGGCTCCCCCAGCGCCTGTGCCGCCCCTCTCGTCTTCCTCCTTCCTCTCCTTTCAGTGGCCCGCCACCTCATCAGATGCTCCCTCCTCGATCTCCCTGCCCCCCGGCGGTTATGGCGTAGCCCCCTCCCTCCATGCCTCTTCCCTGGGTCCTTTCCTTGCTCCGGCTCCCTCGTCGGGGCCCCCACCGTCGTCGGAGGACACTCGCCCTCCTCCTCGCCTCGGGCTGCGACCTTCCCCGGTCCCCGTGCAGTGGCCGGCCACCTTCGCGCAGGCCCCCTCCCCGGTGCCGCTCGCCGGTCTCCCGCCGCCCGCCTTCCTCTCTCTTCCGTGGCACCCCGATCCCTTGGCTGGGTCCGCCCCGTGCCCCACCGCTCCCCTCGGCGGATCCGGACTGGCCTCTTCCCCCTCCCGGCCACTTTCCTCCCGTCGTCGGCGGTCGTCCCTCCCCCTGCGTGCTGCGCCACCCCCCTCGAGCCACTCCTCCAGCTCCGACCATGGCGTAGCGGTCCTCCGTGAGCGCGTCCTCCCCCTCCCCGGCGTCGGACTCCTGCTCGACGACATCCCGACGCTCCTCCCCCGTGACGCCATCCCCCCAACCTCCTCCGGTCTCAGGCGCTCCATGCGCCGCGCACAGCAGATCCCCTCCTTCAGGCGATGGTAGGTCGCTCCGTCCCCAGCTCGGAGGTCGAGCTCTTCCGCACTGTCGGCGCTTCGTCGTCCCCCGTCTGTTTCTCCTCGTCGCTGGCGCCCCCCGTTTGGCCCTCCGTCGGCGTCCAGCGTCAGCGGTCGAGCCCCGGCTCCCGCATCCCTCCTCCCTCCTTCGGCCTCCTTCGCCGGAGTCTCCTCTGGGCTGTCTTCCTCCGCCCTCGCCGGAGCCCACGCTCCCCGCCCTCCTCTCGGCCTTCCCCGGCGGTGGCCCTCACCGGGCCGCACACTGGGGGGGTCCTCGGGTCCCGTGCCCCTCCCTCGGGCAGAACCCCCCTCCTCTCGCTCGAGTAGCGTGCCCTCGAGCAGCGCGCCTTCGGGCCACGCGTTCTTCCCGCCCTCGGATCGCGCGTGCAACCGCCCTCGGGACACGCGCTTTTGAATTTTGAATTTTGATTCAAAATTCGATTTTTCCTTTCCCAAAAAAAAAATTAGGGCAGAGTGCCCACACCCACCTTCAGGCCCCACTACCATCTTTTTCACTTTTCGTAATTAAGTTTTGCTTTTCGAAATTCCAGTCTTTGTTATTTCGTAATTTCTGTTCTGTAATTGCAAAATTTCCAATTTTGAAATTTCAGTTTGGAAATTTCGCTACTTCGGGTCTGGAACTTCGGAATCTAGATTCTGACCCTTTTTCATTTTCTACCTTGTCTATCAGGACCCGTTTTGTGTCTTTCGGTCCTGCACCCGCTTGTAATGCTCTTTCTGAGCGTTCCTTTATTTTCAATAAAAGTTATTTTGAAATATATATATATATATATATATATATATATATATATATATATATATATGTATGTATAAAGCCTAATTTTTGTATATCATTAATTACTTCTACATATATACACATGTATATAGAATCTAGATAGATCCCAAGATTCAACATATTTGTTAAGGGAATTACTTACTATATTATCAATAAAATATTTTATATATATATATATATATATATATATATATATATATATATATATATATTATAACAAGAACTTCGAATATAACCATAATTTGTAATATGGCCTACTAGGCCACAAAATAAAATAAAATAAAATAAAATAGGTACCAACCATATATCCGCATAGATGTCCTTAGACACACTACCCGAGTACATGGGCTTGGGCCTGGTTCGGCTCCAGTCCAGACTAGTTTGGTACAACTAGGTCTTCTACAAGTCAATAAATTAATTAATAAATACTTAAAATATCTATAGAGGTTAAGTCGCAACTTGCCCCGGTTTTCCTAGTTAGGACATTACTATGATTCGTCCTTCCCCACCAGGGCTAATACACTAGTCAAAGCACGCCACTGCACTATCCGTGCCACGATTTCTGGTCACCTTGTACTCTAATTCCTAACCATGACTAAAATCATCTACCGTAATAATTAACTAAGTAATTATTTATAAAAATTCTAAAAATTACCATCTAATTCAAATAAATAAATAAAAATATATTATCAAAAATTTCGGGAAGAGGGGTTACAAGTAGGGTGAGAGAAGGAAGACGAGTGGTTTATATAGAAGTGAATGGTTGGAGGGTAGATGAAAGGTTTAAACCGTTTAATAGGAGGAAGTAATATTTGGAATAGATTTTGGGGAAGAGGAATAGGCCGCACCCTTTCGGAATCTATGCCCTGAGCACGTGAACAAAAAATTTGATGGATTAATGCAGATTGCCAACAGAATGTCTGGGTCAAGATAAGAATGTATTAATAAGGGCTAGTGAAAACAAATAAGTTTTGGAAGGTGAGCAGTCAACCGTGGCAGTCTGTGCCGAGTAATAAATGACGAAAAATACGACAATTTTTCATAGAAATTCGGAAGATGATCCATCTGAATAGAAGAAAACTTACTGTAAGATTTCGGATTATCCGATGGATTAAGGCAGAAATTCTTTGGTTAATCCGAAGATCTTATAAACAGAACTTTAAAAAGATTTTTCACGGAGCCCGATTTTATGACAAATGAAGGAGAATCGATCTTTGACGAAAGGCTTGGTGAATATATCAGCACATTGATGTTTAGTCTCAATGAATTCAAGAAGAATATCTCCTTTCAGTTGATAATCACGCAAAAAGTGGTATTGAATCTCAATGTGTTTTGTGTGTGAGTGACAAATAAGATTTTTAGTGAGATTAATCGAGCTGGTACTGTCACAATTGATGGATATACCTTGTAAAAAAATACCGTAGTCTACAAGTGTTTGTGTCATCCAAATGATTTGTGCACAACAACATCCAGCTGCAAGGTATTCGGCCTCAATTATGAAAAGTGCAACCGAGTTTTGTTTCTTACTAAACCATGAAACCAAGGATTTCTTAAGAAATTGGCATGTGTCGCAAGTGCTTTTCCGGTCAATCTTGAATCCGACAAAATCTACATCCGTGTAGTCAATAAGCTCAAAGGATGAAGATTTTGGATACCAATGTCCCATGTTAATGGTGCCTTTGAGATAACGAAAAATGCGTTTAACGGTACACAAGTATGATTCTTTGGGATTTGCTTGGTATTATGCACATAAGCAAGCACTAAACATGATGTCTAGATGACTAGCAGTTAGATAAAGTAATCTATCGATCATACCTCGATACTTACGAATGTCGACCGATACACCATTTTCGTCTTGATCAAGCTTAGTTATTGTGGTCATAGGAGTTCTCATTGATTTGGATGAGTCTAGTTCAAAGCGCTTAAGAAGATCCTTGATGTATTTGGCTTGATTGATGAACGTGTCTTGAGGTCCTTGCTTGATTTGTAGGCCAATAAATGAATAATAATTCTTCCATCATGCTTATTTCAAACTGATCCTGTATAACTTTGGCAAGTTCTACACATAGTATTTTGTTAGTTGAACCAAAAATGATGTCATCAACATAAATTTAAGCTAATAGTAGTATGCTATTATGAGTTTTAATAAACAATGTGGTGTCAACTTTGTCCTTGGAGAAGTTGTGAGAAATAAAAAATGAGCTAAGACGCTCATACCAACCTCGAGGAGCTTGTTTGTGGCCATAAAGGGCTTTGTGTAGTTTGAAAACATGATCAAAAAATTAAAAATTTTCAAAGCCAGGAGGTTGCTTGACATACACCTCTTATTTAATAACACCATTCAAAAGGGCACTTTTGGCATCCATTTGAAAAAGTTTAAAATTATTAAAACAAGCAAAAGCATAAAGCATTCGGATGGATTCAAAACGAGCAACCGGTGCATAGGTTTCCTCATAATCAATGTCTTCCTCTTGGTTATAGTCTTAAGCAACCAATCAGACTTTGTTACGAGTGGCGATTCCTTCCTCATTAAGCTTATTTCAAAACACCCACTTTGTCCCAATAATAGGATATCGTGGGGCTTAGGAACGAGTTCTCAAACGTTGTTTCTCTCGAATTGATTAAGCTCTTCTTGCATTACAATCATCCAAAATTCATCATTAAAAGTATCATTGATATTCTTAGGCTCTATTTGAGAAATAAAAGCGATTTTGCACAATGATCGCATGTAGAGGATCTAATGCTAACTCGTGAGGAGGGGTCACCAATGATGAGTTCCTTGGGATGATGGGGGACAAATCTCTATTCTCTATGGAGATCCTCCTGAGGAGTCACTATAGTTGAAGAATTTTTAGGTGGAGGAATCTCAACTTCATTACTAGATGAAGGAGCACTTGTATCTTCAAGAGAAGAATTTTTCAAATCAAAAGAGATTGTAGAAGCATGGAATTTCAGGAGCATCTATAGGCCAAAATTCCTATGCGCTTAACACTACTCATACATGCGCCAGGGAGCTCAAACGAAGTACTTGGCACAGCAAAGGATAGCAAAAGTATAGACATCAAAAGAAGTTTTTATTTCATATAAAAGCCTATTACATGTCTAAAGAAAGGCTTTACAAAGGAGAACTTCTACAAAAAGGAAGATCCTAAGACTACAGCCAGGCGCAGCAAACTGCTATGCGCCCCATGCCAGGCGCATCATCCGTCAGGCGTATCTGTTCAACGTCTCAGTCAGGCGCGTCTCTTCAGCGTCTCAATCAAGCACATCTCTTCAGCATCTCAGTTAGACGCTTCACGAAGTCTCAGCATATGCGCTCTACTTCGACCCGATCGAGTGCTTCGCTAATGAAGCATTTATTGAGAAGAACAAGGGTGGGCGATGAACCACACTCTAGCTGGAGGAAGAGCTCCCCAAAGTCCAAGGAAGAGGAGAGCACAGCAATTCTGATCTGTGGCCTCTTCCAGTATAACAGAGACGGGACTCGAGCATCCCAATCTTTGGATGCAACAGGCACCTTCGGGCTGCGTCGAGAGCCCGCGATCCCGATTTTTGGATGTAATAGTCACCTTCACAAGTATGTGTACGAAGAAAACTCGTCGCATCTTCACCCTCGGGAGCGTCTTGTCAAAAGAATGTACTCGAGCAAAGAAATTCATCTCCATTCGGGAAGACGGGAGAAAACGAGAAGCAAACTCTCTCCCTGCTGCTATTTATAGGCCGGGCAAATCAAACCCATGCGCCAAGTGGCGGGCTCTCCGAATCTCGTGCAATAAATTTGTATTTATGGTGATGAACATGTCTCCTCGAATTCAGCCAAGTCAAAACGGCTATTTAAAGCACTCGAAGAACTCAACCGTCGGACCAATGAAAGATGCGTCATGCAACAAATACGCCGGTCAGATACCGCGCATCTTACAGATGCGTCCATCAGTACCAAGTGCCTCATAAAGATGTGCCCCACGCATCCCCATACGCCTAGTGGAATACAGATCAATGCACCCACTCAAAATCCTATTACCCGTCAAGAATATTAAATGCTGAAGACTGATATGACAGCAGCCATGCCTCGATGACAGAGCAGCAACTGCTTTTACAAAAACCGAAGCGCCGTTGATGTCAGCACCATCATTACTTTCCACTGACGGTTACAAGCCACGTGGCCGATCAACCACTTGCATGCGCCTCAAAAGCCATACGCCCAGACTGGTTCGTGACTCCTGAAGGTTACGAGCCAAATTATTCTCATGCGCCCGATCCTAGGCGCATCCTGTCAGATCACCCTCCACCAAATCTCAGATCTTTGAGCTACGGACATGCGCCACGTGTCCCTTGACTCAGTTCGATCCACGAAGGGGTGCTAACCACCCAAGATCTCATCAACCGAAGAATCCTCTCAGTTACCACGTCTCAGCTCTTCCGCAGCACCACAGGCACAACAGGAAGGATTCAATCCACAAATCAGGGCACATCAACCATGTGCCCCCCCGCCAGCATCAGCCACATGGCATTCCTACGACCAAGCGCATCCGACATATGTGTGCATGAGCAGCTCAACCTGCTGCTTATAAATAGAGGGATCATTTCCTTCTCACACACACACACACATACAGTCAAAGACAGAGAACAAGATCATCAGAGTTAAAGAGACGCACGTCTACTCACAGGGATCGGAAGAGACACTCAACGTCATCTTCCCCCTCAGCAAGCTCTGGTATCCAGAGCAACCCAGACCTTCAGAGAACCTAAGATCGTCATCATATCGTCAACGGAGTCGACGCATTACCACTGCTCCATCAACACAGAACCTAGATAAAAACAAAAGTGTACTCCTAGGACTACATCTAAGTCCTACATTGTAATACTGTTCTATTTGTAATTGAAATTCCAATTCAAAGATTTTAATGGCAAACAAGTTGGCGACTCTGCTGGGGACCTCTTTCTCCTCCGATGAGAAAGTTGTGTCACAATTTGACGATGTGAAGGTGGGCTCCTCCCACAAGATACTAGTCGTACGCCTCAATCAACAGGCGTATGAGGATTTCATCTCTGAAGGCAGCATAAGTCCTTCGAAGCGGCTGCCGAAGACGAAAAAGACTCGCCAAGCCTGGGTGCGCAAGGTGGAGGCCCCTGGCACCATCACTGAAGGGGATGGGCCGATGCAGTCTTCCCTTCGCGCTGACGCCCTCAGCAGCCAGGATGTGCACACGGGTGCAGCGCATCTCTCGGGAAAATATAGTGCTGACCACATTCCCTAACCATCTCCTTCTCAGTCAAGGAAGATTTGCCGACGGAGAAGGGACGCATCTAATGCCTTGTACATGAACTCTTGTGTGCCACAAAAGGCCTCCATCTTTGACAGACTCACTCGCTATCATGGCAAGGATAATTTGGACTCTAAGTACTATGCGCCCCAGCGGGCTGGTACGAAGAAGTCCAAGGCGGTACGGGCCATGCTCCTCAAACGTGCTATGCCAACGGCAAACCAGAAGCATGCGCTCACAATCATGCGCGTTGCTGATGGTAAGCTGTACAAAGTTTACTCGTGTGCTTCTGCACCAAAAACGAGCCGACCCTCAAAGTCCTTATCTCACTTGGGCGCATCTGCTGCGTTCGCAACCAAGTCGAGCAAGGCAAATTCTGTGGTCTTGAACCCCCGCGCCTACATTGGTTGTACGTCTGAGGCTGGTTCAAGTCACTATAAATGTGGTTCTCCCACTATTGATCTGGGCATGCCTTATGCACTGGATCAGGGGGCGCAACATTCACTTGATCACCCCGGCGCTTGGCCTTGCCATGTGCCTGATGGGGGTGTAAAGGTGGCACGCTTCTCTAACGATTTGCGTAATGTGATCATTCACAAACGCCGATCATGAGAGCCGACCGACAAGCACAATACGCCCATCACAGGGCACACCTGTACCGTGGTCACCATCAACTGTTCTTACAAGACAGCAGTCCCACTACAAAGGCAGTCTGTGTTCCAGCGATTGTAATCGTCAACACCCCTCCGACGTCGTCTCGGGAAGAAGGTGTCGATTGAAGAAGAGCCGAAACTAAAGGTTGCTTCTTACAACGTAGTCTCTAACTCTTCATCAATCCGAAAAGCGACTGGCAACTCCTCATCCTCATCCAAGAGCCAGCCGAGGAAGACCAAGGTAACTGTCCCGTCCTCAAGAGTGTTTGAAGGCACCCGGGCGAGAAAGAAGATTTTGAAGAAGTAATAGCTGGGGGTATTCAAGCCCATGTTGATTCTCCTCCCGAAGATGAGGATATCCTCTAGAGCATAACTGGGGGTAGCCAAGATGAAAATCCAGGAGAAGTGACTCTTCTACAAGAGAGCGAGGCTGAAAGCGAAGCTTCAACCGATCCATCCACTTCCAGTCACGTCAAAACAGTATACATGACTGTGGTGGTGATACGGAGTCATATGCTCCACCAGCAAACCTCGTTCAGTGTATGGATACTTTAGAGGGAGGACTCAAAACCCTCTCTGCCTCTATGCAAATACTGACTGAAAGCGGTGTTTGAGATACAGTCAGCTTTGGCCAGGGCACCTTCCACTAATCCTGACCCAGGAGCCAACGGGGAATCAAGTGTGCCCCTTCAACGGGCATCCTTGAATACCGATTGCCGCGAAGCACCTCGGGTATCAGAACCTTCAAATGTACAACTCCAGACTGTACCGCCTTATCCGACTCCCAGCTCCACGGAGGACGTGGTTGAGATGATCAGGGACTTGCGTGAATGCTTCGAGTCAAAGAACAGACAGGATGAGTGCCAGAAGATGGGGATCCCACAACCATACCCCCTCGAATGGAACAAAGTGGTCTATCCTCCCAAGTATAAACCACAAACGTTGACGCATACGACGGGAAGGACTCTCCACGCCGTTATCTGACATACTTCCAGTCTCAAACGGGACATCTCCAGAAGGAAGATGTGCTACTCACCAGCCTGTTTGTCAGGGCATTGAAAGGAGTGGCTTACGACTGGTACTACAGTCTCTCTGACAACTCAATATCCTCCTTTGATGACTTGACACGCCTCTTCCTCGATCGTTTTTACGACGGAGGAAAAGACATGACGATGGCGTCCCTTATAGAGGTACGTCAGAAGGAAAAGAGACAGTTGGAGCATTCATCGAACGATTCTGACAAGCCTGCTTCAGACTGCCCCCGGGTATGTCAGAACATGCACTCCTCTTCTCCTGCAGCATGAACATGCTTCCTACGGTTAAGCTCTGGCTCAACTCCACTCCTCCTCCCGACTGTAGTTTATTGATTATTGAGGCCGAAGCAGCTGAAAAAAGGCATATAATGCTCGCCTTTTAGGAGTCAGTTTTTCTGCCTTTGAAGACAAGGGAAAATGGCCTGCTGCCAGCAACCCTGGACGCGAGACGAAGGGGAAGCAGGCATTGACTGTCAATGCCTCTAAAGGCGTACAAGCACCTACTCGGAAGCCTTCGCTTGCACCAAAGCCAAAGGAGGTCTATTCTTTCAATAATGAAGACACCTTGCAACTCTTCGAGATGTTGAAGCAGGGTGACAAGGTTAAGTTACCAGACCCGAAGCGTCCCGATGAGGTTGGAAGAGTTGACAATCTGAGGTACCATCACTACCATCGGTTTGTAGGACATCCAACTCAGGACTGCTACGTCCTCAAGAATTACATCCAATGCATGATCAATACGAATGTAATCTCCGTTGATTACGAAGAGAAAACAGTCTCGGCCAACCTGGTGTCGCTCCAATTCGACACCTTGCTGCCAACCACACCATAAGATGGCGTCGTCCCCATCCCAAAGGCGACAATGGAGGTGGTCAACCAACCACCTACCCGTGACAACGTGAGTAGACTCATCCAACTCACCACAAACAGGGGAGAGATCGTATGGGTTCATCCAGACCTCGTCTCTGAAGTTACTCAACCAGGGGTACCCTCTGCATCCAAAACCAAAGGCAAGAAGACCAAGTCTTGCCGCATGGTCTCTTCCTCCACGGAAGAGGCACTTCCTGTACAAACGCGTTCGCGGCAGAACGCCCAACCCAACGAAGCTGTCGTCGAGGTGGTGCCTCCCTGCACCACTCTGCTGCCCAGGAAGAGGGCCCATCCAGACCTCTAGCAACCAATAAACAGAAGCACGTAGAGGCCCGTTTTGACAAGCCTTTGCGAAGAGAAAATGCTTCGGGGCTAGCCAAGCCCCACAACTTCGACATACTGGTACAACTTGTCGGTACTCCTGCCCGCTTATCTCTGTTCGAGCTTCTTCGTCTTTCCAAAGACACCCGTGAAGCTCTCTGTGAAGCCTTGAAGGATGCTGAGTCCTTCATCAGTCCGGTTAAGCAGCCTGAGGACCTCCCAATAACATGTGCGCACTGCCATTGTGCGGAGGAGGTCATCCCCAACATAACCTTCACCCAACAAGACATGCTGCTCAAGCACAACCGGCACAACAGGCTGCTGTATTACACAGGGTATGTGGGTTCCATTAAAGTCAAGCGAATTCAGATTGATCCAGGGTCTTCCCTCAGCATCATCCCGAGGACTTTGCTCTCAACATTGGGAATCCCGATGCATCGTCTGGCACCTTCCAACACTACAATCAGCGGTTTCAATGCCAGCAAAAGTGAACCGCTGGGAAAAATCTGAGTGAAATGTCATATCGGTAATCTCCGAACCGAAGTGACTTGCTACGTCGTAGATGCCGACGTCAACTACAACCTCCTGCTAGGTCGGCCGTGGCTGCACGAGTACATGGTGGTGCCGTCTACACTCCACCAACTCATGAAGTACGTGTCCACTAACAATATCGTCCGAACAGAATTCGCGGACGTTGACCCTTTCAAGGGGGTCGAAGCCTACTTCACCGATGCTAGCTTATATAAGTCGCTCGATGAAGGGAAAGCCAATGATGCTGATAAGGAAGAAGAAACAACGTTGGAGACAGACGTGGAGGCAAAGATGATTCCCGACGCTCCTTTGAAAATTCAATTCAAAGAAAAAATGCCCCAGATGCTGCCTCCCATGGCAATCAAGTTACCTGGAAAAGATTCGACTTCTCTAGGTAGAACACCCACTGAATCTCCTTTGAAGATACGGCTCAAGGGAAAACCTCCTCAAACGTCAGCTCCCCTCGTGGCAAAACAACAGGGGGAGGCACCAGTCACCGAAGGCGCAGTTGAGGCACCCCTGAAGGTGCGTCTTAAAGGCAAGCCTTCGCAATCTTCTGCCTCACTCAAGCTGCAAGAGAAGGCCCATATAGCCCTCTCAGATCCCAAGGTCAAGTCTGTGATGAGCTCTCCCGAACCAGCTCCAGTGCTCACGGATGAAAAGTTAGGAGAATACATATCTGCTGATATAGATGCACCTTCTCTTGACAATATAATCCCACGAGACAAAATCTCGTATTTTATCAATAATAGAGTGTGTTTCAATTATTCTAGTCTTCCATATTGGAATGCCATATATACACTAGATAACGCTCTATGGTCGTTACAAACATAAATAACGACCGTCAATCATGTAAATCGAGTAGTCCCGTTCCAAGGAGACTGTTTTATAGTCCTACCGCGGAACCGGGACGAAGAACCCATCATCTTCGGCAAAGTCGAGCGTCATCAAGACCTTCTGCCACTCGAGCCAGAATCAGATACCGACAGAATACAAGTCTATCGGTATATAGACAAGGCAAAGTACCTCATCCAAAAGATGGGTTTCGATCTGAAAAGCAAAAAGGGCCTAAACTACGGCAAAGGTCGGCGTCTTTCCTTCCGACTCCCAACACCTAAAGAAAAGCCGCAGGACTACTATCACCATACTCGACGGGGGGTAGGCTATGTCACGCCACCGGAAACTCCAGAGAGTTCGGAGGCAGAAGAAGTGGAACACTCTCATTCATCTGAAGCATCAACTTGCGGTTCCGATACCAGTATCGGCTCAGTCTTCAGAAAGGTGCTATCAATCAACATGGCATCTGTACAATCTCGAGAGGATAAAGGCGATGACCAAATACCAAAATTCTTTGAGGAAGAATCTTGGGCTCAACGCCTAGGAGCACAGTGGGAGTCTCGTTTTGTATTACGCGAACCCCCTACCGAAGACGAAGTCGAGCAGATCAACCTTGGGGACGAATCTTCTTCCAAACCTATCTTTATCAGCAAGAGTCTAAAGGGAAGAGACCGAGAGTCCCTAGTCCAATTGGCCAAAGAATACATCAACGTCTTCGTCTGGAGCTATGAAGATATGCCGAGACTTGATCCCCAGATCGCGATGCATAGACTTAACATCTTACCTGATGCTAAGCCTATAAAGCAACAACAACGACGTTTTCGTCCTGACATCATGAACGCTATCGATCAAGAGGTGGACAAACTCCTGAGCAGCGGGTTCATTCGTGAAGAGCAACATCCGGAGGGTGGCCAATGTCGTCCCTGTCACCAAGAAGAATGGGAAGATACGAGTCTGTATCGACTTCAGAGATCTCAATACTACTTGCCCGAAGGACTAATTCCCACTTCCAATTACTGACGTGATGATCGAAAATACATGTGGCTTCGAACGCATGTCTTTCATGGATGGGCACTCGGGCTACAACCAGATCAAAATATTCCCCGATGACACAAAACACACGTCATTCAGGACTCCGAAAGGGGTTTTCTGCTACACAGTAATGCCTTTTGGTTTGAAGAATGCTGGTGCTACGTACTAACGAGCTATAAGTACCATCTTCCGTTAATATCTACGCAAAATAGTTGAGTTCTATGTTGTAGAAGCATGAAAAATACTAAAGAAAATGACTCATGCGGCCAGGAAAGATCCATGCGGCTCAGAAAGCCCATGCGGCTCGGAGAGTCATGCGGCATAAGGAGCTATGCGGCCCGAGGCATTCCATGCGGCTCAGAAGACACGTGGCCTGACAGTGCCCCCCTCTGACCCATGCTGCATTAATTGCTTTGACGGCTGACCCCTCTGAAAAGTTGACAGCCCTGACACAAAAGCAGGTAATTATGACTCTGTCATAATGATGAATCTCTAGGGAAGAGAAAAGAGATCTCTCCCACGAGAGCCATAAAAATGCCACGTGGCCTTGCCACGTCGGCGTTCGTATGCGGCTCACTTCTCATACGGTTCAGAATGACTCCTATGCGGCTCAGGTCAAGAAAGCCTCATACGGCTCGAGCAAAGAACTTCTCATGCGGTTCAGAGTGAATCTGTCCTATGCGGCTCAGGCCAAGAAAGCCTCATGCGGCTCGAGCAAAGAACTTCTCATGCGGTTCAGAGTGAATCTGTCCTATGAGGCTCAGGCCAAGAAAGCCTCATGCGGCTCGAGCGAGGACTTCTCATGCGGTTCAAGAGGATCATGTCCATGCGACTCAGGCGGATATGTACTTATGCGGCCCACAAGGATTACTCCCCTGTGGTTCGAGGGATCAAGTGAAGGCCACTGCCCAGGCAGCCATTACACGTGGGCTTAACCATATGCGGCTCAAATTTATATACGGCTCACTCGTCATGCGGTCCAGATCCCCCAGCAGCTCCTAGGACACGTGTCCTAAACCGATTAATTCCTAAGATTTGCTGCCATTAAAGATTGGGTCAAATCCCAATAATCTGGGACACGTGGCAGAAGAATAGATCTAATTTATTCGCAGATATCAGAAGATCATTATAAGAAAGATTTATTCCAATCAGCATTAATTGCTAATGGGATTTGGTGTAATCTACACCTAAGGGCTCGAATTCGTCACAATCAGAAACGAACGGCCTGGATTGACCAATCCCCAGGTCGCCGCCATCTCCAAGAGCTAATCATTGGCAACCCTAATGATCACATCCCACTATTATAAATAGCAAGGTGCCAGTCCCTTGCAAAAAAGATACAAGATCGAAGAGAAACACGCATATACAGGGAGACTCCCCAATAGTCGAAAAGAAAATACACAGAGAGAAAGAAGCCAGGAGAGCAACAGGAGGAGAGCCAGAAGAGCATTTCTTCACCAACGCCAACCATCTTTTCACAAGGAGCCATGGCCGCATACCGATCGTCCAAGGAGTAAGGCAGGGCTGCCGTCGCCTTCCCGAGCCTCTACCGTCACCCCCCAGAATCTAAAATAAACAATTGTACTTAGACTGCTGTACCTAGGTTTTCGTCCCTAGGCTTTCTTTGTACAAGCGAGTTTGTATTGTGAGTCTAAAGTTCAGTCCTCCCATAAAATTGTTCTGTACTTTTACAATCAATGGCAAACATATGTTGATGATATCGCTGTCAAGAGCCGTCTCAAAGGTGATCACCTACAAGACCTAAAGACAGTCTTCGATTTCATGCGAGCGTATCAACTCAGGATGAACCCCGCTAAATCCTTCCTTGGGGTTTCTAACAAAAAGTTCTTGGGCTTCATTATCACGGCGAAAGGCATTCATGTTGACCCCGAGAAGACCAAAGCCATCCATGACATGGACCCTTCAAAGAACCTCCGAGAACTTCGAGGCCTGCAAGGGCGTCTTACATACATCCGAAGGTTTATAGCAAACCTTCCCGGAAAATGTCAACCCTTCACCCAGCTCATGAAGAAGGGAGTCTCCTATGTCTGGATAGAAGAATGCCAGAAAACTTTCGATGATATCAAAGCTTACTAGACGAGCTCGCCAGTCCTGGTGGCACCCGTTGTCATGACCCGTTACCCAAATTATTGGGTCGGACCGAGCCATGTCCAGCCTACGCTTGGTTAAAGCGTAGTAAGCTGTTCTAAGAATAGACAATAAAGGATCTAAGCTGCTAACAGTTCTAATATCACAATTAATAGGTTCATCACAACATAGCATCTATAAGCTAAAGTAAAAATAAGTACAGACTTAATAATACACTTCCAAAGTATCTAACTGGAGACAAAGTCCAGTATCCAAATATAAGTTCAAACCAAAGTCAAAGTCTCAAAACACATGAAAGGTATCTAAGCAAGGTTCCCCGCTGGGGCCTCTTCTGGAGCTAAGGCCAGGTCCTCAAATACAGTACCATAATATCAATCACATAGCATTTCCTTCTCGAAAAGTGAACCTACAACGTTATCCTGTCAGGACGGGAGCAAGTACTGATTCTACAAACATATAATACTGATCATGTGATGGAAAAAGATAAAATAACGTAATCATGGCACTGTAGAAGCATGGAAAATACTAAAGAAATTGACTCATGCGGTCAAGAAAGACCCATGCGGCTCAGAAAACGTATGCGGCTCAGGGAGTCATGCGGCATAAGGAGCTATGCGGCCGGAGGCATCCCATGCGGCTCAGAAGACACGTGGCGTGACAGTGCACCCCTCCGATCCATGCTGCATTAATTGCTTTGATGGCTGACCCCTCTGAAAAGTTGACAGACCTGACACCAAAGCAGGTAATCATGACTCTGTCATGATGATGAATCTCTAGGGAAGAAAAAGAAATCTCTGACACGATCCCCCGAGAACAACAAAATGCCACGTGGCCCTGCCAAGTGGGTGTGCTTATGCGGCTCGAAGTGAAGACTTCCCATGCAGTTCAGAGTAAAGCTGTCCCATGCGGCTCGAGTGGAATCATCCATATGCGGCTCAAGAAGATCATGCCCATGCGGCTCAAGCAGACACACCATTATGCGGTTCATGCGGCTCATCATATGGTTCAGAAGTCTGAAGGAGGGGGCCACTGCCCAGACAGTCCTGACACGTGTCCCAAGTCTTATGCGGCCCAAAATTCATGCGGCCCAAATCTCATGCGGCCCAATCTGCATGCGGTTCCAGTCTCACCATTAGCTCTCAGGACACATGTCCTCAACCGATCAATCTTCCAGATTTATAGCAATCCAAGATCGGGTCAAATCCCAATGATCTGGGGCACATGGCAGGAGAATAAATTTGATTTATTCGCAGATATAAGAGAATCATTATAAGGAAGATTTATGCCAATCAGCATTGATTGCTAATGGGGATTTGGTGTAATCTACCCTTAATGGTTCTGATTCGTCACAATCAGAAACGAACGGCCTGGATTGATCAATCCCCAAGCCGCCGCCATCTCCAAGAGCTAATCATTGGCAACCCTAGCGATCACATCCCACTATTATAAATAGCAAGGTGCCATTCCCTTGTGAGATATAGAGAGATATACAAAAAAAAGAAGCCAGAGAAGAATACGTATACACAGAGAGACTTCCTCCATAGTCAGAGAGAGAATATACACAGAGAGAGAGAAGCCAGGAGGGCAATCAGAGAGAGCAAGAAGGCATTTCTTCGTCAATGACCAAGCAGATCTTCTCCGAGTCAAGGCTGCGTACCGATCGTCCAAGGAGTAAGGCAGAGCGGCCGTCGCTTTCCCGAGCCTCTATCGTCACCCCCCAGAATCTAAAATAAACAATCGTACTTAGACTGCTGTACCTAGGTTTTCATCCCTAGGCTTTCTTTGTACGAGCGAGTTTGTATTGTGAGTCTAAGTTCAGTCCTTCGATAATTGTTCTGTACTTTTACAATCAATGGCAAACACGATGGCGACTCTGCTGGGGACTAACTTCTCCACGGTTGAGGAGTTGGTGACGCAATCGGACGCAGCCAAACTTGGCTCTACACAACAGAAGATGGTCGTACGCTTCGACCAACAGGCGTTCGAAGAGATGCTCTCTGAAGGTAGCACTGGCCCGGTCCAGAAGCGCACCCGCACCATAAAGGCTCGCAAAGAGTGGAGGCCAAAATCATTTGCTCCTCCGCAAGCCCTTGATGGGGTACTCTCTATTGCTCAAGATGGCGAGAAAGACTCCCCTGCGGCCCCACTTCAGACCGTAGACAACTCTGCTGTCCCCAAGTCCGATAGAAGAAAATACTATGATGCTGGACTTGCAGGGGCAAAGAGGAACTCTATGCGATCCGAGCCACAGAAGAGTATTAACCGCAGGGAGAAAACCCATGCGGCTACAACCGCCGACCGCATAAAGAAAACTCATGCGGCCACATCTGTCAGCCGCATAACTTATGCGGCTACAGTTGCCAACCGCACGGATGAGACTCATGCGGCTATTAAAGTCAATCGCTTGTAGAAAACCCATGCGGCCACAGATGCCAACCGCATACGGTCAGCCTGCACGGTCGTGACTCCTAACCGCATAAAGACTCATCCTACAACAAAAAACAGTCGCATGCAGACAGCCTGCACGGCACCCAATACTAGCCGCATAGCATCCGTCCCACGCTTCTCTCGATCAGTCTTCGACCGGCTCTCATGCGGTCCTGACTCTGATCATTCTCTGGATGATAATCCAGACTCTGTGGTATTCGACTTAGACTCCTCCTATTACGCACCCACAAGTGCTAAAAGGAGGAAGTCTAGGGCAGCGCGGGCTCATCAAGTCCAGACGACTGCCCCAACCTCTGACTATCGGGGCATCCCGCTAATTATCACGCGGGCCTCTGATGGGAAGTTGTATAAAACCACTCAAGTCCAGCCCCCGGCGGCAAACAGACAAAGTGGTTCCTCTGACCTGCGTGAGGTTATCCTCCACAAACGTAAGGAAAGAGAAGGAGCTTCGGGGTGTAAAGAGCCCTCACACGGACATCAATGGACCCAGATCATCGTCAACTGCTGTTGCAGCAACGCGGCGGTGACAGAAGACCGGCCATCCGTCTTCCAAAGACTACATCACCCGAGCTCAGAAGACGAGACACCTCCTGTTGTCTCCTGCAAGTCCGCGTAGAAAGTTTTCGCCAAGGGAAGAGGGAAGAAAACGAGCATCTCCAGCCCAAAGGTGTCAACTACTGCAGCTAAGAAACCGTCGTCTAAAGGGTTATCCTCCACTGGAGTATTTCAACACACCCGTTCGAAGACGAAAACTGCTGCAGTAGGAAGTTCGTCATCTGCAACATTAGGGGTCGTCGAAACTGAGGGTAGCACTCCTCCAAACATCCACGACAATCCGACATTCCAGGAATACGGACTGGAGGAAGCAAATCCTCCGACGGATACAATAGACACCGACGTCCCCAAGGACATCCTAGACGAAGCAAGCTCCGAAGCCGGAGGTAGTGTTCCTTCCGAGTCTGAACCTGAAGAGAACATCCCCACATATCCTGATGATTTCTCGATGCACGGGTACGACTCGGAGGGTACATCCTCCATCACTCCTTTCGTCACTCCTCATGTGAAGACGGTGTTCATGACAGACAGCAATAAAGGCAGTTCCGGTGATCGCCACCGCATCGACACTTTGGAAGCCATATTGCACGCCTTGGTCAAGTCTGTAGACGAGATCAAAGCGGCGCTTCCTAATCTGCAGGGGGTGACACCTGGCCAGACAAGCACGGGTCCCCCAATCAATGCAGATTCAAATTCGGCGGCACTGAACCCGTGCAATAATCCTCCCGAAGTAATGGCTCCGACTGCGACAGATGAGACCCGAGAAGTAAGGAGAGAAGTTCAAGAGCTCCGAGCCATGTTCTACGCCAGAAAAAACTCTCAAGACTTCAGAATACGGCAACCATATCCTGCTGAATGGAGGGATGTTCCATTCCCACCAAGATATAAGCCGTTCAATTTCAACCCCTATGATGGCAAGACCTCAGCAAGTCGGTACATCACTTACTTCGAGGTCACTACCGACCATCTGCCCCATGATGACGCTATCCTGACACGGTTATTCATTTGGGCATTGGAAGGAGTTGCCTTCGATTGGTACCGCAACCTGCCGGACAATTGCATCCATTCCTTCGCTGGCTTCAAACGCCTATTCTTGGAGAGGTTCTATGAGGTAGGACAGGACGTCACGATTTCTACCCTCATGGACGTCATTCAAGGAGAGAAAGAGCTGACGAGGAATTACATTGAGCGGTTCCGTCAAACCGCAATGAAGTTACCATCTGGCAACCCGGACTCCTCCTTGATCGAAATTTGCCAAAAGAGACTACTCCCAACAATCAGTCTCTGGATGGGCGAGAGTCAATTCAAGGACTGGAAGGCTTTTATTATTAGTGCTACAAGTGCCGAAGAACGATTAAAGAAGGCTCGCCAACTGGGATTACATATCTCAGAGGGAGAGAACAAGAGCAAGCGTCCCAGCACCACCAACGACAATGGGGGTAGCCCCTCCAACAACCGGGACAACAGAGGCAAGCAGGCTATGGTGGTCGATACAGCCCAGAAGCCTGAGTCGCAACCTACGGACAAACAATGGCCTCAAATCACTTACTCTTTTGAAGACGGTCACGTCAAGCCTATCTTGGACATGCTCATACAAGGAGATAGGATTCAGCTTCTTCCACCAAGACGGGAGCCTCGGCCGGCTGATCTGGAGAACCCAAAGTTCTGCCATTACCACCGCTACGTCCACCATGCTACGTACGACTGCTACCAACTGAAACGATATATCTAGAACCTCATCGATTCGAACGCTCTGGCCATCGATTTCGAGGAGGTAACCGTGGCAGCCAACATAGTGTCCATATAATTCGGCAGCTTCCATCCAACAGAGACCCAGGACGGGGTTATACCCATCCCTCTAGCAACGATGGAGATTGCTAATCTCCCACCTGCTCAAGCTGCTGGTCTAGTACCCCTCACCACATCATAAGGGGAAATCATGTGGGTCCATCCGGACCTAGTCCACAAGGTAACTCAGTCCACTCCACCTTCTAAAAAGAAAAGTAGAAAAGTCAGATCCTGCCGTACCACCTCAGCAGATGAAAAGGAAGTCACGGTCGTTGTTACTCGATCCGGAGCACAATCTCAACCTGTGGCTGAAAACTCGACTGATGATCATCCGCCCATTACCACGGATGCTTCGGGACCGGCTCAGCCTTCGACGACCGACAAGCCTAGGCCGAAGGAGACTCGCTTCGACAAATCCCTCCGAAAGGAAACATCTTAGGGGCTGGAGAGGCCCTACAACTTCGATATCTTGGTGCAATTGGCCAATACACCGGCCAAATTATCCTTATATGAACTCCTGAGGCTCTCAAAGGATGTCCGCACAGCCTTGAGCGATGCACTTCAAAATATCGACGCGTACCTGGCTCAGGTCAACCTCACGGGAGAAAATCAGCCCGCAGACCTCCAAGACAGTGCCTGTACGGGAGCAATGCCCAACATCGTCTTCACTCCACAAGACATGCTCATCAAGACTAATCTACACGATCGTCCATTATACTACACAGGCTACATCGGCGACATAAAGGTGGACCGGATGCACATTGACCCCGGGTCTTCCATAAGCATCATTCCAAAAGGACTACTGCATCATCTTCACATCCCGATGCATCGCCTGACCCCTACAAACACCGCCATCAGCGGGTTCAATTCGGGCAGGAGCTACCCAATCGAGAAGATCCGTCTGAAATGTCAGATTGGCGATCTCCAATCAGAAGTCACTTGCTACGTCATAGATGCCGATACTTCATACAACATCCTTTTGGGGCGCCCTTGGATACACGATTACATGATCGTGCCTTCCACGCTACACCAATGCTTCAAATATGTCGACAAGCACGGCTTCGTGAGGACAGAATTTGCTGACATCGATCCCTTCAAAGGGGTCGAATCTTATTACTCGGACTCCTGCCTATACGAAAAGTCGAAGAGGCACCTTGAAAGAGGAAGTAAACAAACGGATGTTGAAGCAACCACGGGATCAGAAGAACCTCTAACAATCTACCTCCAGGCTCACAAACCAGGCAATTCCGCACCCTTTACGGCCATACTGCGTAAGGACGCGATCAGCCTCTCAGCACAGGAAGAGCAGTTGAGAATCCGGCTGCCAAGGTCCGGCCAGGTACCGAGACCCACGATAGGGCCACTTACCATCAGATTGCCGAGAGTCGGTCAATCCCAAACAGAGAAGCTCCATCCCTCCGATAGACCTCTGACGATACGCCTGCCTAAGAAAGGTCGTCACCCCGATGCGAGGTCTGACACTTCAAGCGAACCAGCCACCCCTCGCTCCACATCAAGTGCCGGACTGGGGGTTGCTAGTCTACCAACAACCCCACGCTCCGCTCCGTCAGTTGAACCTCTGAAGATCAAGCTGACTAGGACGCCCTCTCAATCTTCATTCACACAGGGGGTAGCCGAAAAGGAACCAGAGCTAGCCAAGTATGTGGCTGCCCACACTGACGCTCCCTCCGCAGATGATGTAATCCCTCTAGAAAAGATACCTTACTTCATCAATAAAGGGTTATCTTTGAACTATACCGAGCTCAATAAGCTATGTACAATGTATGCTATGGAATACGGTATAGACACTCACCTACATACACAGGTGACAAATGTGTACACCGCTATCCAACTTACTCCAGTAGAAGACGCTTACTGAATAATCGAGGAAGGGGACCACCTAATCATCTTCAGCCGGACGAACAACCCGCATCCCCTCGCCATAGAAGAAGTCGACTTCGGGTCAGATGCTGGAAGACTGCCTCTGTATCTCTATAGCCCTCAATCCAAATATCTCGTGCAGAAACAAGGGTATGATCTAGAGACAACGCCAGGACTGAACTACGGCACTGGACGACGATTACCTTTGAAGACGCCAGCCCCGGCGGGCAAACCACGGAACTACTATAACAAAACCCGATGCGGTTTAGGGTATGTAACGCCTACTACGACCCCTGAAAGCTCAGATGAAGAATGCGACTGGCAGTCACATTCAACCGGATCACCGACTTCCGACTCAGATACCAGCATCGGAGATGTGTTCAGACAAGTCATGTCAGTCAACATGGCATTCACCGACGCTTACGAGGAAGACGAAGACATCCCCGAATTTGAGCTAGAGCCATGGACCCAGCAATTAGACGCACAATAGGAAAAGCGGTTCGAACTGAGAGAACCTCCTACTGAAGATGAAGTCATACAAGTGGATCTCGGTAGCGAATCTTCTCCAAAACTGATCTTTATCAGTAAAAGCCTAACTGATGAAGAATGAGAGTCGCTGTTAGAACTTGTCAGAGAATATATTGATGTGTTCGCCTGGAGCTATGAAGATATGCCGGGGTTAAATCCTGACATCGCTCTCCACAAACTCAATATACGGCCAGATGCAAAGCCAGTCAAGCAGCAACAACGATGCTTCCGCCCAGGCGTCATGGACGCAATCGAAGCCGAAGTCAAAAAGCTAATAGCCAGCGGCTTCATTCGTAAAGAGCAACATCCTGATTGGGTCGCCAATATAGTACCCGTCCTCAAGAAGAATGGGAAGATTCGAATCTGCATCGACTTCCGCAACCTGAACGAGGCATGCCCCAAAGATGAATTTCCCCTTCCTATCACAGACATCATGATCGACAATACATGCAGCTTTGAACGTATGTCATTTATGGATGGATTCTCGGGGTACAATCAAATCAAGATGTCTTTCGACGACGAAAAGCACACTTTATTTCGAACCCCGATTGGCACATACTGCTACACAGTCATGCCATTCGGTCTAAAGAATGCTGGCGCTACATATCAGCGAGCCATGAGTATCATTTTCAGAGAACATTTGCGCAAGACAGTGGAATGCTATGTCGACGACATCGCCGTCAAGAGTCGCCGTAAGGAAGATCATCTGCAAGACCTGAGAACGGTGTTCAACTTAATGCGAACCCACAATCTGAAGATGAACCCTACCAAATCGTTCTTGGGCGTATCCAGCGGGAAGTTCTTGGGCTTCATTATCACTGCACGAGGTATCCATGTAGACCCCGAGAAAACGAGGGCACTCATGGAGATGGGTCCCCCGAGAAATCTCTGTGAACTTAGAGGCCTCCAAGGGAGGCTAGCTTATATCAGGAGGTTCATTTCCAATCTCTCTGGGCGATGCCGACCGTTCACCTACCTCATGAAGAAGGGAGTCTCATTCGTATGGGACGAGGAATGCCAGCGCGCTTTTGATGACATCAAAGAATATTTATCAAATCCTCCAGTCCTGGTGGCCTCGGTCCCTGGAAAACCATTCCTGCTCTATGTACGAGCAATGGAACACTCTCTCGGTGCCCTGCTGGCATAAAACAACGACGCAGGCCACGAGCAGGCCATTTACTATCTCAGCCGAATGATGGTCGGGCCCGAACACCGATACACCGCTGTGGAGAAAGAATGCCTCGCCCTGGTATTCGCCATTCAAAAGACGCGGCACTATGTCACGGGGCAAACCATACATGTGATCTCACGGATCAACCCTCTCAGGGTCCTCATGACCAAACCAGGGTCACTCAGCTCCCGTCTCGCTACATAGGCGATATTGCTGTCCCCCTATCATATGATCTTCGTCCCGCAGAAGGCTGTCAAAGGTCAAGCCCTGGCAGACTTTTTGGCGGCCCATCCAGGATCAGAATCATCCAGAATATACGAAGAAATCCCAGATGAGGTCGCCGATTCAAATACAACCACCAACGATAACATATGGCGGATGTTTTTCGATGGCGCTTCAAGAACCGGACCCAAGGGAAACATCATCGTCGGAGTCGGAGTAGTATTGGTCTCTCCTACCGGACTAGTGATCAATCGCGCTTACTCTCTCACGAAACCCTGCTCTAACAATGTGGCCGAGTACAACGCTTTGGTCATTGGCCTCCAACTCGCAAGAGAACTGGGGGTAGAATACCTTGAAGCATACGGCGATTCGCAATTAATCGTCAACCAGATTCGGGGGACGTACGAAGTCTGCCATGAAGACATGATCCCCTACCACCAAATAGCGATCAACATTATCTCATCATTCGAGGGATTCTTCATTGAACACGTCCCCAGACTCCAAAATATCGAAGCTGATGCCCTAGCAGGCCTGGCTGCTTCCCTTGCAGTGCCAAACCACTCTCATCATTCGGTCGATGTAATCGGCCATGAGCTGGTCTGCCCCAAGAACAACGTTCAAGCCATGGCGAGCTATTCTGCTCAGATGATCGACGAAGCGCCAGACTGGAGACAACCATTCATAGACTTCGTGGTCTACGACATCCTGCCCGAGAACCCGAAGGAGGCTACTTCTATCAGACAGCGTTCTCTCAGATTCTTCTACGATACAGAGACGAAATTGCTGTATCGCCGCTCCTACGATGGATTACTACTTCGATGCTTGTCGAACGCAGAAGCTAAAGAAGTCGTACGAGAGGCTCATGACGGTGTCTGCGGGGCCCATCAGCCTGGCCCTAAGCTGCAAGACCGCCTTCGCCGGATGGGCTACTACTGGCCCACGATGGTGGCTGATGCAATAGATTATGCCCGAAAATGCAAGGCCTGCCAAGTCCACGCAGACTTCATTCACCAACCATCCGAATTTCTACATCCGACAGTGGCGTCCTGGCCATTCGAAGCATGGGGAATGGATATCATTGGTCCAATCACCCCACCTTCCTCCCGAGGACATCGCTTCATACTTGCGATCACTGATTACTTCTCAAAGTGGGCAGAAGCTGTCCCACTCGCCGAAGTCAAGACTTCGAACGTAATTAGCTTCCTGAAGCACTACGTCATCTACCGCTTTGGACTGCCCCGAAGGATCATCCATGATAATGGCCCACAGTTTATAAGCCACGCATTCTACCGATTCTGCGACAAACATCGCATTCAGAATGTCGCTTCGACACCATACAACCCGACAGCAAACGGGTTAGCAGAGGCATTCAACAAAACAATCATCAAACTCCTCAAGAAATTTGTCTCCTCCAACAAACGCGACTGGAACGACAAGCTCGACGAGTGCTTATGGGCTTATCGCACCACGGTTCGAACAGCCACCAGGAATACACCATTCTCTCTGGTATACGGGAGTGAGGCAGTTCTCCCATTAGAGACTCAGATTCCCTCACTCCGAGTCGCCCTCACTTATCGATTGACAACGGATGACAACTACCGACGTCGACTACAAGAGCTAGAGGCCTTAGATGAAAAATGCCTCCTAGCTCAGCAAAGGATCGAATTATACCAATGTCACGACCCGCACCCTAGAATAAGGGCACGTGACATGGGTACGTCCAGCCTACACCGCAGTGTCGGCGGTAGAACGCTGTCCTAAGTCATAACATCTAACAGATAAAGATAATATACAGTTATACTCCCCGAAAAGGGGTGACATAACACAATATAACTCAACCACATCTAGGATAGAACAGGAATGAGATAGAAAGATAAAGATAGAAACAACCAGGAATGTAACATCACAGAGATACAAATCCAGAATCTAAGTGACTAAAATAATACATCTCAGAATATCTCAAGTCTAATACAGTGATCCAGAAGTAAAGACAACCCTAATCTAGAGAAGTATCATCCACTGCTAGCAGGTCCAAGTCACTAGTGATGTCTAATGCTGCACCAAGAGGGATAGACACCAGAGCCTCATCATTCGCTGTAAAATTTTCAACAGGTCCAGTCAGGACGAGAACGAGCACATATCTCTCAAAACAGTTCATAGCAGGTTAGGAGTATAAATCATGCAATAGAGTAAAATATAGGAAGTGCTGAAAAGGAAGTACGAGTAAACAGGAGATATTTTGTAACTGAAAGTAAATACATGATAGTAGAGACTGTAAGTGGCTACGTGATTTAGAGCATAATGGTTATGTAAACGGCTTGGGGGCACATGAATACAAATAAGGAGGCACATTTATACAGCTACTGGGGATAGTGTTCACATAACCAATTCTACTCACCCCGCCCCAACCAGTACACAAGGATCCATTCAAGTTACGTTATAAGAACATGAATACAACTAAGATATGTGAACTCATGTAATGAGTAGTACATGAGGCACGTGAAAGCACATGAGAACATGTAAAAATATGAACTAGTACGAGTACAAGGAGTACCTGATGCACATGATAAAGTACATGAACATGAAATACCCGATGCACCCGTAAAGGGATAACATCTCAGGAAAGGATCCATATAGTACTAATCCGTGAAGATACGTGTCAGCATCATGTAGAGTAATCTAGAGCAAGAATATAATCCAGGTAAGTATGAAAAGATCAGAGAATGTACTCGCCTGCTAACTGAAAGTCTGAGATAAAAATACTGTCCGAGGAGTGGTGTCTGGCTCCTATTAGAACAGCACAAGTCACAACGAGTCCAGAATGGTAATAATATGCACTACAATGTGTTCTACATGAATCTAGGTCAATCTAGGCCAAAGTCAACTCTTGGTCAACTCTGGTCAACCCTAGAAGTCAAACTAGTCAATAGTCAAAGCTAGGTCTCACCAAACCTACTCTAGGTTCTAACAAGTCTCCTCTAGATAAAACCTTGTCAAGTCCACCTACACACTATCCCTAAACTCTATGTCATAACCATAACACCTTAACCCATATATATATACCATCCCACAAGTACCATATATATACATATATACATTCACACATTTTACCTATATCTCTAATACATATATAGGAAACTGATTATCACTACACATGTACAATAACACACATTCCTATATTCAGGAACCTACACATAACAATGAAGAGGAAATCTGTTTACAGTTCAATGCAGTTTACAAATCATGAAGATTCAGTTTAACATTTCGAACCAAACACCCACATTAACCCATTCCCAAAGTGCAATCCAATTGCCAAGGCTAAGCTAACATATATTATGACGTGTAGGTTCAATTTAACTGATAAAACATAACAGGGAAGGGATTTTAAATCGTTCAAACCGAACTGGAAGAGCCCAGTATCAGAAACTTCATGAATCCAACCCTCATACGAATCAAATCGCAACTAAAACTCAAACAAATTAAGTAGCATAGTGTACAGGGATTTAAATATGATCTTTAGGATCTAATTAAGCATGAACAACATTTTAACAACCATTAAAAATCGATTTATCAGTAAGAACACACACAGCACATGCGCACAACAGCCTTTCCCAGTGCACACCCAAGAACATGTCCGACACGACACGAGGACTCATGAAACTTGATGAGCCTCGTATCAGTCATTGCCACTAACCTCTGGCCAAGTTTCTCGTGTCGGCGTCGCGTGTCCAGCGCGCAGTAGCCCCCGAGTAGCAGGGGAGCTACAGTGCCGCACGCGCACGCCCGCGCACGCGTGTCCCGTGTTCCCCACGACACGACACGACGCACAAACCATCACAGGACACTTGGAAACCCTAGATGACACTTAGATCTAACTTTCCATTCAAATAGAATAGGAAAACTCGATCAAACAGTCCTTTGGGATATTTCGTCGAGCACCTAATACACAACTCTGATACGTGTCCAATACGGACACGAAACGAGACAAAAACTTAGGTTTAGTCTTCCCTACAGTTGGGTGAGGGCTAGGGGACCCTAAAAATGATTTTTACAGGATTTTAGGAGCATTAATAGAGATTATACCTATAGGTGTCCAAAGTTCCAAAAAGCTCCAAAGAAGAGGATCCTTCCAAGCACCAAAAACTCCCCAAATTGTTTGCTCCCTGTCAAAACTCAATCCCAACAGCAAGAGCACAATATTTAGAGCCTATAGGAATTAGTTTGAAGGAAAAAGGACCTAATTTGAATTTACTATGAATTTGTGAAGATGGAACTTTACCTCTTTCTAAAACTTGATGAACCCTAATGAAAGAGGCTAGCCCTAATCCCTAGGAGAGTATTTATAGAAAGGGGGGCTGTCATGTGGCTGGCCATAGGGTTTAGATCTAGGGTTTTGGCTAGTTGGTTGAGTCCTAATTAGTTTAAGTCATGATTTGACTTGTGAGTACACAAGCCATTCTTAGACTAAACAAATTCCTAATTTCACCAAATTAATCCCAATGAATTCATCCTCATGAACTTAAGTCAACCTAGGTCCTCAAATCCTAATCTCTTAGTCAAGACCTAGGTTAGCCACTAGGTTAGTCTACAAGGTCAACTTAAGTCAAAGTCTCTAAACACCAAAAACAATTATTCTAAAAATCACTCAAAATCACAATAATTATAAATAATATTAATAAATCAAATTAAATTCTAAAATTTTGAAAATGACCAAAATACCCTCATTTGGAAAACTGGGTGTTACAATCCTACCCACCTTAGAAAAATTTCGTCCTCGAAATTAAAATGATCGTACCCCTCCTAGGTCAACCCCCCACAAACAAAGTCTCAGAAACCTATTTAAATCATCCAGTTGGAAAATGTAACCTATGGGGTCATGGCATGTAATATCAGTTTGGGGTCTCATCTAGTTACACCAACATGCTACAGTACTAGGCAATCACAAGGCATCAAAACATACAACAATATGGTAGGGTGTATCAATTTCAAAGACTGGCTAAGATATAGGTCAAAGACTTACCTCCAACTAGGTCTGGTGGCTGGAACTCCCTTCCGAAGGCGGAGTCTTGGCCGAGATAAGTGCAGCAGGACAGTCTCGCAGCCTGTGTGCAGCTGACCCACACAACAGGCACACTCCTCTTCTCTTCCTACAGATGTCCCACACATGTCCAGGCTTCTTACAGAAGGCGCAGGTAGGAACTCTCTTAGCTGGCCTCTGCTGAACAGGAGTCTGGACTGGGTAGACTGGTCTAGGCTGATAGTCTGGGCGCTCACAGGGCTCTGGGTATACACTGCTCCTCGGCCTCTTAGAACTAGGCTCTCCTCCTGAATGTACCAAATCCCACAGCAGTTGGATTCCACGGCCCTGCTCCTTCAGGATCTCAGCCTGGACTCTCTGTGTCTCCAACATATCCCGGAGAAGTCTGGATATCTGAGCTCCGTCAGGAAACAAACCTGCCGAGGGTATGGTATGGGGTACAGCTTCTGGAGGCAGAGGAGGAGATGGGGAAGAACTCTTGGTCTCAGATGAGACTGCCACTCTCTCCTGAGTAACAGGTGGTGGAGGGGATTTCTCTGGTGAGGATGCTAACACCTCCTCGATGGCGGGAGGTGCCACTACCCTTGGGTCAGCCTGAGGGGTCACTACCTCCTGAGCAATAGGAGGTAGAAGCACACTATCAGTAGCTGCAGCTGCTCTCAGGCGATAGGCTCGGGTCATGGGTGCCATACTGGAAGGGATAAAAACACAACAATCATAAGGCTGTACAGCAGTCTACCATCCTATATGTAAAAGTGGTATTTATCAAGAAATAAAATAAGACAACTACCAATCATCTATAAAGGGTACTATTTAAGAAAAAAAAAATCAAACCCAAAAGTTTAAGGAACGAAAGTCAATAGCATTGAATTCAATCACAATCTAATATATATAGAAGAGAGAGTGTTAGAGGAAAGCTAACATTAAGCAAGGGTCATGTGGTTTGTGTGACATATACGTGAAAGTGTTATAGGAGGATTTGGGTCTCAACTATAGCTATCAAGTTACATTATTTATGGCATAATAATTAAGCAATCTACCAGGCACGAACTTATTCACTCATAACATGTATGGCTAACTGTATAATATCAGCATATCTATATGTATAGAGAGGTAAAGATTTAATTTATGCATCTACATACATTATAACATGCTTACAGAACTATATATATCTATATAGCTATATAAACATATCATAGAGATGAAAGGTTAGGTTTTCATGACAGTTGTAAACACTAGTGTAGAGTGTCAAGTGTACATGGGTTAAGACTTGAAATGAAGGGTTCAATCATTCAGCTAGCTCAACATTACATATTAGATCTGAAATTGAACTACGCATTTGAAAGCAATAAAAAAAAATGTTATCATGTATTCAGTTTTCAAAATTTTGGAGAGATTCTATCATAAAAATCAACTCAATGTTTACCACAACCACAACCTAACATGTAAGAGTATGAACCTAACATTATATACCTGCACACAACTATGTATACGGCTCAAAACATTACAATTTAAAACTGCAATTGAACTAAACTCTTAGAATCCAAGGTTAAGGGTTTACTATGTACACAGTCTCAGATTTGACAATTCAACACAAAACTCAACCAAAATTTTTTGAAATAAAGCCCTGCATATAACATACATGTGTATTGATGTAAGCAAGACTGATAATATGAAATTTTAAATTTAAATTACGAATTTAATATGAAGAGCATAGAACTAGTCACTGATACTGCACTATATTGGAATACTAGGATTTGAGAACTTAACATTAATCATGTTAACATGCATTTAAATAGGTTGGTAAACAAGTGTAGTATGCATACGTGTCAGGCAAGTATCTGTGTCCACTATATATATTAGGGTAATACAAGAATCAATGGCAAGAAGAAAATAATGATAAAATCCGTTCTGCCTATCTGTTTAAAGAATAAACTATTTGAAACCAGAGCTATACAATCAATCTAAGTTAAGGTCTAGCAGAAACACCAATTCGTTGTATTAGAAAGAATTTATTGCAAGAAGTTACACAAGGTTATAGTAACAGCTAGACTACTCCTACTCAACTCCTACTCCTAAGTTATTTGATGATGGGGTACAATTTATACAACAGAATGGTACGATAGAGATGATATGTTTAAAAACCTTCTCAAGATACAATCTGATAATCATATACGTCTGTCAAAAATCATGTTACTCAGAGTCCTCGCCATGCCAGTAAGCAAGGCTGCGAATAACGATAGATTCCATAACTAGGGTATGCACCTCTACAATCATGTCGTCTGGAAATCTCGCTATGCCGACTAGTATAGCTGCGAGAAATTCCAAATCTCATAACCAAGATACGTACATCCGAAGCCAGGTCTCCATGTTTCTGCCACGCCAGCTAATATGGCTGCGATAAACTACAGGTTCCATAATCATGTAGACGTTTTACCATCCCTGTATTCCCGTCAATATATGTTATCAGAAAATATCGTAACTCAGGCTATAAAATTCATCTCGATAGGAATATCAAATCAACAACGATCCAACAAAATCAAATTCAATAATCAAGGAGTGAGAGCAACAAACAAGGGAAATAATTCAAATTGAAGTTTAAATAAGATTCTCAAGGGTCGTCCCAGGAATCTTTCAAGGAATCCTAACCGTGATTGAGTACCCTTAAAATATATCCTAATCCTACTGCAGGCTGTAGTGATACTCTAGTTCGAATACCACTACATAAACTCGACCTGCATGGACCACCACTAAAAACGTGTCACGACCCGCACCCTAGAATAAGGGCACGTGACGTGGGTACGTCCAGCCTACACCGCAGTGTCGGCGGTAGAACGCTGTCCTAAGTCATAACATCTAACAGATAAGGGTAATATACAGTTATACTCCCCGAATGGGGGTGACATAACACAATATAACTCAACCACATCTAGGATAGAACAGGAATGAGATAGAAAGATAAAGATAGAAACAACCAGGAATGTAATATCACAGAGATACAAATCCAGAATCTAAGTGACTAAAATAATACATCTCAGAATATCTCAAGTCTAATACAGTGATCCAGAAGTAAAGACAACCCTAATCTAGAGAAGTATCATCCACTGCTAGCAGGTCCAAGTCACTAGTGATGTCTAATGCTGCACCAAGAGGGATAGACACCAGAGCCTCATCATTCGCTGTAAAATTTTTAACAGGTCCAGTCAGGACGAGAACGAGCACATATCTCTCAAAACAGTTCATAGCAGGTTAGGAGTATAAATCATGCAATAGAGTAAAATATAGGAAGTGCTGAAAAGGAAGTACGAGTAAACAGGAGATATTTTGTAACTGAAAGTAAATACATGATAGTAGAGACTGTAAGTGGCTACGTGATTTAGAGCATAATGGTTATGTAAACGGCTTGGGGGCACATGAATACAAATAAGGAGGCACATTTATACAGCTACTGGGGATAGTGTTCACATAACGAATTCTACTCACGCCGCCCCAACCAGTACACAAGGATCCATTCAAGTTACGTTATAAGCACATGAATACAACTAAGATACGTGAACTCATGTAATGAGTAGTACATGAGGCACGTGAAAGCACATGAGAACATGTAAAAACATGAACTAGTACGAGTACAAGGAGTACCTGATACACATGATAAAGTACATGAACATGAAATACCCGATGCACCCGTAAAGGGATAACATCTCAGGAAAGGATCCATATAGTACTAATCCGTGAAGATACGTGTCAGCATCATGTAGAGTAATCTAGAGCAAGAATATAATCCAGGTAAGTATGAAAATATCAGAGAATGTACTCGCCTGCTAACTGAAAGTCCGAGATGAAAATACTGTCCGAGGAGTGGTGTCTGGCTCCTATTAGAACAGCACAAGTCACAACGAGTCCAGAATGGTAATAATATGCACTACAATGCGTTCTACATGAATCTAGGTCAATCTAGGCCAAAGTCAACTCTTGGTCAACTCTGGTCAACCCTAGAAGTCAAACTAGTCAAAGCTAGGTCTCACCAAACCTACTCTAGTTTCTAACAAGTCTCCTCTAGATAAAACCTTGTCAAGTCCACCTACACACTATCCCTAAACTCTATGTCATAACCATAACACCTTAACCCATATATATACCATCCCACAAGTACCATATATATACATATATACATTCACACATTTTACCTATATCTCTAATACATATATAGGAAACTGATTATCACTACACATGTACAATAACACACATTCCTATATTCAGGAACCTACACATAACAATGAAGAGGAAATCTGTTTACAGTTCAATGCAGTTTACAAATCATGAAGATTCAGTTTTCAGTATTCAGAAAAGAACCCATTCCCAGGTTCTTTCCAACAGCACAGTGCAAAGCCAATCTCAGGTTAATGCTTTTCATTTCAGTTTTCAAGAAATCAGTATCACAGGTTTAAAAAGATTTAACCACAACCAAGATCCAATTCCATGACCAGTTATCAATTAACAGTGAATTAGACTTGGAAAAGAATGGAAGAATCAATGTAACAGTATTGATAAAAATTTGAGAACAAAACTCATCTCCTATTTTCAGTTAATCAGTAAAAATGGTTCTAAATCATCATAGTTTATAACAGTTACACTAACATAGAATTTCAGTTTAAAACAGTGTACAATAAGCATGAAATTCAGGTTTAAAATACATTCCATTTCAGTTAACAATTATCAATAACAGTCAACAAAAGGAAGGACAACCTACAATTCGAATCACAGCTATCACAAGAATCTCAGGCAGTTAAAACCAAGAAGGGATTGAACCATAGTTTAGGAAAACTGATATTGAAATCAAAACAGTCCAACATTATACCATGTTTAATCCCCTAATCAGTTCAATAATGAACCCTCATCCAGTTAACAGTGAAGGTTTTATTTGCAGAAAGAATAAGGGATTAAGTACAAAGTTCAAAGAATATTCTCAGGTTTTGGTCATTCAATTCCAAGTTTTTGAACCAAGGAAAACATATGTTCAAATCTCAGTTTTCCATTTCCCAACAAAATTATACCAAACTCCAACAAAACCAACAATTATGTAGGCTTGTAAAATCAGGGATTAACAGGGTATATTGAACCTAACTAAACATTTAAAACATCAGTTGAAAACTTATCACATACAGGAATTAAATGGTTTGTAAAACTGGAAATTTAAGTATCAACATGTATCAGACTTTTACACTGTTCTATAACATTTCGAACCAAACACCCACATTAACCCATTCCCAAAGTGCAATCCAATTGCCAAGGCTAAGCTAACATATATTATGACGTGTAGGTTCAATTTAACTGATAAAACATAACAGGGAAGGGATTTTAAATCGTTCAAACAGAACTGGAAGAGCCCAGTATCAGAAACTTCATGAATCCAACCCTCATACGAATCAAATCACAACTAAAACTCAAACAAATTAAGTAGCATAGTGTACAGGGATTTAAATATGATCTTTAGGATCTAATTAAGCATGAACAACATTTTAACAACCATTAAAAATCGATTTATCAGTAAGAACACACATAGCACATGCGCACAATAGCCTTTCCCCGTGCACACCAAAGAACGTGTCCGACACGACACAAGGACTCGTGAAACTTGATGAGCCTCGTATCAGTCATTGCTACTAACCTCTGGCCAAGTTTCTCGTGTCGGCGTCGCGTGTCCAGCGCGCAGTAGCCCCCGAGTAGCAGGGGAGCTATAGTGCCGCACGTGCACGCCCGCACATGCGTGTCCCGTGTTCCCCACGACACGACGACGCACAAACCATCACAGGACACTTGGAAACCCTAGACGACACTTAGATCTAACTTTCCATTCAAATAGAATAGGAAAACTCGATCAAACAGTCCTTTGGGACATTTTGTCGAGCACCTAATACACAGCTCTGATACGTGTCCAATACGGACACGAAACGAGACAAAAACTTAGGGTTAGTCTTCCCTACAGTTGGGTGAGGGCTAGGGGACCCTAAAAATGATTTTTACAGGATTTTAGGAGCATTAATAGAGATTATACCTATAGGTGTCCAAAGTTCCAAAAAGCTCCAAAGAAGAGGATCCTTCCAAGCACCAAAAACTCCCCAAATTGTTTGCTCCCTGTCAAAACTCAATCCCAACAGCAAGAGCATAATATTTAGAGCCTATAGGAATTAGTTTGAAGGAAAAAGGACCTAATTTGAATTTACTATGAATTTGTGAAGATGGAACTTTACCTCTTTCTAAAACTTGATGAACCCTAATGAAAGAGGCTAGCCCTAATCCCTAGGAGAGTATTTATAGAAAGGGGGGCTGTCATGTGGCTGGCCATAGGGTTTAGATCTAGGGTTTTGGCTAGTTGGTTGAGTCATAATTAGTTTAAGTCATGATTTGACTTGTGAGTACACAAGCCATTCTTAGACTAAACAAATTCCTAATTTCACCAAATTAATCCCAATGAATTCATCCTCATGAACTTAAGTCAACCTAGGTCCTCAAATCCTAATCTCTTAGTCAAGACCTAGGTTAGCCACTAGGTTAGTCTACAAGGTCAACTTAAGTCAAAGTCTCTAAACACCAAAAACAATTATTCTAAAAATCACTCAAAATCACAATAATTATAAATAATATTAATAAATCAAATTAAATTCTAAAATTTTGAAAATGACCAAAATACCTTCATTTGGAAAACTGGGTGTTACAACCAAGCACGCATCTCAGGAGCCTTCAACAAAAAGGTCAAAGTCAGAACATTCCAAGTGGGCGATCTTGTTTTGGCAGTCAGGAGGCCAATGGTCATGACTCACAAGACCACCGACAAGTTCCAGCCAAAATGGGAAGGCCCATTTATCATCGAGGCCGTGTTCTCCAATGGTGCTTACCGCCTCGCCAAGCAGAACGGAGACTTGCTCATGTTGCCCGTCAACAGCAAGTTCCTGAAGAAATACTATGTTTAAACAACATTTTCCAGAGTTTCGAGTTATGTGCCCGCTGGTACCACTGAACTCAACCCCCTAATTTTCCTACTTATTGAGTCACGTACCCTCTTGTACCGCTGAACTCATTCCCAAGTCATGTACCTGCTGGTACCTTTGAACTTACACTTTGATTCCAACATTCACATATTTTCGAGTCATGTACCCGCGTGTACCGCTGAACTCATGCTCTTCTTCCATAAACATATCCTAAATTCCTAAGTCATGTACCTGCCAGTACCTCTGAACTTACACTTTGATTCCAACATTCATGGATTGTCGAGTTATGTACCCATCGGTACCCCTGAACTTACATCCCGGTCACTCTTTTGAAAGAAAGTCATGTATAATCATACCGCTGAACTTTCTTCCTACAAGAGATCCTCCCTCATGATCTAATACCTGCACTCCCAGTGCACAACAAAGGTAATGGATCCACAAATTTCCAAGACGGCCATGTCCTCATCACCTCTGAGTCGTCCCATTTCCGCCAAAAACAAATCACCCCTACATAGAATTTCTATGTCCTCATTACCTCTGAGTTATTCTACGTACCCCCCTTCATTGAGCCCACTCCTGTCATGTCCTCATTACCTCTGAATGGAAAGGCTCCGTCGAAGAAACCTTCATACTTGCCATGTCCTTATTACCTCTGAGTAAGTATGATGATCCCCTTTCCACCTATTACCTGTACCCACCACCGGAGTACGCCAAGGGTAATGGGTCCACAAATGTCCTCTGTTGACCACAAATGTCCTCTGTTGACCACAAATGTCCTTTGTTGACCACAAATGTCCTCTGTTGACCGCAAATGTCCTTTGTTGACCACCAATACCCTCCGTCGAGTTCGCTCCTGCCATGTACTCATTACCTCTGAGTAGGAAGACTCTACGTTCAAAAAAACTTTCCTACTTGCCATGTCCTCGTTACCTCTGAGCAAGTATGTCAGTTCTCTTTCATCCTATTATCCGTATCCTAAACCAGGGTATGCCAAAGGTAATAGGCCCACAAATATCCTCAGCTAAATTTCTTAACACAAACCTATCACCTCATCATGCCCCAGGAGCCCAGCTGCTCTACGGCAATTCTTTTTTTTAATAATACCAAGAGCACCCATGACCACTTTGCTATGGCTGCTTCAGGTATCCTGACCGAAACTTGTTATCTCTACCTAAAACCAAGGTACGCCATGGGTAACAGGTCCACAAATATATCCCCTATGCGGGGGAGAACATCACCACAATATCACAGGCACAACAGGCAATACAAATGAAGGGTAGAATGAAAAATACTCTTTATTTGAAGGAAGAAAAGAAGTACTACATATTTCGAGTCCACATCCCTTTCAAAAAAAAAGAGAGAGAAGAGAAAGAAAAAGAAGGGAAAAGAAAAGGCCGACTACATTTCAGTGTTACTCAATTCTAGGAGGCGGTCTCTCACTGAGGTGGTCTCCCGCTCAATCCGTTGTCGAGCACGACGCTCGGCCTCCTGGAGTAACCGCTCCTCATTGTCCAAATCCAGGAGCGCCTGACAGTCATCTTCCAATTTCTTCAAGACAGCCTCCAGGTCAGTCGAAGCTTGAGTAACCCTGTCAGCTTCCTGAACAATTAGCCCCCTGTCATTGCGGGCAGTCTCGAGTTCAGACTCCAGGAAAGTCAACTTCTTCTGAAGCGCAAGGATCTGCTCCCGTGTCTCGGTAATCTCACGAGAGACAGACTCCTCCTGAGCCACAACATTTTCGGTCGCATAACTCAATTGATCATACCGATCAGCTAAGTCACTGAGATCCTTCAGTACGGCCGGTCTGGTCTTATCTCGAGCCGCTCTGGTCCTCTCTATAACAGCAATAAGAGAATTTCGCTCATCGTTTATAACAGCAGGCAGATCAGCCTGCCGCAATACTCGAAGCTCGGACACCAGCTGATCAGCCTCCAGCAATTTTGCCTCTAGAAGCGAAGCCATTCCTGCATCATCAGGAAGATCCCTAAGGATGTTTATTTGACCATGGGCACATCTTCGGGCCAAGATAAAAGAGGTCCCTCTTTCTACAGCGGCCTCGATTCCCCTCTTCAAATGACGATAGAAACTGGCAACCACGTCCTGCAACGCGTCGTTCAAAACTTCAGCAGAGGAGGGCGTCAGGGGAAGCTGGAGCGGCAACGTCGGAGGTGTAACGCTAGAGCTCGCCACCAAGGGAGCGGAGTCCGAGCAGAACGATGCATGAATAGCGGCCAACTCGTCTTCCGCCGCCCGGAGAGCTTGGATGCTCGGCAGGGAAGAAAGGTCGATTCTCGAAGCCATTGGAGCAGAGGATGATGCAAGGACCATTGTTCCCTGCCCCAACTGCCCCGAGAACTGGCCCGTTAAACTCGGGCCCCCAAAAGGCCCATCAAGACGAGTCGGGCAGTGAGAAAGTACACCTCTTTCCACCGATGCCCCTTCGGTTGGGGTTGTCTCGACGACGTCCATCCTTGGCACTGAAGGGGCAGGACCTGAATGTCCAGAATAACAGTCAATCAACGTAACCCGAAGGACATGATGATAGAGCAGATAGGCTTCTTCACGGGTTAAGATTCGGCTAATCTTACCAGGGGAGGGGCATGAAGGTCGCAGCTCATCCACAACTGGCATGGTCCCCCCACCCGTGATCCCCGTGTTAAACTCAGTCACATCCCCTGACCCCGTCACCTTGAAGGGGGATACAGATTGATCTGCGTCCTCTTGAGTAAGAACAGGCTCATGGGAGTCCCCGTCATCCTGGGTCACCGCCCCGACATCCTGAAACTCTTCTTCTTCCCCCGACACCTAAAAGAGGGAACGAAGACAATCAGGATTGAAACTCAAAGGAAAGAAGGAAAAAGGGGTCGAGAGCAGTTTTGTTACCTCTGACGCGGGGTTGATTTCTTCTCCACTCTCTTTTGTGGCTGGCGGACGGTGCCTAGTCGCAACCAGCTTCCGGGATCGAGAAACACTGCTTACAGGAGGAACCTGCCTGCTACGTTTTGGGATAGGACCAGGCGCAACAAGGGACTGATTCCTCAGCATCTCATCTGACAAAACATGCAATTGACCCACCTCTGCGCCTACCACTGGACGGATAGAGTCATCTTCATTATGCTCGTTGTCTTCATCACCTTCAGCAGCGGAATCCAAATCTGGCACTTCGGCTCTAGTCTTTCTTTTCTTGGCCCCTTGAGAGCCTTCCTCCAGACCGGTGCTAGCAATAAAACTGGTACCTGGGTTAAAACCGACCGGGGGCTTGTTCGCCATGACATGATACAGAGCCGCCATATGCAAGATCTCCACTGACTCCTTAATAGCAGGGACCGAGAAAATGGTGCGAGTATGGAACGAATCATAATATTGCCAAGCTCTGATACCATCAAGAAGACTTCCCTCATAACCCAGACAAGAGCTGGGGCTGTCTAAACAAAGTTGGCTGTACCCAAACTGCCGGGCAAACCTGCTAGGCAGATACGGCTCCAGAAAAACAACATTGCGGTTACGGTACACCAGATGTGAGGGACGGATGTTACGCAACCATAAGAGCATCTGGCCATCCAGAAGTTGAGGAGGCGCAATACCGTCTATATGCACAGTCTCTATGTCCCCGGCAGAAAAGCGAGGGACGGATACGAAAATATGATACTTATCTGCCCTTGCCAAGACCATCCGGCAAACCCGCATGGCCACACATTCCCAAGGCTCATCACGGTAACGGAAGATAAGGGCGTCATCATCAGTCGCACCGCCCTCAGAGCCCGACCTCATCAAAGATGGATAATGTATCAGCAGCCACCCCATCAAATAATGATAAGGTACGAAGACCACGGTGTATGCTACATACCATAGCCGGAAAGAGAGCTAGCCTGATTCGCAAGACTAATTTCACAGCCGGAAGGATGAAGTTACAACTAATTCTCTCAATAGAACCGGTTCCTCCCGAGACTACGCAATTTCGTAGCCAGATCATCAAAAATCCTGCCAGAAGCGCTTTCTCAGACAGCTCTTGAGTATCCTGGTAAAAGTAATCGAAAGTGTCGGTTTGGCTCCCGAATCTGCCACTAGTAGATGACACCAATTCTTTGACCGCCTCCCGAGACCTAGGGTGACGAGAGGTAACCAGACCTGAGGCATCTGCTGAGAAGAGATAATGCATCCAATCCTTGGTGTAGGGAGCATTCTCTTCCAGGTTATCCTTGCGGGTTATCTGATGGCATGTGTTATAATGACACAATATCTCCTGGTAAAGGGCCGCAAAGCCAGGATACCGTCGTTCCAAATCTTCGAGTTCCTCATTAGTGGGAGTATATGCTTCAAACGCTTCGTTCCCCCAAGGAAGCTTGGAGACCGCATGTATTTCATGGAGCGCAAGTCCTATCTCCCCTACAGGTGTGTAAAAGGTCCCTGTACGACAATTATACATTTCCAGCAGGGACATGAATAGCTTCTTGTTTATGAACAAGCCATGACTGGTAACTCGGATAGCATGGTACAGGCCAATCTCGCACAAAAAAGCCTCATACTTCTACAGGATCCAGGTAGATAAATTGATCCACGAGGGAATAGGGTGTATCCAACCAGGAAACGTCAACCGACCAACGGAATAGGAGCCTTTCCGGGCAAGTCGATTTATAAAAGTATCGACGGTAGAAAATATGAAGTTAGGACCTGCCACATTCAGGAAAGAACCTGGGACCAACCCTGTCACAGAACAACTAGTATGTACCTTGCCAGCAACCATGGACTTCAGATGGTTATTATAACGGATGTTCCCCACGAACATCCCACTCCTGGTAGGGGTTAGAGTCCCCTCCATCTTCCGGTCCAAAGGGAGCATATTGAACCAAGATAATGGAAAGTGTCGCTCCATCTGAGGGATGCGGATCGCCATTCCATTAGAAACAAAATTCCAATCCTCTGACATCTCCAGAACATGATCATTCTCCACGGTCAAGACGTCTCCAAAAAAGGACGCAGGCTTCAAAAACTCTCCTTCGAATTTCCCGGAGTTCATCATAGCATTAAGGAAATGGAAAGGCTGATTCTTGATGGCATTCAATCTGGCCATAGGCTCATCGCTCGAAAAATGATCCGCCACGTGCTGAACAATATGGTCGTACCTATAGCCGAGAGCAGCTTGAGCGCTACCCACCAAGAGTTCTCCGGCGGCGTTAACCGGCAAATTCAATGAAGAACAGACAAAGAAAAAATAAGTTAAACAGAGAATAAAGAAGAGCTGATTAGGTGTTTTCAAACCACATGCGGCTCAAAAAAATATCCATGCCCCCCCATGAAGTTCTCAGAAGTCTTATACGGCTCCAGAAAGCCCCATGCGGCTCCAGTTCAGAAGACTGCTTATGCGGCTCCGCACAATAAAAGTCTATGCCCACCTATGCGGTTTCATTAATAAGGCGCACATACAGACACAATGATTTTTCTTATGCGGTTCGCAGCTCAGCCGTAGGGCGAACATACGATTTACAAAGGCTCGTGCATAAAGTATGTGACGTAGCCATGACGGTTGGAGTTCCTTAATTCATACATTGTCCTTACCAGCAATGGGGGGATGGACGTCAGGATGAACAGCAGGCATGACGACGGGCGGGGCAGCAACCGCACCCAAGGTGGAAGAGGAGGCCGCCTTCTTGCCCTTCACTGCCATGATCTTCTTGGGAGCCATCAATTATCGAAGAAAAGAAAGGCAAGCGAGATAAGAGAAGAAAGAAAAAAAGAAGTCTTCTCTCTCTTCAAACCCCTCCTATTTATAGGAGAAGAGGAGAAGACGGACACGTGGGCCAATGACCGACTCTTGAAGAGCAAAACCGACTCCTTGGGTTTCGTCTCCAAGATTCACCCACGGCATCAAATCCAAAAAGATTTAATGAACTGACCCTTGAGATTCCCCCTACAAAGACGACGCTGAAGCAACTTGGAGATAAATAAAGACCCGCACACGTGGACTGGACCATCTATGCGGTTAACACACCCCCTGCGGCTGAAACAGTCATGCGAACAACACATTCATGCGGCTAGAACTCTTATGCGGTCGGGATTGCATATTCGGCCAATACAGCCATGTTTCTTGTTCAAAGTATTTCAATTTTACAAATTAAAAACTTTGAAGGAGGTCCTATAGAAGCATGGAAAATACTAAAGAAATTGACTCATGCAGCCAAGAAAGACCCATGCGGCTCAGAAAACGTATGCGGCTCAGGGAGTCATGCGGCATAAGGAGCTATGCGGCCGGAGGCATCCCATGCGGCTCAGAAGACACGTGACGTGACAGTGCTCCCCTCCGATCCATGCTGCATTAATTGCTTTGACGGCTGACCCCTCTGAAAAGTTGACAGACCAGACACCAAAGCAGGTAATTATGACCCTGTCATGATGATGAATCTCTAGGAAAGAGAAAGAAATCTCTGACACGATCCCCCGAGAACAACAAAATGCTACGTGGCCCTGCCACGTGGGTGTGCTTATGCGGCTCGAAGTGAAGACTTCCCATGCGGTTCAGAGAGAAGCTGTCCCATGCGGCTCGAGTGGAATCATCCCTATACGGCTCAAGAAGATCATGCCCATGCGACTCAAGCAGACACACCATTATGCGGTTCATGCGGCTCATTATACGGTTCAGAAGTCTGAAGGAGGGGGCCACTGCCCAGACAGTCCTGACACGTGTCCCAAGTCTTATGCGGCCCAAAATTCATACGGTCCAAATCTCATACGGCCCAATCTGCATGCGGTTCCAGTCTCACCATTAGCTCTCAGGACACGTGTCCTCAGCCGATCAATCTCCCAGATTTATGGCAATCCAAGATCGGGTCGAATCCCAATGATCTGGGGCACGTGGCAGGAGAATAAATTTGATTTATTCGCAGATATGAGAGAATCATTATAAGAAAGATTTATGCCAATCAGCATTGATTGTTAATAGGGATTTGGTGTAATCTACCCTTAATGGTTCTGATTCGTCACAATCAGAAACGAACGGCCTGGATTGATCAATCCCTAAGCCGTCGCCATCTCCTAGAGCTAATCATTGGCAACCCTAGCGATCACATCCCACTATTATAAATAGCAAGGTGCCATTCCCTTGTGAGATATAGAGAGATATACAAAAAAAAGAAGCCAGAGATGAATACGTATACACAGAGAGACTTCCCCCATAGTCAGAGAGAGAATATACACAGAGAGAGAGAAGCCAGGAGAGCAATCAGAGAGAGAGCAAGAAGGCATTTCTTCGTCAGCGACCAAGCAGATCTTCCCCGAGTCAAGGCTGCGTACCGATCGTCTAAGGAGTAAGGCAGAGCGGCCGTCGCTTTCCCGAGCCTCTATCGTCACCCTCCAGAATCTAAAATAAACAATCGTACTTAGACTGCTGTACCTAGGTTTTCGTCCCTAGGCTTTCTTTGTACGAGCGAGTTTGTATTGTGAGTCTAAGTTCAGTTCTCCGATAATTGTTCTGTACTTTTACAATCAATGGCAAACAGGCACATCTTGATTTATCCAGTTTTAGATACATTTCATCATGGCAATACATATTTATTTTAAAGTTTAAAACTGTAGTAGGTGACTGATCAGTCAATAGGTAAAATAGGATGTACAGTGGTACATATCAATTTTCTGAAGTGTACATACGTACCCTTAACGACATCGGTGTATATCCATACACAAACACGGGATCAGAACATAAGAAAAAGTTACATATAGAATATAACAGTGCTCGGTAAATACATACGGAGAAGGGGGCATGATCACGTACACTACTAACAGTTTCCCCTTAACCAGTTTTTATAACATGTGAGTGATACGAGAACAGTATAAAACATGTGAAAGATACTGGGAGCAGTATAAGCATGGTAGGTACTGATTTGCACGAATGATGATACGAACCCAACGGTATGTCCGAAATGGAATTCCGATGACCCGGTCAAAAAATGGTCCATTGACCTGGATATTGGTATCCGATTTGCACGAAAATGCGTATCGATGCCAAAGTCCACAAAATCTAACAAAGTATATGTCAACGAGTCTAGAATGACGATACGAACTCAACGGTATATCCGGAATTGAATTCCGATGAGCCGATCTCAAAGTGACCCGTTGACTAAGAATGTAGGACCCACTTTGCACCGAAATATGTGCCAAGGCCCATGTTCTCCAAATCTAACAAACTTTGCATGAAAACGTGCCAGAACGACTCCACGAGTCTAATGGTGGTGTCAGAAATTGAATCCGGAGTCCCGGGTTCAAAAATAGAATTTAACAAGTACAAATTAAAGAATTCGGACGGCCAATTTTGGCGTCGAATTCGACTACCAAACGTGCTCACAATGAAACAAAACTTAAGGAACAGGAAGAGGGTTATGCCAGCTGCGCACAGGAACTAGTAGTACGCCAACTGGAGCTGCGACGGCGGAGTTACGAGCTGACGAAGTCGGCTCCACAAAGCTGTCCAAAAATAGTACAATTTAAAGTGTCAACTTGGTGGCCAGTTTTGATGTATCAAAGGACGTAATTAACGGACGAAACGTGAGGGGACTGAAGATGGATATACCGATATTGTGACGGAGCAAAGAGTTCGCCGATCTAATGGTCGGATTGACAAGAAAACATGCGCGAAGTTGTTGTCCCGAAATATAATTTTGAGTTCGATCCCGCGCGCGTTACGCCGGGATTTCATTTAAAACGCACGAATAGCCTATACGGCGCGTCGGGGAAGGAGGCGCTGGCCCCGGGGTGATCGCCTAGGGGTGCGCCCGGCCGAGGGGGGTGGCCGGTGGTCGTGCGCGACGACGGCGGTGTACGTCGGTGGTAGTGGTGGCAGCTGCTGCTGCCGCCCATGCTGTTGTTTCAGTTGTGGCTGCTACTGCGAGCTGCTGCGCTCGCGCGTGGCACGCGGTCGCGGTGGTCGCCGACGGGGGTGGCCACGACGACGGCAGCGGTGGTGCTCGTGGTGGTTGATGGGGGTGGTGTTATTCGGTAGTGGTAGTGTAGAGATGGTTAATGGTGGTGGAGGTGGTTAACGGTGGTGGTGTAGTTGAGGATGATGATGGTGATGTAGTGAGAAGGAGGAGAAGTTGGAGGTGATGGCTGTGGGTTGATGGAGAGTAGGAGCTTCCGGCCATTGGGGGGCTGTTCTTGCTGGTGAGAGAGAGAGATTTGTGTGTGTGTGTGTATATAATAAAGAGAGAAAAAGAGTGTTGTATATATATAATAGAAAGAGAGAGAGTTAGAATGAGAGATATTATTGAATAAGAGAGAGAAGTCGGTTGGGGGGAGAAAGTGTTGTGCTAGTGATGGGGAGGGTGAGGTGGTGTGTTTTAGTTATAGGAGAGAGAGTGTGAGATATTAGTATATATGTGTATATATATATATATATATATATATATATATATATATATATATATATATATATATATATATATTTTTATATATATATATATTTTTTTATATATATATATATTTTTTTATATATGTGTATATATATATATATTTATATATATATATATATATATATATATATATATATATATATATTTTATATATATATATATATATATATATATATATATATATATATATATATATATATATTTTTATATATATTTTTTTATATATATATTTTTTTTATATATATATATTTTTTATATATATATATAAAAAATATATATATATATGTATATATATATATTTTATATATATATATATATATATAAATATATATATATATATATATATATATATATATATATATATATATATATATATATATCTATATTTATATGGGATATTTGTAAAGTAGAGAGAGAAAGATATATTTTTAAATAGGAAAAAGAGGGAATTTATGTGGGGTATATTGGTAGTCATGAGAGGACAACATGGAGCTTGGGTTTGGGTTTGGTTGAGTCGGGTCGGGTCAAAATCGGACATGGTACAATAACTGAGTTTAAATAGGTATTTATGATAATAGGTAAATAAATAACATGCGGGGACTCAAATAAATGGGACACAAGCGTCATGTGGGTAGTGGGCTTCATGTGGGCCATGTCCATACTTTGGGTCGACTAGGTTGGATCGAGGTCGGGTCCCAAAATTAAATTGGAAATTAAATCAGGTTTTACGGTAGATAATTAATTGGCCTAAATTGACCCAAAAGTTGTGCGAAGCAAATGAAGCACAAAATAGAGTGCCTGAGTGGGACACGAAGGTCATGGGTGTAGAGCGTCTCGAGTAGATCATTCATGAGAAATTAGTTCTAAGAAAACGACTGGTCTTGTGCTCCCAAATTAAATGTCACGGTAACGTACAAACGATGATCAAAGATAAGTGTGGGAATAATTATTCAATGATTAATTGGTCTAAGTTGACCCGAAGTTGAGCGATACAAAAAGAGCACAAGGGAACGAGTTTAAGTAGGATGTGAAATATCAAAATGAAGATAATCTCGTCTATTTCAAACTCATGAAGTGAGTTTACAGAGATTGGCATCCCTGACGCTCCAAAATTCAAAGTCACGAAAAGTACATTAATGATCAAAACAATTTAAATAATATAATATTTATTGAAAATAATTTATTTATAAAATTTAAAATAACCCTGAAATTCAGGGGGCTTACATCCTACCCACCTTACAAAAATTTCGTCCTCGAAATTAAAAATCATCCAATAGGTCGAACTATAACATGTAGCTGCTCTGGCTACAATACTAAATCTGCTACCCATGTGATTATCTCTTCTGTTTCTCTTTACATTCATTTTCGGTTCAGGCTCAACAATGGTCCTTCTATCATAAACTACGTCATATATCCTTTAGAATCTTCCATACTAACATGGAACATTTATGTATACCTTAAACTATAGGTCATTCTCTAGGTATTTTCATAAGCAAACAATGCTTGATCATCAACCATATTTCCAACCTCAATTGTAAATACTTGATTTCCTTATCACATCCTAAGTATCCTTATTCTATCAATCCGCAGGCCCTTTGCATTATTTGTCGTCAATCCTTTCCTACAGTTTCTCCTTAAAATTATACGTTCAGTACTTATCCTTGGTGTAGAGCCTTCTTCTTTTTACTTAATAACTCCTCTGAATATAAATCCTCGATTTCAAAACTCCCGATTTATTAATTACCAATGTACATATGTCTCTGTCTTGTTCCTTATCTTTTTAACTGATATCTTTTCGATCTCGTACGCAATATTATATTCCATTCTAACTTATTCTATATCATTCCATATATCGATCTACCCTCTAATCACATGTAATTAGCTATAGATAACCAACCAAAATTCTACAAATACTAAATCCTCAAACTGCTAAGCACAAGATTTTAATCCTCAATCCATAGTCACAACAATATAATATCTTATTTCTCCATCCTTAGATACCCTATCTCGAGTCATACTATCAATGCAATCGTTCTTAATGGTTTCCAAGTCTACTACAGTCAGTCACCCATACTTGTCCTATAAGCTTAATCTAACCAATCCCTAGGAAAATTACTTATCACAATACATTTATAGTTATACTATAGAATCAGTTAACAAGGTTTGGCTATTTTGGTCGTCTATCAAAATAGAAGGTAACAAGGCCTAACACTGGGTCAAGCAATCCATAACATTGTCCAAACAAGTTAAAGGTCAAGCAAGACAGAAAAGTTTGTCGGAATATCTCCAAGAATGGTACGAAGATAACGAGATATTCCGTAATACAAGGTTAAAATCTAATTTCTCGAACCTTCCTTGGATCAATCTATAAGGCGTTTCCAACAATTACCGAGAAAGATGAGAAGAATTACCCAAGAGGTTAACGAAGAAGAGGTTAGTCAAGTCATAGAAAAGATGGAACACAAAAATAATTATGTCCAAAAGATAACACGAAAGCAATCCTGTTGGAGAGTCCTAGAGAACCTGTAAACCTAGTGGTGGATGTAGATAGGACAGAGTTAATCAAGACGGGGAAGAATGATGATAAGAATTTGTTCTTGCTCATTCGGTCATAACGAACACGACAAAAATTTGTCAGATTAGCGACGTCTAAATACGTCGCTGATCTCAGCGAAAATGTCGCTAAATCAATTTAGCGATGTTTAGGGCAACGTTTCAGGAACAACGGAAAAAAATGTGTCGCTAAACGAGAAAACGTCGCAAAACGTCGCTAGGGCGACGCTATTTCGCGACGTCAATGACGTCGCTAATTAGTGGCGTTATTTGCGACGTTTGTTATTTCACGCTTATCAGCGACGTAAAAGGCGACGTTATAGCGTGGTCGCCGTTTAGCGACAGTTTTACGACATCTTGGCGACGACGAGCTGACATCAGATTTGGTGCCACGTGATGCCACGTCAAAATTTAGTGACGCTTTTAGCGACATTTCCTGACGTCAGTAATATGTAGCGACGAATACGAATGTCGCTAAAAATGTCGCTAAATTAAAAAAATATAAGAAAAATAGGTTCCAGAAAGCAAATGATGCTGGAGTAGGAGCCTGAGCAAAAATATAGAATACAAAATACAGAATCTAAACCCTGGGTTCCCCCACCAATTCATTTCCCCCCATTTTACTCTCTCACTCCGGCGCTCTCACTCTCTCCGGCGCTCTCATAGTACTAATTCATATCTATTTAAGTGTGAGAACGGATGGCTCAGAACACAACCCAAAATTCATTCTAGCATACATTAGTATGAATCATCTATGTTCTGTACATATGGTGTAGTATACGTTCTTATCGAATCTAGTATGTAGTATCTGAAGAATGTAACAGAATCAAGATGAACACACATAATGTAATCCTAAAACGTCATCTACTACTATATAAGATATAGTGATAGGTTGTCGTATCATCATTGCTGAGGGATGAGGGTCGAAGGACAGTCTACTTTATCTACGTCTACATAGTTTCTGTCTCGCCAGTCGAATGGCTGCAGGGACTATGTCCTGATCACCATGTCGTACCGTAGATTTATACAAATGGAGCTGGAGCTGGAGCCAAAATACAGAATCTAATTCCTGGCTTCGCCGAAAATATAAAAAAAAAGATTGACACACAGTTCTAATTCATATGTATTTTAAGTGTGAGAACGGATGCTCATAACACAACCCAAAATTCATTATAGCATACATTAGTATGAATCATCTATGTTCTGTACATATGGTATAGTATACGTTCTTATCGAATCTAGTATGTAGTATCTGAAAAATGCAACAGAATCAAGTTGAACTCACATAATGTAATACTAAAACGTCATCTACTACTATATAAGACTTAGTGATATGTTGTCGTATCATCATTGTCGAGGGATGAGGGTCGCAGGACAGTCAACTTTATCTACGGCTACATAGTTTCTGTCTCGCCAGTCGAATGGCTGCAGGGACTATGTCCTGATCACCATGTCGTACCATAGTTTCTGTCTCGCCAGTCGAATGGCTGCAGGGACTATATGTCCCGATCACCATGTTACCAATTAACCAACCAACAAAACTACTTGTTATAAATATTAGCACTATCGGTGCGTTCAAATCGTAGTATCACATTTTTTGGTGTCGGAAAACAAATAATTATTACTAAATTATCAGATTTTTTGGCACTATCGGTGCCCCTAACCAAGCTACCCCCTCCCCGCCCCACCCCTAGCCCTAACTCGAACCCTACTCCTAGCTCCCCTCCCCCAGCCGCACTCTTCCCCCCTGTGCCGGAGAGAGTGAGAGCGCCGGAGAGAGTGAGAGAGAGGGAGGAAAAGTGTACCACGTACCGGAGAGGGTGGAGAATCGCCGGAGAGAGTGACAGCGTCGGAGAGAGTGAGAGCGCCGGAGGAGGGGAGGATAGAGAGTGAGAGCGCCGGAGGGGGGAGGAGAGTTGCCGGAGAGAGTGACAGCGCCGGAGATAATGAGAGCGCAGATGGGAAATAAACCCTAACCCGAACCCTAACCCTAGCTCCCCTCCCCAGCCGCCCTCGTCCCCCCTGCCCCACCCTCCCAGCCACCCTCACTCACCCCCAAGCACCCGCATCCCCCTGCACCTCCCTCCGAGCCACTCGTACCCCTCCCTTCCAAACCACCAACAACCAAAACAGACGGAGAGAGAGAGAGGGAGGGGGAGAGTCACGTACCAGAGAAGGAGGAGAGTCGCCGGAGAGAGTGAGAGTCGCCGCCAGAGAGAGTGAGAGTCGCCGCCGGAGAGAGTGAGAGCGCCGGGGAGGAGAGAGAGTGAGAGAGGAAAATGGGGAGAAATAAAACGTTGGGGCGGGGATATAATTAGAATTTAGCGGCGCTTAAACGACCGTCGCTAAATACGTCTCTACTAGCGACGTCCCAGCGACGTTTCGCGACGACTGGGTCATGTGCTTAATGTACGTCGTTGTTACGTCACTTAGGTCGTCGCTAGTAGCGACTATGAGCGACATTTATATAAAATGTCGCTAATGTACACAATTTAGCGACGTTAATCTAACGTCGCTAAATATACGTTGCCAATTGAGCAAATTTTAGTAGTGGAAGTGAACCAAGTTGAGATATGATCTGATAAGTAGCATACACGTCTTCCTGAAATCATGTTGCCAGAATTATTGCCACACCAGTAAGCTTAGATGCAATAAACGATAGAGTCATAACTATGGTATATACCTTATAATCATGTTATCTAGAATTCTCGCCACGCCAACTGGTATGGCTGCGAGAAAATCTAAATTCTATAAATAAGATAAGTATACCCAAAATCAGGCCCTATGTTTTTGTCATACCAGCTAATATAGCTGAGATAAATTCTAAACTCCATAAATAAAGAAGACATTTACCTTATCGGGATATACAACAATTCAATCCATAAAATTTATCACGATACAAGGTCAATGTCAACAATAAAAATCAGAAATCAATTTCAACAGCGAATTAAGGAAGAGCAAATGGAAACAAGTGGAAACAGATTTCTAGGTAAGATTTGAGTGAGATCCTCAGGGGTCATCCCAAGGGTACTATCCTGGTCAAAATTGTAACCTACTGAATTTCAAGCAAGTGACTAAATACAGTTAACAGTCCTATGCTGTGATGAGTTTTCCTATGTTGCAATCCTAAAAATCCTCTAGGTGTTCTAAATGTTATTCCTAGTGTTATCTAGTTATCTTAAGATCCGAGTTGCAGGCATGCTTAGTACAATAACGTAACCAAACAACTTAAGTCTGGACCTGCATGGGCCATCACTAAAAACATGTCACAACCCATTACCCAAATTGTTGGGCCGGGCCGAGCCATGTCCAGCCTACGGTTGGTTAAAGCGTACTAAGCTATTCTAAGAATAGACAATAAAGGATCTAAGCTGCTAACAGTTCTAATAACACAATTAATAGGTTCATCACAACACATCATCTATAAGCGAAAGTAAAAATAAGTACAGACTTAATAATACACTTCCAAAGTATCTAACTGGAGACAAAGTCCAGTATCCAAATATAAGCTCAAGCCAAAGTCAAAGTCTCAAAACACATGAAAGATATCTAAGCAAGGTTTCCCACTGTGGCCTCTTTTAGAGCTAAGGCCAGGTCCTCAAATGCAGTACCATAATATCAATCACATAGCATTTCCTTCTCGAAAAGTGAACCTACAACGTTATCCTGTCAGGACGGGAGCAAGTACTGATTCTACAAACATATAATACTGATCATGTGATGGAAAAAGATGAAATAACGTAACCATGGCACATCTTGATTTATCCAGTTTTAGATACATTTCATCATGGCAATACATATTCATTTTAAAGTTTAAAACTGTAGTAGGTGAGTGATCAGTCAATAGGTAAATAGGTTGTACAGTGGTACATATCAATTTTTTGAAGTGTACATACGTACCCTTAATGGCATCGGTGTATATCCATACACAAATGCGGGATCAGAACATACGACAAAGTTACATATAGAATATAACAGTGCTCGGTAAATACATACGGAAAAGGGGGGCATGATCACGTACACTACTAACATTTTCCCCTTAACTCGTTTTTATAACATGTGAGTGATACGAGAACAGTATAAAACATATAAAAGATACTGGGAGCAGTATAAGCATGGTAGGTACTGAGAGCAGTTAAAACCTGGTGGATACTCAGAGTAGTATAAAGCATGGTAAAATATGTACTGAGAACCAGTAAGAAGCGTGTGAAGATATAACTGGCAGTTATCCAGAAAGCAGTATTTTAACATGATTTAATCATAGTGTATTGTTATACGTGGTAAATAAGCTTGTAGGGGTACTTGCCTCGAGCAAAGCAAGAATAAGAATATGAAGTTACAGATGTCCAGTATCCTGTCAATAATGATATACAAACTTAGCCTCTAAGTTATGATTAAGATTACACTAGGGGTGTGACACGACTCCTAACTGGATACTAGCTAAGTGGTGACCTAGCATAAAATTCTAATGTGGGGTGACGCTATATCTAAACCAACACTTAGGGTCCTTAGAAACACAATGACCAATTTAGGATTTCACAAAAACCAAGCATATAAATATATACACTAATAATAATAATTAATTATAAATTAAGGATGGCACATAAGAAAATCTACAGATATCGTCAGATGATAAAATAAATATCACCAACGTGTCCAGAATGGTCAATTTAGCTAGGATAGCCTAACCATAAGTCCAATTTGGATACAGGGGCAAAATAGTAATTTTGGGTCAAAATGATGTCCGCCGTTGGACCCACTTTGCACCAAAAAATGTGTCAGGATAGAAGTCTACAAAACATAACAAATTATATGTCCACGAATCCAGAATGATGATACGAACCCAACGGTATGTCCGAAATGGAATTCCGATGACCCGATCATAAAATGGTCCGTTAACCTGAATATTGGTTTCCGATTTGCACGAAAATGCGTGTCAATACCAAAGTCCACAAAATCTAACAAAGTATATGTCAACGAGTCCAGAATGACGATACGAACTCAATGGTATTTTCGTAATTGAATTCTTATGAGCAAATCTCAAAGTGACCCGTTGACTCAGAATGTGGGACCTATTTTACACCGAAATACGTGCCAGGGCCCACGTTCTCCAAATCTAACAAACTTTAAATAAAAACATGACAGAACGACGCCATGAGTCTACTGGTGATGTCAGAAATTGAATCCGGAGTCCCGGGTTCAAAAATAGAATTTAACAAGTGCAAATTAAAGAATTCGGATGACCAATTTTGGCGTCGAATTCGACCAACCAAACGTGCTCACAATAAAACGAAACTTAAGCGGCAGGATGGAGTTGCGATGGCGGAGTTACGAGCTGACAAAGTCGGCTCCATAAAACTGTCCAAAAATAGTACAATTTAAAGTGTCAACTTGGTGGCCAGTTTTGATGTATCAAACGACGTAATTAACGGACGAAACTTGAGGGGAGTGAAGATGGATATACCGAGATTGTGACAGAGCAAAGCGTTCATCGATCCAACGATCGGATTGACCAAAAAACATGTGCGAAGTTGCTGTCCCGAAACACAATTTTGAGTTTGATCCCGTGCGCGTCACGCCGGGATTTCGTTAAAAATGCTCGAATAGCCTATGTGATGCGTCGAAGAAGGAGGCGCTTGGCCCGGGGTGGTCACCTGGGGGTGCGCTCGGCCGAGGGGGGTGGCCGGTGGCCGGTGGCCGTGCACGATGGCGGCGGTGCACGTCAGCGGCGGTGGTGGCAGCTGCTGCTGCCGCCCATGCTGCTGTTTCAGCTGCGGTTGCTGCTACGTGCTGCTGCACTCGTGCGTGACATGCGGTGGCGGTGGTCGCCGGCGGGGATGGCAGCGGCGACGGTGGCGGGGGTGCTCGTGGTGGTTGATGGGGTTGGTGTTGTTCCGTAGTGGTGGTGTGGAGATGGTTAATGGTGGTGGAGGTGGTTAATGGTGGTTGTGTAGTTGAGGATGATGATGGTGATGTAGTAAAGAAGAGGAGAATATGGAGGTGATGGCTGTGGGTTGATGGAGAGTAGGAGCTTCCGGCCATAGGGGGCTGTTCTTGCTGGTGAGAGAGAGAGATTTGTGTTTGTGTGTGTATATAATAAAGAGAGAGAGTGTGTGTTATATATATATAATAGAAAAAGAGAGAGTGAGAATGAGAGATATTATTGAATGAGAGAGAGAGAGGTCGGTTAGGGGGAAGAGAGTGTTGTACTGGTGATGGAGAGGGTGAGGTAGTGTATGTGAGTTATAGGAGAGAGAGTGTGAGATATTAGTATATGTGTGTATATATATATGGGATATTTGTAAAGTAGACAGAGAAAGAGATATTTTTAAATAGGAAAGAGGAAATTTAGGTGGAATATTTGGGTAGTCATGAGAGGACAACATGGAGCTTGGGTTTGGGTTTGGTTGAGTCGGGTCGGATCAAAATCGGACATGGTGCAATAACTGAGTTTAAATAGGTATTTATCATAATAGGTAAATAAGTAACATACGAGGACTCAAATAAAAGGGACACAAGCATCATGTGGGTAGTAGGCTTCATGTGGGCCATGTCCATACTTTGGGTTGACTAGGTTGGATCGAGGTCGGGTCCCAAAATTAAATTAGAAATTAAATCAGGTTTTACGGTAGATAATTAATTGGCCTAAATTGATCCGAAAGTTGTGCGAAACAAATGAAGCACAAAATGGAGTGTCTGAGTGGGACACGAAGGTCATGGGTGTAGAATGTCTCGAGTAGATCATTCATGAGAAGTTGGTTCTGAGAAAACGACTGGTCTTGTGCTCCCAAATTAAAAGTCACGGTAACGTGCAAACGATGATCAAAGATAAGAGTGGGAATAATTATTCAACGATTAATTTGTCAAAGTTGACCCGAAGTTGTGCGATACAAAAAAAGCACAAGAGAACGAGTTTAAGTGGGACATGATATATCAAAATGAAGATAATTTCGTCTACTTCAAACTCATGAAGAGAGTTTACAGAGATTGACATCCCTGACGCTCCAGAATTCAAAGTCACGGAAAGTACATTAATGATCAAAATAATTTAAATAATATAATTTTATTGAAAATAATTCATTTAGAAAATTTAAAATAACCTTGAAATTCAGGAGGCTTACACCCGTCGTAGGCAAACCATTTCTCCTCTACGTCCGTGCCATAGATCATTCCTTCGGCGCTTTGTTGGCTCAGAACAACGATGCAGGCTACGAGCAAGCTATCTACTGCCTTAGTAGAACAATGATCGGCGCTGAACACCGGTACAACCCCGTCGAAAAGGAATGTTTGGATTTGGTCTTCGCCATCCAGAAGACTAGCCATTACGTTTCGGGCCAGACAATTCATGTCATCTCCCGAGTCAATCCACTCAGGGTTCTCATGACGAAGCCGGGATCATTGAACTACCGACTAGCCACATGGGCAATCCTATTGACACCGTATAACATGGTATTTGGTCCACAAAAAGATGTCAAGGGTCAAGCCCTAGCCGACTTTTTAGCCGCGCACCCCATCCCAAAGTCCTCCAGACTCTATGAAGATATCCCGGATGAGGTCCAAGAATCAAACGTCACCGAAGAAAGCTCCGTCTGGCGGGTGTTTTTCGATGGCACTTCGAGAGCAGGCCCTAAAGGCCAAATCATCGCTAGAGTAGGGCTGGTCTTAGTCTCCCTCGATCTGTTGGTTATCAAGCGTGCTTACTCCCTTTCAAAGCCGTGCTCCAATAAGGTTGTCGAGTACAACGCTCTCATCATGGGACTCCAGTTGGCACGACAACTGGGGGTAGATCATATGGAAGCTTATGGCGACTCAAAACTCGTCGTTAACCAGATCTAAGGGTAGTACGAAGTTCGTCATGAAGATCTGGTTCCTTACCATGAAGTTACGTTGAATATTATCTTAACCTTCACCAAGTTCTTCATAGAACACGTACCTCGGCTACAAAACCTGGACGCTAACGCTCTGGCTGGCCTCACAACTTCATTAGCAGCACCCCTCGGGACTCATCAATATGCCACGGTAGTTGGTCGAAACTTGTTCTGTCCTAAAAATAACCTATGCATACAAATGGCCCATGCCATTACGACAAGTGCCGGTGTCAATGTCCGAGACTGGAGGTTCCCATTCATCGACTTTGTTGTCTATAGAATTCTTCTAGAAGACCCGAAAGATGCCATATCCGTCAGAAGGCGTTCCCTTCGGTTTTATTATGATACAGCAACTAAAATGTTGTACCGACGTTCCTACGATGGACTTCTCCTTCGATGTCTATCCAACGAAGAAGCAGCCGAAGCCCTTCGAGAAGCTCATGACGAAACTTGTGGGGCTCATCAACCTGGCCCTAAGTTGTAGGATCGACTGCGACACATGGGTTACTTATGGCCAACCATGGCAGCCGACGCCGTCGACTATGCTAAAAAGTGCCATGCTTGCCAGCTTCACGCCGACTTTATCCATACATCATCGGAACCACTACATCCTATGATCGCTTTCTGGCCCTTTGAAGCTTGGGGCATGGACATTGTAGGACCTATCACCCCTCTTTTATCGAGGGGACACCGCTTCATCCTAGCCATCACCGACTACTTCTCCAAATGGGTAGAAACAGTTCCACTGACGAAAGTAAAAAGCTCTAGGGTGATCAGCTTCATCAAGCATCATGTCATATACCGTTTTGGGGTACCCCGTAGGATTATCCACGACAATGGTCCTCATTTCATCAGCCATGTTTTCTGTAGATTATGTGATAAGAATCGAATTCAGAACGTGGCATCAACCACCTACAATCCGACAGCGAACGGATTGGCCGAGGCTTTTAATAAGACTATCGTCAGGCTACTCAAAAAGTTTATGTCATCCAACAAATATGACTGGGGTGAAAATATCGGCGAATGCCTTTGGGCCTACCGTACAACGGTACGGACTCCAACGGGCAATATATCATTCTTTATAGTCTACGGAAGCGAAACGGTACTGTCTCTTGAGATCCAGATACCCTCACTCCGTGTAGAGATCACAAATCAATTGACAGAAGAAGACAATCAATGCCGCCGTCTGCGAGAATTGGAGGCACTTGACGAAAAACGTCTCCTAGCTCAGCAGTGCATTGAACTCTATCAAGCATGTATATCACAGGCTTTCAACAAAAATGTCAAGCAAAGGACTTTCCAAGTAGGCGACCTGGTCCTGGCAGTCGGGAGGCCGATGGTGTTGACTCACAAAACACCAAGAAAGTTCGAGCCCAAGTGGGAGGGACCTTTCATCATAGAGACGGTATACTCAAACGGTGCTTACCGTCTCGCCCGACCAAACGAGGACTTGTTCATGGTGTCCATTAACGGCAAGTTCCTAAAGAAGTACTACTCTTGACATCTTTCAGATATGTACTTCCATCTCTACCTAGCAAGGGAATCAGTAGACCTGATTATCAGAGCTCACATACACCTCCCTTCCATACAATCTTATGCTTTCGGAACCCAGTTATTCTGTGGCATTCTATCCTCAGTAGAAGAACAACCACGTCCTCATTACCTCTGAGTTTCTCCTCTACACCCTACAAAGCAGAATCTTACACTACATAGGATTGTGCTACTTATCATATTTACCATGTCCACATTACCTCTAAGTAAACATCCCGTACAGACAATCCCTACGTTGTCGTACATCGATCGCAGAACTTCCATGTCCATATTACTTCTGAGTAGTTTCGCGTATTCCCCCAGAGTCACTCCTACCACGTCCATAACACCTCTAAGTAGGAAGATTCCGTCAGTTGAACCCCATATTTGCTACGTCCATATTACCTCTGAGCAAACATGTCGGTCCTCTCCAAATTATTATCTGTACCTAAAAACCAAGGTGCGCAAAAGATAATAGATCCACATAAATCACTAGTTCATGACAGAAAAGATGAACACACCAGAAAATTCTTTATTTTGCACTCAAAAGTAAAAGATTACATCTCCAGCAAAGTTGCCAAAATATATATATATAACAAAAAAGAGACTACAATCACTAAGCATCATTGGGATTGGCAGAAAGTTCTTCGATCTGATGCTTCCAGTCTTCAGTCCAAGTCCCCACAGTCGCAAAGACTCGGCGTTCAGCTTCTTGACGCATCACTTCTACAGCCTCAGGAGCAGTATCATTCTCGTGCCTAGTGTCCAACTCTTTTCGCTGGCAGGCCAGAGAAAGAATATGGCGGGTAACAACTGGTTCTTCCTCCTTAGATGATACGTGCTCAACCTGGGCTCACTCAGCATCAAACAAAAGTTGGGCCCGTTGGTCTTCAAAAAGGTAAATCTTGGATGTGACCTCCGCTATACTAGCATCCAATGAGGCCCACAGCTCCATCTTCTCCTGCATGGACTGTGACAGTCTCTCTACCTCAGCCTTAGCTTCGGCCACCTCACGGTCCCAGATGGCCACTGTGGCCTGATAGGACGACTCAACTTCAGCTATTAATTTATTCTTCTCTTTTTCTATCAGAGCAGAAAAGTTATTTCGCCGAATACTCTGAAGTTCAGAAAGATGTTGGTCGAGCTCAGCCACCAACGCCTCCTAAATCTCAGCCATATGATCATGGCCCCGATACAAAAGTATCAGACCAATGTAAGGAAGCGCCATGGCTTTCGCCATCGTAAAACTTCTATTCGCATTCAGCACTGTCGATACGCCCTTCTACAGCATTTTATATACTGCCTCAATGGCAAACTTCACATATGCATACGTCTGGCAACACCTGAGGCCTCATAACAGGGGTTGGAGGAGCTATCATAGAGGTTAAGGAAGATCCCCAAACCAGCCGCGTAGTCGGAACCTCAATGTCAGTAGGTTCTCCTCCATCGACAGTACGGATTTCGTTGACAGACGAGGAAGCTACAGAGGGACGCAACACTGTCCCCCAAGTGGAAGGAGCAGGAGGAGTGTCCTCTATAACAGGGCCCTTGCCCTTATCAGAGTCAATGACGGATGGTCCTCCGACATCCGGGTTGATGAGATTATCCCCGGTCAGGGCAGGGTGGCTCTCCCTTTTGTTCGAAGCGACAGGGTCCGCCCCTGATAGTTCAACCTCCCTCGGAGCCAGGCTTGAAAAATAAATCTCATCACCCGCATCAACTCCCCCTACAGGGACGAGTGTACGGCTCGACTGTGACGCCGACCCTACCACATCAACCTCCACTTCCGGGGCAGAGGTAGGGCTTGGCCATGAGGCCACGTGTACGACCAGCGCCTCGATACCACAACCGAAAAGAACTCCGACCGGCAAATTCCTGCCGAAGACATCTCCGCTAAACGTGATCTCTCTGGAAGCTTGATCAACATCTTCTTGCGAGCCATCGTTAGAAGAAGATGAGCTCTATACTTCTTCCTCGTCTTGAAGGACTTTTCTACAAGTTCCTTTGGGGCCCCGATGCGTCCAGGCACCCCCTTAACAGTTGGTTCTACTCCTGGTCGAGGCTCCACGCCACCCTCCTGATGGATCGACCGAGAGACCTCAGCAACCTGAGGCGCTAGTACATCTTCAGCTTCCCTTCTAACACAATCTAGAAACACCAAAATCTCCACAGGAGCGACATCATAAACGCTTCCCTCCCTGGAAAATGCTGTAAACGGAGGAATGCGCTCACCGAAAGAGCTCACCACCTCCTTCGGTCTGCTAATACTCGATTTTGAAACTCAGGGTTTCTTTTTCGGTACCTCCTACAAAAAAGGAGGGACATAAGTCACAGAGATCAAAGAATGAACCAGACTATATGGGACGTCTTTAACTCTGTGGGAGCTGATTATGTTGGTATTATAGGTGTCTTCGGAGTCGTCGCTTTCCTCGGCCTTTTTAGCGTAGACGAACCAGCCTCCGCGTTAGCCCGTCTTTTTCCAGCTGGGAGCTCTTCCTGAGTACCCTCCGTTGATGCTGCAGCAGCAGCCTGATAACCTATAACCTCTGATGGACAATATGACTGGGCCACCGCCAGCATGTTTTTTGTTGCCTCTAGCTGAGTGCCAACAATGAAACTAGTCTTCCTGTCATATTCAGGAGACACGGTGTTCATGGTGCAATACAGCTTAACAGCCAAATACAAGATTTGCGGTCGAGGGTTGTGAACTAGCATAGTGAAACGAACTCCAGTGCATCCGGCGTTGTAATATTGCTAATTCCGGGCTCCATCCAGAAAACTCCCGACAAACTCCAAACTATTATTAGGATTCCTTAATATTAGCTGGGTGTAACCAAACTGACGCACAAACTGGCTCGGTAAATATGGCTCCAGATAACACTTATTCTTGTTGCGGTAGACCAAATGGAAAGGCCGAATACTCTACAACCAGCGAAACCCCCATGTCGGCAGGGCGATCGCATCTTCGTCAGAGTCTTCTAATTTTTGGTCAGCCTCAAAATCTATGAAGATGGGACTGACCTTGGTGATCTACAACCCTTGAAGATAAGACAAAACCTTCCTACAAACAGGGACACCGGTGTGCAGCCACTTCCTCTTATAGAAGTAACGGATAAAGGCGTTACCTTCAACATGATCATCTTCAGAGCCTGGGCTCATCACATTTGGATGATGCAAAATCAACCATCCCATCAGATAATAGAATGGTAGCTCAGCTCAGAGAAAGTTGTCTTTCTTGCCCCTCTCATGGACCACATCGTCGACAAAATCTCTCAAACCCCGCAGCAGGTTACACACCATCAAGGGAAGGAGAGCCAGAGGATGACCAAAAACCAATTTTACTGCTGGCAAAATGAGGTTCCTTCTCACTCTCTCTACAGATCCAGATCCGCCCGAAAACACATAGTCCCGGAGCCATATCATCAAGTATGCAGTCAACACTGCCTTGGAAGACATCCGGTGCACATAATGCCAGAAACAACTGTATACGTCGTTACCACTCTCGTTTGAATGAGGAGTCTTCTCGCCTAGTCGGCTCAGGTCGAAGGTCACTCCGTGTGACTCAGTCCCTGCGGAGTCACAAACCGAATCTTGGAAGGGTCCGTCAGGTCCTGCTTGAAGACATAATCCCTCCAAGCAGTCACATGGGGCTATGACCCACCCTTTTTCCTCCGTTGTATCAGATAATGGTAGCTCGCCACCTCCTTGAAACAACTATCATCTCTGAGTTATTGTCTTCCAGAACTTGGATCTCTTCTTTTATCGGGAAATATTTCTCATATGGCTCCGAGCCCCAGGGAAGCTTGGATACCTCATACATCTCATGGAGGGCCAATCCTAACTCCCCCATCAGAGTAAAAAAAGGTGCCAGTCTGGGTGTTAAACAATTCCAGAAGAGCAAAAAACATATGTCGATTAAAGTCGACACCTGCTTGGGTGGCGCGAAGAGCAGCGGTCAGCCCAATCGCTTTCAACTCAGTCTTGAACTTCGTCAAAACCCAAAGGGTCAGCTCGTCCCACTTTGACACGTGGTGACACCAGCCCTCAACCTAAAAACCTTCTTTCGGATACATAACCTTCGATGTTAGCATCCGGCTTGTAAAGGTCGAAGCACCGAAGGCGAAAGTGTCAGGGGAAATAACACTATAAATGCTTCCATGGCGCAAAGTTTGGCAGTGGTACAAGGTCCCGGCTCGCAAGGAGGCCAAGGTATCTCTTTGATTCAAAGTAACATCAATACGAAGGGTACCCCCCACTGCCCCTCTTTGAGAAGGAGTAAGTTCCTATGGTATCCTCCTCTTAGAGGCCAAACGGTAGAAAGCCATCAGTGGCAATTGACGCTCAGACTGCCGCATGAACAGGGCCACGCCCTTCTCTGTGAAGAAACAGTCTTCCTTGATCTTCAGTATCTTCGCTTCAGTGGAGGTCAAGCGGTCACCAAACATAAAGGCAGGCTTCAAGAAAGTCACGTTCTCAGATTCAGCAGATTTTAGTTTGCCGCTCTACATCACACTTTAGAGAAAAATAGGCGACTGATCATGGATTTACAACATCCTCTCGGGAGGCTGATTCAGCATGATAGTAGCCTTCGCTGGGTTAATAACTTCCTCGTTGAAGTCAACCTCCATTTGGCAAAGGAAAGCATCCAGAAGAACTTCGTTTAGCAAGGGGATAGTCATTGATACTGACACAGCAAAAACAAAAGACATACAGTAAGGAAAATTTTAGAGGATTCAAAAACAAAACATTTGGGGCGCATCAGCAGCCCGACGCATACTCAGGGCCAAAACCCATATGCGTCAATAGTGAAGCTTCGGTGCATGATCAGGGGCTAAACCCATGCGCATCAACTGTGAAACTTCGGCACATAATCAGGGGCTAAACCCATGCGCGTCAGCAGTAAAGCTTCAACGCATAATCAGGGCCTAAACCTATACACGTCAGCGGAATAGCCTCAGTGCATCATCAGGAAAGAAGTCTATGCGCATCGGCAATAAGGAGTTAGGGCACAACAACAGGATGTAACTCATCCGTATGCCCCAAACTCGTCTAAAAAAGTTAGGAACCACAAATTCAGAACACACCCACCCGACACCGCTGGCTGAACATCGGAGGGAGTCATAGTGACGACAGAAGCGTCCTCCTTGTCAAACTCCATCGGCTCCTTACCTCGGTCTTATCCTCGGCCAGTACCACATCGAGGAGTTTTGGGAGCCATTTCGTAAAAAAAGTTAGGGTTTTTTGAAAGAAGAACTCTAAAGAAGAAGAAAGCAAAGAGAATAAGAACTCTCTCTCTCTCCATAAGATGCCTATTTATAGGCTTGGGCATATGCGGAAACCGATAAAGAGTGACGTCAGCCACCGCTCGGGGTTCTACGAAATGGTAACTGCAAATAATCCAAAAAGATCATCATTAATCTTTTTTGTTTATTTTGAACCGTTATCATTTGCATTTAAAACTGAGAGGAGCATACGCCTCATCACAGATGCGTGGAGCAATCATGCGCCCTGAATAGTCATACGCCCCATTGAAGACACCACCATACTTCTTATTCAAAGTATTCCAAAATTTGACAAAAAGTTTTGAAAACTTTGAAGGGGGTCTTCTAGAAGCATGAAATTTCAGGGGAATCTATAGGCCAGAATTCCTATGCGCTTAACACTACTCAAACATGAGCCAGAGAGCTCAAACGAAGTACTTGGCACAGCAAAGGACAGCAAAAGTATAGACATCAAAAGAAGATTTTTATTTTATATAAAAGCCTATTACATATCCAAAGAAAGGCATTACAAAAGAGAACTTCTACAAAATGAAAGATCCTAAGACTACAGCCAGGCGCAGCAAACTACCACGTGCCCTATACTAGGCGCATCATCCGCCATGCGCATCTTTTCAACGTCTCAGTCAGGTGCGTCTCTTCAGCGTCTCAGTCAAGCGCATCTCTTCAGCATCTCAGTTAGGCGCATCATGAAGTCTCAGCATATGCACTCTACTTTGACCGGATCAAGTGCTTCGGCTAATGAAGCATTTATTGAGTAAAATAAGGGTGGGCGATCAACCCCACTTTAGCTGGAGAAAGAGCTCTCCAAAGCCCAAGGAAGAGGAGAGCACTGCAATTCCGATCTGCGGTCTCTTCCAGCACAACAGAGATGGGACTCGAGCATCCCGATCTTTGGATGCAACAGGCACCTTCGGCCTGCGTCGGAAGCCCACGATCCCATTTTTGGATGTAACAGTCACCTTCACAAGTGTGTGTACGAAGACAACTCATCGCATCTTCACCCTCGGGAGCATCTTGTCAACAGAATGTACTCGAGCAAAAAAATTCATCTCCATTCGGGAAGACGAAAGAAAATGAGAAGCAAACTCTCTCCCTGCTGTAACACCCAGTTTTCCAGATGAAGGTAATTTTGAAATTTTGTAATTATAATTATTATTTATTGATAATTATTTTATATTATGAATTTTGGTGATTTTTAATCATTTTTAAACTATTTAAAATTATGACTTGTGATTTTGATATTTTACTATTGTTTGGTTTTAATTTCGAGGAATTTGTCACCCCCAATTTTTAGGAACAGGGGTATTTTTGTCATTTTGTATTTTTCAAATATTTTTAAAATTTATTTTATTATTTATGATATTGTTTTGGGGTTATTTGAGTCGGGTTCGAATTTCAGCTCAATCCGACTTGAAACGGGGACCCGGGGGTAGTGTTAACTTTAGTGGACCCACACATTAGTTAGCCATGGCCCACATGATAGAAATATTTTAGTTAGAGGTTACACTAATTATTATGGATAAGGTTAGTGTGATTAGAGACTTTAGAATGACTAATTTAGCCCCAACCAATTAGCCCTTTCCTAATACTAATAGAATAGGTTAGTGGAGGCATTTTGGACCTTACCATAATAGGACAAATAGCCCCAAATGGCTAGCCACTTTGGGAGAGGATAGGCTCAAGTTCATTTCATTATTCTCATCCACACTCTCTCTCTTGTTCTTCCCCAAATTTCTAGAGAGCAATCCCTAGCAATTTCTCCACCAAATCCTTCTATTTTGCCACCAAATCTTTTTCTTTCCTTCACCATTCTAGCCAAGGAGGAAGCTACCCAAGTTTGGGAGGATTCGGAGCTCGTTCGAGTCCTTTTGGAATCTCTACGTGTCGGTGTCGCTCCGGGAAGGCTTTTCTTCGATTCGATCTACCGGAAGGTATAAATTCCTTCTCCTTTTTATTTCCTCATACATATAGCTCTATTTTGAACCTATAGGAATGACCCCCATGGTTATATCTCCATTTGTGTCCATTTTGTGTCCATTTGGAGGTCATAGGAGTGTCCTTTGTGTTGTGGTTGTGTCCATGTGGGAAAACCACAAATTTGGACACACTATGTGTTGTTGTTATGTTTGAATGAATTATTACATATTTAATCTCATATTTTTGTATTGGAGATGTGTTCTATAGTGTCTCATATATATATATTAGTGTAGAGAGTGAGTTCTTGATATATTATGTTATATACTTGTGTTCTTTTGTCTCAAACTACCCAAATTCGTCATAATTTTTATCCACATTTTTAGTAGTAATAGCAACTTAGAAATGTCATAACTTTTAGCTTAAAACTCCGATTTATCTCCCATTTTTTTTTAAAAGAACCGTATCGAAGTTAGCTTTCCAAGTAACTTTCTGTAGAATTATTTGAGTGTCAGCTGCACGAAAGACGAACGCATTTCGGTATTTTCGCGATTTCGGGAGCTTTCGGACACGAAAATGCGATCCGTTTGAAGTTTCGGAAAGCTAACATGAAGTACTACAACATACTTTAATCCTAGAATTTAGTGAATGCCCAATTGGTACAGTATTGGTTTTAAGTAAAAGAGTGACTATACGATATATGCATTTTGTGTAACCTATGAGCCTATGTAGTATGGATATTAAATGAATATAGAGTATGTAATGCATGATATGTTAGATGAATAAAATGATATATATATATATGATATATATCCTCTTTACATTAATGTATATATATGGTTGAATGCAAGCATGTAGGAATGCAATTAATGTAATATATGTAAGCAATGCATAAATGCATGAATGAAAGAATGATATACAATGCATGCATGAAAGTATATAATAAATGCTAAATATAAATGCAAGGTATATATGTAATGATAGATATGAATGCATAATGTATAAATATTATAAATGCAATATCAGATTTCATATGTAGACATAGAACCAATGCATAGCTGATATTTAGATTGAATGTTAATTCATTTTAGGTTGTTCGAACACTGAACTGTCCATGTAAGCATATATACCTTCCTTTTCCTATTGCCAAGCCAATTTCAGTTTTCAATATGGTGGAATGTCTATGAATGTAATGTTAACCTTCAACCCTTAATTCGAAATGTTAGTTAATTTCAGAATTAGACAATGCATGAGCTGTATGCATATGGGATGTTGGCTTAATGGAAGATTTCATATAACATGGTTCATTTTATTTGGTTAGTTACACCAGTTTATGGGATAGCTCACTTTATTTTATATGTAAATGTGGAACTAAACTGAGAATGAACTTCACCCTCTGCACAAGGACACCCCACTCTATATCAACCACCATGCCATGTAACCCTTCTCTAAATGATTGCTATAATATATATAGATTTATATAAAGTATAGATGCATGTTAGTTATAACTTAAATAGTCTCTATTCTAATGTATATAGATGTATACTTGTAGCCATGCATGTTAAATATAATACATGTGTAATGTAGATGGGTTAGCTTTGTGCCATGTGTAGTGTAAACTCATAACTAGTATTGATTTCTCTTTTCATGTACACGCACACACAGGTTTCACACCCTCAAGTGACACTCTCATGTCACATGACACACACACACACACATACACTTGAACACATACACTTTTATTCTCCTTTTTCCCTATGGATATGTGTACACATATATATTTTATATATATATATATAAAATATATATATATGTGAGATGTTAGACTCACATTTTTAATGTATCCTACAAATATATGAGTGTACTATATTATATTAGATATATTTATGGACATGTGTGTATATATGTGAGATGAATATATAGGTATCCTATATATTATAATATGTGGATGTATTATATTTTAGATATATATATTGTTATGTATATGATATGTGAAATATGTGTGATGTGGACTATAGGGCATAGGGCCAATGTGTATGATATGAATACACCAATGTTGTGTGTTGATAGTCTAGTATGACTTGTGATTGGTGTGTGATTGCTAGACTAGGCTTGGTTAGGCCTAGTGAGACTTATTAGACTTGTTTGGCTTAGGCTTGACCTAGTTTGACCAGTCTAGTTGACTAGAGTTGACCGAGAGTTAACTTTGGTCTAGTTTGACCTAGACAACATGCAGATGCATTATAGATTACATTTATCATCTCCTGTATACATCTTGACTTGTGTTGCTCTAAATAGGAGTCAGGTACCTCATCTCGGACGGTACATTTACTTCAGACATTCAGATACGAGGCAAGTACATTCTCTGACCGTTTCATACTTGTCTGGATTTACATTCTTGCTCTAGATTACTGTACTTGATGCTGACACGATTGTTATCACGGATTGGTACAATATGGATCTTCTTTTGAGATGTTATCCCCTTGTATTCACTAAATACATATTGTGATGTGCGTTTCACTTACATATTGTATTTATTGAATACCCATATCCTTGTATACTCATTGTGCATATTGTACTCTCATTATCACATGAGTCCCAGGAATAGACCATTGTATACTATTGTATAATATTGTACAACTATTGTATAACATTGTACACTATTGTACATCCTTGTGTATTGATTGGAGAGGGGGAGTAGAATTGGTTATGTAATAAAATCCTATTGTACAAGATTGTATAACTATTGTATATGTCTATTGTACACCCACGTACAATGGAGTTACCATTGCATTTTCCTGGACCGTTTACATAACCATATTGTACTCTAAATCACAGTAGGCTTACAGTTCTTACTTATCATATATAGATATTTTCCATTATCAAATCTCTGTTGTTTTCATATACATTCTTCTTTCAGCGTTTTAAGTACCTTACTCTATTGCATGCTTTATATTTCCTAACATGATATGAACTGCGTGAGATGTTTTGTGCTCGCTTCCGTCCTGACTGGACCTGTTAAAAAATTTACAGAGGATGATGAGGAACCCTACACCCTTACTCAGAGCTTGCCTAGTTGACACACGTAACTTGGACCCCTAGGGAGGTTCAGGCAGCTGCTCAGGATGATACCTTGTATAGTGTAGATAGATTAGACTGTTCCTTCTTTTCATGTTTAGCCGTTGTCCTTATTTTTAGAGTTGTATATTTTAGAGATGATGAGACTTGTTATTTCTTTCTGCTGTACCTCAGTTGAGGATTTCTTATCTATTTCCATCCTGCTACACTCTACCTTAGATTACGATTGAGTTGTACCTCTGTGTTGGCCTCCTTATGGAGAGTATTCATATTATGTTAGTTATAGTTCATGACCTAGAACAGCGTTCTACTACCGACACTGCGACATAGGCTGGGCATTATTACGCTCTCGTACCCTCACAGTGGGTGCGGGTCGTGATACCTGCTGCTTTTTATAGGCCGGGCAAATCAAATCCATGCGCCAAGTGGTGGGCTCTCCGAATCCCGTACAATGAATCTTTATTTATGGTGATGAACCTGTCCCCTCGAATTCAGCCAAGTCAAAACGGCTATTTAAATCACTCGAAGAACTCAACAGTCGGACCAATGAAAGATGCGTCATGCAACAGATGTGCCGGTCAGATACCGTGCATCATACAGACGCACCCATCAGTACCAAGTGCCTCATAAAGGTGCACTCCATGCGTCCCCATGCACCTAGTGGAACGCAGATCAATATGCCCACTCAAAATCCCATCACCCGTCAAGAACACTAAATGCTGAAGACTGATACGACAGCAGCCATGCCTCGATGACAGAGCAACAACAGCTTTTACAAAAAATGAAGCACCGCTGACATCAGCATCATCATTACTTTCTACTGACGGTTACAAGCCACGTGGCCGATCAACCACTTGCATGCGCCTCAAAAGCCATGCGCCCAGACTGGTTCGTGACTCCTGAAGGTTATGAGCCCAAGTCTTCTCATGCGCCCGATCCTAGGTGCATCTTGTCAGATCACTCTCCACCAAAATCGAGATCTTTGAGCTACGGACATGCGCCACGTGTTCCTTGACTCAGTTCGATCCACGAAGGGCTGCTAACCACCCAAGATCTTAGCAACCGAAGAATCCTCTCAGTCATCATGTGTCAGCTCTTCCGCAGCACCACAGGCGCAACAAGAAGGATTCAATCCCCAAATTAGGGCGCATCAACCATGCACCCCCGCCAATATCAGCCACGTGGCGTTCCCACAACCAAGCGCATCCGACATATACGTGCATGAGCAGCTCAACCTGCGGCTTATAAATAGAGGGATCATTTTCTTCTCACACACACACAGACATACAGTCAAAGACAGAGAACGAGATCATCAGAGTTACAGAGACGCACGTCTACTCACAGGGATTGGAAGAGACACTCAATATCTTCTTCCCCCTCAGCAAGCTCCGGCATCCAGAGCAACCGAGACCTTCAGAGAACCTAAGATCATCGTCAGATCGTCAACGGAGTCAACGCATTACCACTCGCTCCATCGACACAGGACCCAGATAAAAACAAAAGTGTACTCTTAGGACTACATCTAAGTCCTATATTGTAACACTGTTCTGTTTGTAATTGAAATTCTAATTCAAAGATTTTAATGGCAGACAGAGATGTCATCAATATTGTTCAAGGTGGTAGATGTTGAAGTATTGACCTCGTCAAAAGAGATATTGATTGACTCCTCGACCACAAGACTTCTTTTAAAGACACAAAACCCCTTACTATGCATTAAATATACAAGGAAGATACCTGCATAGGCTTTTTTTTTAATTTGCCTAGGTTATCTTTGGTATTCAAAATAAAACATTCGAAAACTTTAAAATATTTAATAGAAGAAATTTTGTCAAACCAAAGCTCATAAGGAGTTTTCTTAGAAATAGGTCTAATTAAGACTCTATTTATAAAATAACATGCCACTAAAAGAAAGTAGGTCTTTTCTGATATTTTTTTCTTCCGACATTTATGGAAACGTCGGCTTAGATATGATACACCGACGTTTGACAATAAATGTTGAAAAATACCGACATTTTTTCTTAAACGTCGAGGATTATTGGCGTTTTTTGTCCAACGTTTAAGTTTAAGTCAGCTTAGATAAGCAAATACCGACCTACTGTATAAACGTTGAGAAATATTTGCTTTCCGACGATTTTTATAAAATGTTTAAAGTCGAAAATTTACTAACGTTTTATCGAAAACGTCGACTATTATGAAAGGAAAGGTAACATTATTTTGCTTCCCCTCCTCTAATATTGTTTCTTTCCCTCTTAAAACACACTATTTCCAACAGATAAAAATCTAGCTCATGCCCTAACCCTACCTTCAAATTTTTTTGGGTCGTACTGGGTTTTCATCTTTCCCTCTCCTTCCTTTCTCTCTCTCTCTCCCAAGGATCCTCTCCCTCCTCCCCCACCCCTTCCGTCCTTCAAATCAGCCAAAACATTAACCCTAATATTAGATACTCCTCATAAATCCTCCATCTCCTCATGGCCCTCATCTTTTTTTTTTGGAATGAGAGGAGCAAACTCCAAGTGTGGCTCTACCATTCTCGATCAGGGGTAGGTGCTCTGCTCCAACAGGCGTTGACCAGGAGCAGACGATCTTCTCCAACAATGGCTCCACATCGGATCGACGGCGGACTCCGATCGAGCAGCGACTTCTCCACTTCTTCGCCGCTCCTTCTTCGTTGATTCGACTCGGTCGCCACTGACTAAGTCGCTCTTGGCAGGATCATCCTCCCAGAGCGGTTGAGTTTTTCTCTGAGATTGTCAAGGCCAGAGACTTCGACAACGTCAAGGTAGCTCTGGTCGTCATCAACGATCACGAGCGCCGATCTTCGGTGAGTATTCAATATCATCAACTATGATAGATTCTTCTTTCCTATTTCAAATTTGAAGAACAGGTTCAATTCGTTCATAATAGTTTGTTACTCACGTATGCCCATGTAATGTTCGATCAAAGTCTGCACACAAACTCCGATCGAGAGAATTATAATGTTACGAGCTGCTATCATCGGGTGATCGTTCATCTATGTCACGAGCAGTTTTAAATCACTTAAAATAAACCTTTGTTGTCAACAAAGTCTTGTGTCTGAGTTCAAATTTGACACGCAACGTCTTATATTTGTGCAGCTCAGATCGAGTAGACTTAAGAAATGTTTGAACAGATAAATTATTTCCATAGAAATATGAATAGAAATTGCTTTAGTTATTGACTTGCAAATGGTACTTAGGAAATTCAATAATGCATAACAAAATTTTAATAAGTTCCTACAAATGAAACCTATATTGTTACCTTAATGACAATTAGATGGAAGAAAGATTAAATGTTTCAATATGGGCTTTCAGAATTTGGTTGAAAGAAAAGTAGAAGTTTATATTGGGTCCGTTGGGAGTTGGAATGAACTTAAGAGTAAACTTCAGAATTCTGTGGACATATAACTTCAGGTGGACTAAACTAATTGGGCCAGGACTTAGAGACATAATATAAATTATGGGTTTTAAACCGATTACTATATACAATTTGGTATTCATTTCTCTAGGAGCCTTAACAAGTTTAGCCAGTAGTCCAGTCTCTTCCAACATATATAGTACAGATTTTTCTTGTAAAGGATTAGTGCAACCTTGAGACGAGCCATCTCAACACCAAGTATAAACTTTAATGTGCCCAAATCCTTTCTATGGAGTTGATGCAAGAATGCCTAAAGGTCAGCAATGCACTATGCAATAACAATATCACTCTATATGGAGTTATATTTAATAAGGGTCCAATTGATTAATATAGGTAAAAGATATGAGCTTCGGTTCTAATTAGTATAAACGAATTTACTAAGGTTTAATGAATAGAATAGTCAAATAAGAATAATTAGTATGGATGGGCTTAATCTTATTTGGGCTAAAATTGATTAAGTGAGGTGTTATATATAACTGATCAGGATTTTACTAAGTGTGGCTTTGGGTTTAAAGGTATTAATCAGTTTAGAGTCGTTAGACTTAATACATATTGGCTTTGGCATTTGCTTTTACTAAGTGTGGCTCGTCTCTTTATCTGCCACGTATACATATTTGTTGATACCTTAGTTTCATTATTATTGTTGCCATCTTTTCTTTTACCTTCTTTTTTGTATTATCTTCTTTATTAGTGTAAAGAGCCATAATGTTACTTGTAGGTTAAAAGCATTAAGCTACAACTTATAATTCAGAGTTCCAAAAAATGAAAACTTACTATATATTATGTCATGATTCTGTTAATGTTCAGCTTATCTCCATCAGAGGAACTTTTTTAGACATTCAAGAGGAGACACAAAGGAGTAATGGAAGTTGAAGAGGTTTAGTTGGCTTCAAATTCTCTTCACATATCGGTCTCTCCATTTTGTATGCGTGTATTTATTTAACTATCTCATTTGTAAATGTGCAGTAAAATGCATTATTGATCCCTTTTTCTTTTTCTAATAACTACTTAAGTTTCCAGATAGTATGGTAGCTTACCACTACAATGTACAAACCATATGACCACAAAACTTGATCCATGAGCACTACCAAAATACAGTAAATTAGCGACAGAACATCAGCGACGGATATTGTCCGTCGGCGTTAACGACGGCTTTGTGGCAACTAGCCGACGGAGTACCGACGATAAGCCGTTATATTTTTTATTTTATTTTTAGGGGAAGAAAAGGTCGATCTTCTGTCTCTAGGGCGTCGGAGATATAGCGACGGATATTTAGCCATCGCTATGCTGTCGATTATTCTGTCGGAATTGTGGAAAGAATTGGCGGGACAGTTCTTCGACTACGTAGCGACGAATATTCAGTCGGCAAGTATCAAAAAGAGCGACTAACGGGCTGCGAGTCCGTCGCTAAATATACGTTCCATACTTAAATTGAAATGACGGGAGGGAACTTTTTGCATTCCCTCTAAATTCACTCTCTCTCCTCTCTCTCCCTCTCTCTCTCTCTCTCTCTCTCTCTCTCTCTCCCGCGGCTTCGGTGATCGGCGTCGGCGTCCTCTCCTCTCTCTCTTCCGAAGGTAATCCCCTCTCTCTCTCTCTCGATCTCTCTCTCTATCTCGCTGTGTCGTAGGGACAGTGGGGGGCGGGCTTGGGGCGGGGGCGTCGGGGGCTAGGCCACGGCGGTGGGCAGGGGGTTGTGGGTGGCGGGGCTGCGGGGGGCGGCGAGCTTGGGGCGGGGGCGTTGGGGGCTGGGCGACGGCGGTGGGCGGGGGGTTGTGGGTGGCGGGGCTGCGGGGGCGGCGGGCTTGGGGCGGGGGCGTCGGGGGCTGGACGGTGGGCTTGTCGCGGGGGCGTCGGAGGTTGGGCGGCGGGCTTGGGTCGGGGGCGGCGGGGGGCTTTGCTTCTCAAATTCTAGTTTTAATTAGGCATTTATATCGGCTAAATATTGTGTTATCAATATTGGGTGTTATCCATTAGTTTGGTGGTGTTTGGATTAGTAAATATGAATATGGGGTTTGGGCTCATGGTGTATGTTCACTGTCTCAAGGACAGTACGAGTTCTTCATCTGCCTTCTTTGTTACGAATATCCTTGAGACATTCGCTTCACCAAAGTCACTGAATAAGTGAAGTTTTTCCTAGAAAATCGACCCTTAGAGTGTATCAGTTGTGTGCTTCTATATAGATGTATATATCTATACATCTAACTGTGATATACATATGTGTATGTGTGCTTTAGAGAGTGAAGAATAAAGGCAGGCCTACCATGCCTATTAGCATGCAGGACGGCTTGGGGTGTAATGTGTGAGTGTAGACATGGTAGGAAATATAGGTAATGTTAGTGTAACTAGACTAAGGTAGTGCTTGCTAGATTGTAAGGACACTCTAGTATCCTAACCAAGTTAATTTTAGCCTAGATATTTAGGATATAGCTCCCATATCCTAGAAGTAGACTCTTACAATTTAGAAATAGATAGATTGACTCACTTTGATTAATTGACCTATAATGACTCTAAAACTTGATTTGCTGCTGCAAGCATTCAACACCAGAAAAATATTTACTGACTCGTCAAGTTGAACCGTGTATAACATGCTCGACGCTTAAGAGAAATAATTTCAACTTAGTGGACTATCGAAGAATCGGTATCAGATTATCGGTATCAGTATCGGTATCAAACTATCGGACTATCGGTATCGGTATCGAACTATCGGTATCGCTAGCGGACCTCAGACTATCGGACTATCGGTATCGAACTATCGGTATCGTACTATCGGTATCGGTATCGCACTATCGGTATCGTACTATCAGTATCGGTATCGTACTATCGGTATCGGTATCGAACTATCGGTATCGGTATCGAACTATCGGTATCGAACTATTAGTAATAACTGTACTTAGATTTTTTTCTCTTTTCGAGCTAGAATACTTGCGGATCCACCAGTTAGATGATTATATACTAATTCTGTTTAGTTTGTCTTACTATACAGATTTTCACATCCAATCTGTGATGGATCGTTATTTTGTTGATCGTACATGGATGTACAAACGACAACACGAGAGCAGAATAGGTGTGAGTGACGATTTTTAGGCAGGCGTGGAAGTGTTTCTTAAGTATGCCATGAGCAAAGCTCAGTTTATGGACGGTAACAAAATCAAGTGTCCATGTCGTAATTGTCGCAATAGACGTTACGAAGAAGTGGTAAGTGTAAGAGATCATTTGACCCGTAAGGGTTTCGTACGTGATTACGGCCTGTGGTCATCGCAAGGTGAACTATATGCAGAAAGACAGGTTGCGAATGCTGCTACTTATGCTTTTGATGATAATGTTGCAGCAAATTTTGTTGTCGATGACGACGAATGCTCTGTTGATTATGGAGACGTGCAGAACCTTGCACGAGATATGGTGTACGACGCGGCAGGGCCTAATTTTGATCCAGAGGATCCTAATCCCGAGGCGAAGGAGTTCTATAATATGTTTCAGGATGCTGAAACTTCTTTATATCCTGGTTGTGAGCCACATTCCGTACTGTCAGTGACGATGCGGTTGTTGAAAATAAAGTCCAATTTTAACTTGCCACAAACTTGCTATGATCGGATTACACAACTAATGAAGGTGGTGTTACCGAAGGAATCAAAAGAGCTTCTAAAAAACTTCTACAAGTCAAAGATGATGTTCCGACAACTGGGACTAGGGTACGACAAGATAGATTGTTGTCGCAACGGATGCATGTTGTACTACAAGGAGAACGAGGATATAGAAATTTGCAGCTTCTGTAATACGGATCGTTACAAGCCAGTCAGGGGAAAATGAAAGTAAACTAGAAAATGACGTCCTTACAAATATATGCATTACTTGTCGATCACGAAGCGCTTGCAGAGGATGTATATGTCTCAGAATACAGTAGAACACATGACGTGTCACAACGAAGAACGCACAAAGGACGATAGAGAATTGCCACATCCTTCGGATGGAGTGACGTGGAAATATTTTGATTTTTGCCATCCAGATTTTGCTGCAGAGCCTAGAAATGTACGCATGGGGCTATGTTCTGATGGCTTCGCCCCTTTCGGGCAGTCGGGATCTCAATACTCCTGCTGGCCGGTCATTCTGACCCCTTACAATCTGCCACCATAGATGTGTATGAAGACTCCTTATATGTTCTTGACAGCTGTCATACCGGGTCCCAAAAATCCGACGAAGAATATCGATATATATTTACAGTCGTTGGTGGATGTGCTGAAACAGCTGTGGGAGATCGGCGTCACGACCTATAATATTTTTAGGAAATAGAACTTTCAAATGAGAGCTTCACTGATGTGGACAATCAATGATTTTTCCGCATACGGTATGCTGTCGGGATGGAGTACTCACGGCACCATGTCTTGTCCGATATGCATGTAAAATAGTAAGGCGTTCCGCCTTAAGCATGGAGAAAAAACTTCTTTCTTTGATTGTCATTGTCAATTTCTGTCCGCGAGTCATCCTTGGAGAAAGAACAAGGACGCGTTCAGAGCTGGAAAACAAGAATTTTTTCATCCGCCTGCCAGATTGTCAGAATACGATATTTGGGATGATGTAAAGGACTTGCCCACTGTAATAGAAGATCCATCAAACAATCGTGTCGATGGGTTCGGACAAACCCATAACTGGACCAAACGGAGTATCTTCTGGGACTTGCCTTATTAGAAAGATAATCTTATAAGGCATAATCTTGATGTTATGCATATCGAAAAGAATGTGTTCGATAATGTCTTCAATACCGTCATGGATATTAAAGGAAAGACGAAAGACAATCCAAAAGCAAGACAAGACATTGCCGAGATATGCAAACATCCTTATCTGAACTTGATACAAAGGGGAGCTCCTGGACAATTAAGTAAGCCAATAGCACAATACACATTGAGCAAGAAAGATAGATTAATAATCTGCAGGTGGGTATCTACCTTAAGATTTCCCGACGGCTATGTGTCAAATTTGTCTAGATGCGTTGATCTCAATGAGACCGCCATGTGTTTATGGAAAGATTACTGCCCATTGCTTTGAAAGAGTTGTTGTCTTCTGTTGTATGGGTTCCGTTGGCCGAACTATCAATATTCTTTAGGGATATTTGTTCAACTAAGTTGACTGTGCAACACATGGTTGAACTTGAGGAGAAGATTATCTTAACAATTTGCAAGTTGGAGAAAATATTTCCTCCTGGCTTCTTCGACAGCATGGAGCATCTACCGATTCATATAGCATACGAAGCCCGTGTCGGTGCATCTGTTCATTATCGATGGATGTACCCATTTGAAAGGTATATAAAAATCGATATAATTTAAGTTGAATTTCAGTGGGTTTTAAAATTCTTTCTTAATTCTCAAGATAATTTGCCTCTCTAGATATCTACACCATCTAAAGATGAAAGTTGGCAACAAGGCTCATATAGAGGCTTCGATATGAGAAGCATATCTTATCGAAGAGGTGTCAAACTTCTGCTCCATTTATTTCGATACTCATGTTAAGACAAATCGAAATAGACCTCAAAGGAATAACAAGGACGTTGAGGATGGAGGAATATTCAATGTAAGGGGCAAGCCTGTTGGGGCTAGTAAAAAACTGTGGTTGACAGACGATGAGTATGATGCCGCTCACCGATATGTCTTATTAAACTGTGACATACAAGAAGTGAAATTTTTGGAGAAGTAAGTCAGTACACTTGCACTCGTTATAATCTCGAATTTGATGAAGTAAGTGACTACACTTATATATTATTATTTTCTCTAATAGTGTATTTAGAGATGGAGTCAAAATGAGGACACTCGATATTACCGATGAGGGACTTCAAAGAGAGGTTGATTGTATATTTCCGTCATGGTTTCGCAAATACGTAAGTAACTGAGATTATAATTGAGATTATAAATATATAATCTAAAACATTTAAATTATAAATATTTGTTTACAGGTTTTATTGCCTGAAACAACACTCACTCATGAGAGTGTTCGTTATCTGGCATTGGGACCGAAAAAACAAATAAAGACTTGGCCAGGCTATGTCGTTAATGGCTTCAGGTTTAAGTCAACTCAGAATGCTATAAATGTCGAATTTATCAATGACGACATTAGTACCAAGGATTCTGGTATTTGCATAAGAGGCACCATCTACGACGACGAGCCGGACTTTGACTATTATGGAGTGCTTCGGGATATTATAGATTTACAATATACTGGCCCATATGATATGCATATTGTGATGTTCAAATGTGAGTGGTTCGATACGACACCAAATATCGGTTGGAGAATCGATAAATAATTTGGATTTGTTGATATAAATTATCGCAGGAGGTATAGAGGGTCCGATACATTTGTGATAGCAAATCAGGCTATACAAGTCTACTATACAAGCTACCCAAGGCATCGTAGAGATCGATTTGATTGGTGGGCAGTATGCAAGATTAAATCTAGAAATACATTCAATGTTGGAGACCCAGCATACCAAGAGGACCAGATCGAAAAGTCCCAATACTTGGGACAACACTCGGATACAATGGAGGTTGAAGATATTGTTGAGGAAAATAGAGGGGAGAAAGAAGTTGATACACAAGACTTAGCTGTCAACCAGGGGACAAAGAGGCGTCTTGTCCCAAATATTGAGGCAGAAGAAGAAGAAGAAGACGAAGAAGAAGAAGAAGAAGAAGAAGAAAAAGAAGAAGAAGAAGAAGAAGAAGAAGAAGAAGAAGAATTTGATGGGGATGAGGATACAGATGAAATCGACGATGAAGATAAGGATGGGGATGAGGATGAGGAGGAGGATGATGATAAAGACGAGGCCGGGGATGAGAACGAAGGCGATGATTAGGTTAAATATTGTTGTATATTAAAAACACTTCCAATTACGTGAATTAAGTTTGACCTCATAAAAGCAATTACGTGAATTCATATTTTTTTCATTCGATTATTTACTTATTGCAGATGGCACTCCTAGTCTTTTTCGTCGCGGCAGCACTCGTCTCCCTACTGGTGGTATGTATATTTTAGTTTAGAATTTTATATTCATTTACACTTTTATATTGTTAATTATGTTTATATGTTCTATTTACAGGTCATGATGGCTGGCCGTGGTCATGGTACTGGTGGTGGTCGTGGTGGTGGTCGTGGTGGTGGTGGTCGTGGTCGTGGTCGTAGTGGTGTTGGTGGTCGTGGTCGCATTCAATCTTCCCGGGATGTGACCCCATCCAACGACCCCGACCCGGAGAGTACCCCGGGCACAGACGTATCCCGCCGTCGATCGACCACTTCATCGAGGCATGAGTCCGGATCTTCTAGCGGAACCGTTCCGCTATCGGAACCACTAGCAGCGGATCCCCCAGTTACTGCACAGTGGGCCCCGGAGTACCCCCATACTCGGTTCCATCCGGTTACTGGGAGTACATGCACGGACCCGCGGATCCTTCGACGGCACCAGAGAGGCCGAGAGGCGAGTTCCGACGAGAGCTATTGCCCGCGGGGATCTCGTAAGTAAATTTAAGATAATTTATTAAATTTCTTTCATTTATTCAAGTTAATAATCCAGTCGTTTCTTCTTTGTAGGTTTTTTTCGTTTAATGTTGCCAGGGCTCTTGGAGAAATTATCAGGGCTAACTTCCATGGTCCCTACCTCAACTTTTTGTCGGTGCCCCCGAACTTGAAGTACGCCTGGCTCGACGAGTTGAGGGTATATATCTATATCTTCTGGTTAATTATTAGTTACCCTTTAATCAACTATTTTTTAAATTACGTGATAATTGAATTTCTATGTTAGACGACGTACTGGTGGCCCCCCCCATCGCGAGGATGCGATCTGCAGGACCTACAGAAGCGCTGCCTCGAAGAAGATACGGGATATGATTCATGACCTGAAAATGGGGCATACGAGGCCTAATTGGATCCGACAGAACTATTATGAGGACCTCCTAGGTATGATGGATACTCATGCGTACAAGGAGAAATCGGAGAAGGGGAAAGCGAACTGTCAGGCCGCGGGGCTTCATACGGGGGGATCAAGGCCCACGCAGCGACACTTGCAGATCTGGTGAGATACCGTAAATTCATTTCACTACCGAATTAGGTATTATCAATATACGGAGTTAATTAAGTTCTACAGAAATTTTGTATGCAGGCCCAACGGACAGTGAAGGAGGGAAGGGTGCCAGAATCGGTCACCATGCAGGACGTGTTCCAGCATACGCACAAAAGATGGAAGGACGGGAGCTTCGTCGACGAGAGGGCCAAGGAGACTGATGTAAGTACTTATGTTTATGAGATTTACGTTAGAATTAAAAGTATTCGGACTATAACTTAGGTAAACTTAGGATTCACACTTAACTTAGTGAAACAAAGGATTTAGATTACAACTTAGGTAAATCTTATAATATAAACACATTCATTTGATAGGCTGCGTATCGTGAGGCCCTTAGTCAGGCTCAGTTAACTGACACCGAGGATATCGGTAAAACGACGCCCGTCTGGATGCCCTCTTCTTTGGCCGGTCGCAACGACTTGTTCGTAGATACCATCGGCGGCTTTAAGAAAGGGCTCATGTACGGAGTCGGCTCCCTAGGGCCGTTGCACATGGCGACGCAGAGATTTCTACCGACACCGCCTCCTCTCATGGCCCCGACAGACGATGATGTTAGGTCACAGCTTACGCAGCTGCACGAGGCGGTGTCGTCCTTGCGAGACCAATTTGCCACGTACTTTTTGCCTCCGTCTGATGTTGTCGGTCCGTCTGCTGATGGTGTCGGTCCGTCTTCTACTGGTGCCGGTTCGTCGACTGCTGGTGTCGGTCCTTCTTCCGTGGGTCATCTTTCTTTCAATCCTGATGCCCCTTTGGTACCGCCTCCGACTGTGACGGCACTCCTGGATCTCATGTTGCCAGAGCAGCTACGCCGACTTTCGAGCAGTGTCTACGATGGCTTGCCGCCGTACCTAGTGGATGAGTATATTCGTCGGTCGCAGTAGGGATTACCACCACCGGGCAATCGAACTCCTCCTCCTTCTTAAAATATTGTAATTAAGAAAATTTGGAATATTTGTGGCAATTTTGGATTATTTGTGCTATGATCGGATTATAACGACGGATATTAGGTTACTCTTCAGGATAATTGATGTCTATTTTCTATTAATTTGGTTTGGTCTATATGATTCTTGGATAATTGGTGTACATTAAATTCGTATGTGCATATTTGGTCTATGTGATTCTTGGATACTTGGTGTGCATTATATATTTGGTCTATGTGATTGTTGGATAATTGGTGTGTATTATATATTGGTTTGGTTTATGCATATTTTTGTGAACATGGAAAGTGCTACAATTTTTTTTAAAAAATCTCAGTTAGCGATGGACTAGTGACCGGTTAGTGACGGATATTACCAGTTATCGACTAATTTTCGACGGAATTTTCGTTGCCAACTGAAAATTTGAAACTGTTTCCAGGTAGCGACGGGTGGCCGATGGAATATTCGTCGGCATGGTTATGGTGGTATATACTTTGACAGAATAGCGACGAATAATCTGCCACTAATCAGTCACTCTCTCGACGGCGTAGCGACGGACACTCCGTCGACAACGTTCTAGAAATTTTGGACATTTCCAGAACCATGGCGATGGATAATCAGCCACTAATCAGTCGCTCTGTCGACGGCGTAGCGACGGAATGGCGACAACTCATCCGTCGCCATGGTTCTGGAAATGCCAAGCATTTTCAGAACATGGTCGACGAATAATTCGTCAGTATTCCGTCGCTAATCAGTCCTTTGTTAGCGACGGCGATCGACAGAATAGCGACGGCAAGATACACTCTGATACGCTATTACAATGGTTTACCGACGGACCATTACGTCGCTAGTGTCTACAAAGTTCAGTATTTAATACTTGAAATGGACGAAAGCCCGTCGAAAAGTCATCGCTAATGCTTCATATTGTGAAGTCGACAAGCCGTCGCTATTCCGTCCCTTGACGACTGCTTAGCGATGGACCGTTATTAGTGACGAGCTGATTGCAGACGGATAATTTTGGCCAAGATCCGTCAGTGATTGATCGCTAATACAAATTGTCGACGGACGGGCGACGGATCTGGCCGTCGCTAAATCGACATATTTTGGTAGTAGAGTAAGATTATTTGATTTAGCACAAAGATTAGTCCTAGAAATGACATCAGAAACATGGACAATAAATGAGAGTGGCAATGGAGAACCTTACTATATCATCCTATAGAATGACTGACTTAGGTAATTGTTCCACGAACCCTCATAAATTGCTAGAAATAAAAACTATCATCCATAACCCGTGTTTGCCATTACTGGAACAAAACATTACTAATCCAACATGTCATATGCCTTTACAAACTTAAGTTTCATAAAATTCCCAAACCTAACTATATGTTTTCAAAATAACCATTAATGGTTTTGGGAGCAACAATAAGTAATAACCATGTCTGAACAAAATCTCTCTTTGAGAAAATGTAATTGAGCCCTAGCAACCAAAGTATCAACTTAGGCGCTTAATCCGTTAGCTAGAACTTCAATTATCTTGTAAGGTTGCATTTTGTTCTGACTCTTAATAAAGCAAAATGTCCAGTTATTTTTATTTGTTTGATTTGTTATTCGCACACTTGAAAAGAAATCGTGGGTTATATTGTACACGTCCAAGATGAGTATCAAGTTCAACCCCTATCAGAATCTGTACTCTAAACCACTCACTAGTACATATCCAGAAAAGAATATGTCCACAAAAGAATATGTTCCTTGTTTAAGTCCTATAGTTCTTTTGTTAGAGCATCCAACTTCCTCTTTTTAGTCTTATTATGATTCATTTTCTTTTGCCAGATTGAAAAAGTTCGAGCTGGTATGCTTGTTGGAACGTGCATAGGTGGACATGCAACATTTTCTGACGGTGTTCAAAATCTTGTAGATAAAGGTCGCATAAAAATCAGTCCATTTTCATCCCCTATTCCATAACAGACATGGGTTCTGCTCTACTTGCTATGGATATAGGATTCATGGGTGCTAATTATTCAATTTCAACTACTTGTGCTACCTCAAATTTTAGTTTCCTTGCTGTGAATCATATTCGTCGATGTGAGGCTGGTATAATGCTTGTTTGTAGAACTAAGCTACAATTGTTCTTGTTGGACTTGGAGGGTTTATTGCCTGCTGAGCTCTATCCCAAAGGAATAATGACCCCCAAACTGTATCAAAGCCATCGGACCAAGGTCGAGATGGCTTTGTAATGGGGGACGGTGCTGGGGTATTGGTATGTCATTTGAGGTTTCCTTTCTAATAATTTGTTCGGTTGAGAAAATTCTTGATATATATGCATGATGTTTTCCCTTGCTAATTTGACCTTTATGATGTACTTTTTCATAATGTAAAGCATCTTAAAACCATATTAACACAATAATTTGTAACATACTAACAATGTCAGAGTTTGATGACTGCAAGGGTGAAGACCTATTCTAATCAAGAGTTGAATAAAGGTCAAGTAAAAGGTAGGAACATTATCGAGGTACCCATAAGTTAATAACTGTACTAGAAGTCTAGGAGTTGATAGGAATATACTTCTTGTGCTATGAGGAAAGATGTGTTGGTGCAAAATGATTTTCAGTTCAGATCAAGTTAAAAAGATATGATAGCAGTGAGGTTTTGGAAAAATAATAATATAAACAGAAAAATAGATGACTAGCAAAAGTTTATCCCATTAAAACAGATGACTAACCAAAAGTTTTATCCCATTAAAATGATTTTCAGTTCAGTATTTTAATTTTTTAGACATATAGGGCACCTTTACCAGAATATGCTAAATCCACAAGACACAAACCTCCACCAAGCTTAAAAAGGAGCTTAAGGGAGCAACAAGAAACTGATAAGAGGGACGTTTCATCCTCTAGTAAGCTTACTCACGATACTAGTTAAGTATTTTTTGCATGTGCCTATTATCTAAACATATTCATTTGTAATTTCATCTGATATATAGATTGCCTACTTCATGTTATTATTTGCAAGGGATGTCTCTAATACATGGAATGGTAGCAGAAGCAACACATATCAGCTTAGTCATCCATGGAAGGTAACCAAGACACCAGCTCTTGTGAAGAAACTTGTAGAAACTGATGCTTTTACATTGAGTGTCAAATTTTAGTCAATAATACATGCACTTTGTTTTAAATCCCTTGGGTCTTCTTCCCTACAGGCATTGCAACTAAAACTCGAGTCTAGGCAACCAACATGTGTTCTATTCAAGATGCCACATTAAGCTCGATTATGGAGCTGGAAATTTCTTACGTTGACTTTCTATCGTACTTCTGATTTTTATGTGTCTGCAGGCTGAAATAGAGATAACACTTCTAAAACAAGAAAAGTTGCAACTACAATCACAAGTAAGAATTTTGTTACCTGTCATGTTGTAGGTAGTCCCCACTAATATGTCCAACTATAATACTCAAACCAGTTTTGTTGAAACTTGGAGTTGTCTTAGTGTATTTTCTATGACTGAACTTTTTCTATTTCTAGTTCTTTTGAAAATCACTGCTTGGTAATTACACATGATGTTAACTAGGTGTTTGGTCTGTTGTCATTGGTAATAGCACTTCTAGGATCAATATTCTTTATTGGACTACTCATAACTGAAGGTTTGGTTACTGAGAAAGATTAATGAATCAAGGTTTTAAGTATCAGCCGAAACTCATTATAGAAGCGTCAAACTGACTGATTCAAAACCCCTGAAACCCTAAAATCAAAACTCAGGAATGGGGAGATACAAAATTGTATCAAATTGATGAATATTTTCAAATGCTTTTGATCGAGAGTTGCATATTTCTCTTTGAATTTTGTTTTTGCATATAATTATATTTCTCTCTCCACATGTATGTGTATATACTTATATGATTATGTTATGGATTATGTTCATTAGGTGTCAGGGACATGTGCTTGTGAAATACTTGGTTCATAAATACTACCATGTGATTCAAATTCCAAATACTACACTAATTTGGTCTTAACTTTTCTAGGTTTATATGGTTCAAAATGGCTATACCCAATTGTGGAAGGTTGTTGCATTCCTAACAAGAAGACAATCTCTGAGGATGACATAGTCTACCTTGTGATACTATCTAGATTCACCATTTTCCCCTTTTATTATCTTTGCTATTATTGTTCCTCTTGAAGTGAACTGAACCGATGAGAACCCTTTGTATGTGAAGAAGCAATATTCTTTCCGAAGGGATCTAGCTACATAGCCTCTCTCCAAAGATGTCCCAGGTTATTGAGCACCCATGTATGTCATCAGCTCGTGAGGATTTGGGGTCCTAACTTATACCTGGTATTTTCTGAATTATTAGGACTGAAATGTACTTTGATAGCTATCTATTTGTTTGTGTATAATACTAAAAACCACCTTTCGACAGTTGTTCTCATTAAAGTTCATTATCTTGATACTTTATATACTCTATATATGCCACTGTTGTCGGCATAGAGGCCTTAAGATTTTGTTATGTATCGATTGTTTGTGCAGGCACAGGTCCTTCTCAGCAACTTCTGAAACCAAAAAAAATAGAAACGCTAGAAAGGATGACTTCGATGAATAAGTCACTTGAAATTCAAGGAAGAGCTATGGGACGTCAGTGCAACGAATTTGAACTTCTTCTTTTTTAAATTCGGAGGTATAGTAAAATGTTGTATTTCGATCAATAAAAGTTTATTTTGTAAATTACATATTGTTGAATATAAAATTTTAATTGGAGTGTTCATGGCAAATATATTCCATTTTTTTAAATTGGCTTTACCTGTACCGACGTTTTTGTTAAACGTTAGAAAATTATTGGAAGAAGGTTGGAAAAGCAAATCCCAACGTTTTTGCAAAATGTTGCAAAAGAAGTCAAGTTTCCAACGTTGTATGAAAACGTCGAGTTAATCAATGCCAACGTTTTTTGACCTTTTTCGACGTTTGTAAAACGTTGGGAAAATCAATTTTCTTGTAGTGTGCCATGTTAACGGCTTTCGCCCAAAAGTATTGAGAGAACTTGTATTATTTTAATACTAGCTTACATATACGTGCTTTGCACATATTTTATTTAGAACATCATAAGGTGAGCTGTCATCTTTCTATCTTTTTCAGGTGACTATTTATGTGCATACGCTTTCTTTTTACAATGCCAAGAGATTCAAAGTATAAATTTTGTTCTTTTTTTAATTTTCTATTGAGAATAATAACCTTTGGAAAATGGTAAGGACAAAAAATTTTATTATCATTGGAACATAAAGAGTTGAATGAAAAAAATAAACTTCATAGCATGTAAACTTTATTGCTTTGACTTTAAATATAAATGATATGCAAGTCTTTATAAAATACTCGAGGGTATTTTGGGAATTCAAAAGTTTCACCACCAAGTTTTCATATTACATAGTAGAATAGATATGTCCCTAGTCATATCGCCGAGGGTTTTGTTCTTTCATTCCACTACACTATTTTGTTGTGGAGTTCTAGGACAAGCAAAATCATGACCAAAACTATTTTTACTACAGAAATTTTTGAAATCGACATTGTCAAATTTACCTCCATGAGCACTTCTAATTTTGTTGATCATAATGCCTTTCTCATTTTGAACATATTTACATAAAGCAACAAATTCACGAAAAGTATCACTTTTATTTGCAAGAAAAATAATCCAAGTAAATCTCGAAAAGTCATCCACTAAAACAAAAGCATAAAGTTTACCACCAAGACTAGCTACTCTATTAGGGTCTAATAAATCCATATGAATGAGTTGGAGGGGTCAACTAGTGCTCACCGAGTTGATAGATTTGAAGTATGATTTAGTTAACTTACTCTTCTCGTATTCCTCACACATCATGTCTTTCTTGAAAAGAATGTTCGGGAGTCCTCTGACTAGTTTCTTGGTGGCCAGTCAGGAGATAGTATCCATGTTGGCGTGTCCAAGTCTCATGTGCCAAAGCTAACTCTCATTATTCTTTACTACTAGGCACCTGTCATTGTTAGTACTTTCAAGGAGATAAAACACATAAATGTTGTCTTCTCTAGTCCCTATAGAGCCATTAATGCTATCATAAATAAAATACATGTCTTTAACAAAGTTAACTCCATAGTCATTATCCGTGAGATGACTAATGCTAAGAAGATTGTGCTTCACATTTGTAACAAGGCAAATTTAATGCAAGGGTAAGGAGGGGAGCCGATATTACCATGTCTGATGATGTAACCCCTTAAGTTATTATCGAAGGATATGTGTCCTTCCTTCTTCGTCGATAGTGTTGCAAACAGTGAAGCATCACCGATCATATGTCGTGAGCAACCGCTATCGAGGATCCACTTGCTTCTAGCATGGGATGGAGGGTTCACCTATAACACAAGTTGAAGATAAAGACTTTGGTACCCAGAAATATTTGGGTCCTTGACTGTTATAGTTTTAGGAACCCATTTTAGCATTCTTATGTCAAAATGCTTTCTCACTTGATAATAATAAGATGTGTGTCTAAGTAAACCACAATAGTAGCACATGATGGGTATTATAGGTCTAGAAGAAGATGAGTAAGTGTTTTGAGTATAAGGAGTTCTAGCATGACGAGGAGTTCTAGCATGATTATTATGGTGACGATAATAGAAAGCATGATATGACGTGTTCGTGTTTTTCTTTACAGATGGTCCTCTTTGTATGTGCATTTGTTGGGGATAGGGCCTATGTGGTGTGTTCATATGAGTGTGACTCTTGTAGCTAGTGTTGTAATATGTGTTGGTGTATCTTTTATTATGATGTCGTACATTTGTGTAGGCCATACCTCTATCATCTTGTTTCTTATTTTTTGTAAGAAAATCATTATATTTGATAGAAGTTGCATATTCTCTTTGTTTAGCAACAAGTGTCTTGTTCTTAGCAATATCATATCCTTCCTTGAGGGATTAAAACTCAATGTCTTTTTTCTTTATGACATCCAGAGCTTCTTGGAGCTTTAGTCGAAGAGACTCAATCTCATTAGTGTCAGAAGTAGAAGATTTTTTTTACACCAAAAATGATATTAGAAAGTCTTTATATTTATTACTTGAGAGTATCAATCTCTTTGAGAGATTTGTATGCTTACTTCTTAAAATTTGTGTTCATCGTGTAGTTCAAGAATGGCATTTTCTAATTCAGTATAAGAAAGAGTGTTCATAGAGAAGTCATCAAGTACTTGATTTGATTCTGTTGTCATAAGACAAACATTTGTATTGTGTTTGCATTCTTTGTCGTTGTTCGAGTCACTAGCATCACTTTCGCACTAGATGCTAGTGTTGGCGTACTTCCTAGAGGATGAGCTTTCTTTGTTTGACTTTTTATATTTGCCATATTCTCTTCTTCCCATTGGACAGTCCCTCTTGATGTGTCCGATTTTTTTGCAGTTGTAGCAAGCAGGTTCTTCATTTGTGTCCCTTCTTGAACTATTTGCTTTATTGAACTTGAGGAACTTTTTGGAGTGCCTAGTGGTGAGAGCGATTTCTTCATCATCCGAATCGTCATCATCGGAGTCATCTTTTGAGGAGAGCTTGATGGCCTTGAGAGCAAGAGCTTTTTCCTTTCTTTCATCTTTTCTTTCTCCTTCTCTTATATGGAGGCTTCCTCTTGGTCCTTCATATCTAGCTCGTGGGTCGTCAGCTTTTCCATGAGAGTCTCAAGGTTCATCGTTGTAAGGTCATTCCCTCCGATGATGTCGGCAGCTTTGGGATTCTATCCTTTAGCCAATCCTCTGAAAAAAATTTGAATCTTTTCATGAGTGGGGTATTCCTTACCAAGAGAAGAGAGGGTTAATAATATCAAAGAAATGAGTAAACATAAAAGTATTAGACTCATCTTGTTTTATTTTAAAGAATTCATACTCTTGAGTGAGTCTATTAATCTTAGATTCTTTTACTTGTGATGTCCTCTCATATGTGACTTCCAAAGTTTTTATATTTTATTTGAAGTTTTACAAGTGGAGATTCTATTGAATCCGTTGCTATGGAGAGCATAATAGAGTGCATTGATAATCTTTGCATCCCGATTAAAGACCTTCTTGTCATTTTCGAAAATTTTCTCCTTAGGAGTTTTCGAAACTACTTCCTCAATAACTATAGAAGATTTAGGGATATCATTTATGACACAATCCTAAAGATTAAAATCTACGGATTTTAAGTAGATGCTCATCCTAATCTTCCAGCAGTTATAGTTGATTCTATCAAATAGAGGAGGTCTATTTGTGGAGCGTCTGTTAGGGTTATATACTAAAAGCATCACTTTTGTAGTAACCTTATTTCCTTAAATTTTGAATGAGAATCATATGGGCAAATGTTTGCATATTGTATTTGTTGCAAGTGTTAATGCAAATGTCTGATATTCTATATTATAGATAATATGGTGTGTGGTATCACACAGAAGATCATATTATCAGTTCCCTATGGAGTATATAAATAGTTCACAACCCAGATGGACTTGGACAATCTAATGGAAAGGTTGTAGTGTAATCTGGTATTAGTCTAACTTGACTATAGGTTTACACTAGTACACTTTATGTGTACTGAACAGGACCACTTGAGGTTGTTCTCTTTGTACTGACTATATAAGATAACAAACACCTCTGTTATTATGGATGCTTGTGCTCTTAATCCGAATATAATAACAGACATGTATATGAAGTATGCATTATTTTGACTCATGAAAGAGTGAGATTCATTGTGGATCAACAACCTCTATGAATTGGGCAATAACATTGTATGTATGATGGGCTGTTGATTATAAATGGAATCCATATCCCGATACATCAGGTTGATGATGTCCACTTAAGAAGCTCATAAGGATTGTCATGTAAACCCTGCAGGTGAATTATATCTGACATGACAAATAAAGTTGAGCGGTACTACTTAAGGATAAAAGATGTCGAATCAATATAGTTGTCAGTAACTTAATTTGATCGACGGACATACGATATCTTCACATGGGGAGCCAAACGAGCATATAATAAAAGGAGCCCATAAACATAATTTAGGATTAGGGAGGTAGTGCAACAATAGCTCATTAGTGGACCGAGCTGTTGTTAATGGGCCTGGATTGTGTGTTCGGGCTGAACACGGGATATCCAGATCCGTTAGGAGGTCTAACCCTAATTTCTCCTCATGGTCCCTACCGTAGCCTATATATATCCTCTATTCTCTGGTTGCCAGATTACTGATCAGAAATCTGAAGCTTTCTCTAAATTCGTGATTCATGTAAGGAGAGAAAGAGAGGGCTGCCAAGGAGAAGAAAAGGTTGGGAGATCGTCGCCCACACGACGTCCAACTCGAGAAAGGAATACGTACAAAAGATCTTGGGGTCGTCCGCTTGAGATTGCCAGAAATTACTTGTCTTCTTTCTGCCACAGGTATAATTCGTGAACCCTAGTTTTCGTCTATGAAGGGTTAGAACACGTATTAAATCTGTTTAACTTTCTATCGATCAATACGCACACCAAATTAAGGGTTCTGGGAATCCCCAGTTCCATCAATTGGTGTCAGAGCCAGGTTGGATCTACGTATTGATTGACACGTCTATGTTGTCTAATAAAACCTGCACTGTGTAATAGTCGATAGATGTAGATCTGTTCTAACTCGGTTTTGCAGGCATCTTTGATCTAACTATTATGGTCCAATACATGTTTTTGATTGTATTATTTAAACCACGGACATGTCGTGGATGTTGTCGTTGCTGTGGATATAATTAAAGTCACGAGGGTTGATCGTGCTTATTATTTAAATTTTTCAATCTAGATTATGTGTGAACTCTTTCGGAAGGTATAGGATTGAGGTAATTTTAATATTTTTGATTAATCGTGATGGCGGTAGTGGTTGTTTCTGACGTCGGACGAAATACTGGTTTTAAGCAGTCCAGAGGCAGACAGATGGTTTTCGATGAAGGAATCAACAGCCAAAACCTATAATAATAATAATAAAATTAGGACGCAGCCCCGAACCCCGCGACCTGACCGGGCAGGTCGAACCCTGAATAGATCTGCGTAGCGCTAGATTTTGGATTCGGATAATTGAGGACGGAGCAGGAAAGATGACCATAATAGTTGGATATTTTTCTCTTATTTGTTGTCATTTTACTTTTTCTGATTATGCATGTTTATTATTGTGTGGATGTTTTTTTTGAAAAACTAAGCCTACATTAATAATGGACAACATGGACATAATATCAACTAGTAGAAAAACCCACATTGTTAAATAACTAAGTGGGAGAGGATATTTATTTAGTATAAATCCTATGGTCTCCATTACTGGTTTGTAAGTGATGTAATTATACTTGCGCGTTGGCTTTAGCGCCTTCCTCCATATCGGATGAGTATAATTATGGATCACTAGTACAAACTTCCTTAGGGATAATTGTAGAAAGTTACCTAGTATGTGTTCACTTCTCCATTTGAAGGAACTCATTACAAGGTAATGGACTTAGTATTAAGTAATGGTATACACTTAGATACAAACAATGGTATCCTCTCCATCGGAGTCACTGCTATTATTTGTATGAACAGAGCAAGAACAACATATTAATTTTATTTGTCATAATGCTATGTTGACATGATAGTAAAATTAATAAGAAAAACCTACTTATAAAGTTGAATTTGTATACGTCCACACTATCGTGGCATGCTAAATTCATGGTGTTCAAGGTGTTGGTGAATTTCTTATTATTGTTTTGAGTGAATCAATATTTAATTAATTCAAAAAGTTTTTTTGCCCTACATAATTTTATTTATGTGATTCTCATGATTGCAAAAATAGGTTCTTTCTGTCTACTTATGGTGATTCTTAAAGAAAACAAACTTACTGGACCTAATTATATTGACTGGAAACGTAATTTGTATATTGTTCTGACTGCTGAGGAGTACAAATATGTACTTGTTGAGAAATGCCCACCTAAGCCTGATGCTAACTCTGATGAAGAGGTCAAAGAGGCTTATAAGAAGTGGAAAAAGGCAGATGAGATGGCGCGGTGTTACATTCTGGCATCTATGTCAAATCTACTGCAACATCAACATCAGGCTATGGCCACAGCTTATGACATTACGTATAACCTCAAGGAACTCTTCGGACATCAGAGTAGAGCAGCTAGGCAGTTTGCTATAAAATGTTTGATGAATACAAAAATGGCTGAGGGTATACCAGTAAGGGATCATGTTCTCAAGATGATGGATCATCTGAATGAGATGGAGATCCTTGGAGCTAAAATCGATGGGGAATCCCAGGTCGATATCATTCTCGGAACTCTGCTTAAAAGTTTTGACAATTTCTGCCTTAATTACAACATGAACAAAAGGTTGTATAGTTTGGCAGAACTTGCAAAAGAGCTACAGGATGCTGAATCTCTCTTTAGGCATAGTGGTCATATTTTTGTTTCTGAAAAGGCTTCGACTTCTAAGCCAAAAGGCGGTAAGAAGAAGAATAATATTCAGAAACGGGCAAACTCAGCAATGAAGGTCATGGGACCTCAAGGTGCGATGAAAAAGCCGAAAGGCAAATATTTCAAGTGCAAAGGGTCAGGACATTGGAAGACTGATTGTCCACTTCTCAAACAAGGGAACAAAGAAGGTATATCTCATTTACTAGTAGTTGAAACATGTTTAGCGGTATTATCTACCGGCACCTGGTGTATAGATACAGGAGCCACTAATCATGTCTGTAATACATTGCAGGGGGTTCCAGGAAACCAGACGGCTCAGTGATAGAGAGATATGCTTGTTCATGGGTGATGCTAAAAAAGTATTGGTCGTTGCGTTAGGAGATGTTACTTTATCTTTTGGTAGAAATAAGTCTTTGACATTAAGAGATTGTCTTTATGCACCTTCACTTAGAAGGAATTTAGTTTCTGTTTCTATGTTAGTTAAGGATGGATATTCAGTTTATTTTAATGACAATATTGTTATTAGAAAGAATAAACACTTTATCTGTTCTGGTGCATTGGTTGATAATCTGTATGTCATTAATTATATTTCGCCCACAATGCAACTTATGGAAATGAATAATATGTCATCTAACTTAAATAAGAGAAAAGAACCTTCTTGTATGAACCAAACATATCTTTGGCACTTGCGATTGGGGCATATTAACCTAAGAAGGATTCAAAAACTGGTTGAAGATGGACCTTTGAGTTCACTGGAAGTGGAGGCACTACCAGTCTGTGAATCCTGCTTGAAAGGTAAAATGACCAAATGGCCTTATACGGCAAAGGGGTATAGGGCCAAAGATGTGTTAAAATTGGTTCATTCTGATTTGTGTGGCCCCATGACTATCCAAGCTATAGGTGGCTTTGAATATTTTATCACATTTATTGACGATTATTCAAGGTATGGATACATTTATTTGATGTGCCATAAGTCTGAGTGCTTTGAGACATTCAAAGAGTACAAGGCTGAAACGGAGAAACGTCATGGAAAATGTATCAAGTCATTACGATCAGATCATGGTGGCGAGTACCTCTTTAGAGAGTTTAGGGATTGTTTATCAGAGGCTGGGATTGCATCCCAATTGACTGCACCTGGAACGCCCCAGCAGAATGGTGTAGCCGAAAGAAGGAATATAACTCTTATGGAGATGGTTAGATCAATAATGAGTTATTCAGATTTACCATATTCGTTTTAGGAATATGCCATAGAGACTGCAGCTTATATTTTGAACTTGGTTCCTTCTAAGTCAATACCTCTTACTCCCACAGAGCTGTGGATTAGGCGTAAGCCTAGTCTGAAACATTTTTATATTTAGGGTAATCCAGCACATGTGCTGAATGGGAAAGAAGATAAGTTGGAATCTCGAACAGAAGTACGCTTGTTTGTAGGCTATCCAAGAGGATTGAAAGAAGGTTTATTTTATAGTTCTAAGGATCAGAAGGTCATTGTTAGCATCAATGCCCGATTCATAGAGGAAGACTATGTGATGAACCATAAACCCATAAGTAGAGTTGTTCTAGAAGAACTGAGATATGAGACACCAAGTACTTCAGTACCAACAGTACAAGAGGATGAACCACAAATAATTGCACAATGTGTCACAAATGTTACACCACAACCGATAGTGTCTCGTCGTAGTGGGAGGGTTGTGATACAACCTGATAGATATATGTTCTTGGGAGAGTCGTCAAACTTCGTCCCTGAGAAACAAGATTATGATCCATGTACCTACAATAAAGCACTCCAAGATAAAGATGCAGAGTCTTGGCAAAAAGTAATAATATCTGAAATAGAATCTATGGATTCTAATCAGGTCTGGGAGCTTGTAGAACCACCCGTTGGTGTAAAAGCCATTGGATGTAAGTGGGTCTATAAGAGAAAAAGAGGATCAGACGGTAAGGTTGAAACCTTTAAAGCTCGGCTTGTTGCAAAAGATTTTACTCAAAGAGAGGGTATCGATTATGAGGAAACATTTTCTCCAGTAGCCATGCTTAAGTCTATCCGGATTCTTTTATCTATTGCAGCTCATCTCGATTATAAGATTTGGCAAATGGATGTCAAGACAGCTTTCCTTAATAGAAGTCTTGAGGAAGACATCTATATGAAGCAACCAGATGGGCTCATTGAAAAGGGCCAAAAGCATCTTGTTTGTAAGCTCAAGAAGTCCATTTATGGACTTAAGCAAGCTTCCAGATCTTGGAACATATGTTTTGATCAGGTGATAAAATCCTATGGATTTGATCAATGTCAGGATGAATCATGTGTATACAGAAAGTGTGACAGAAATATGGCGGTGTTCCTAGTACTTTATGTGGATGACATCTTGCTCATTGAAAAAATATGAAGGTGTTATCTGATGTAAGGGTATGGTTATCCAAACAATTTGATATTAAGGACTTGGTAGAAGTAGGTCACATCCTCGGGATCAAAGTTATACGAGATCGCAATAAAAGGATGTTGGATTTATCCCAAGCTTCATATATCGATACTGTACTAACTTGTTTTAGTATGCAAAATTCTAAGAAAGATTTCTTACCTTTTAGACATGAAATTGCTCTATCAAAGCAGCAGTGTCCGAGGACACCTAAAGAGATAGAGAACATGAAGGCAGTTCCTTATGCTTCAGCAGTAGGAAGCTTAATGTATACAATGCTATGTACGAGACCAGACAACTGCTTTGTCGTAGGCATGGTCAGCAGATATCAGTCTAACCCAGGACAAGAGCACTGGACTGCCGTAAAGCATATTTTGAAGTACCTAAATAGGACTAAAGAGTAATGCTATTTTACCAGGAAGATAGTTTAGTTCTCTTGGGGTATACAGACTCAGATTTTCAGTCAGATAGGGATTCTAGGAAATCTACCTCAGGTTATGTGTTTACTTTGGGAGGTAGAGCCATTGTGTGGAGGAGTATCAAGCAAAAATGTATTGCTGATTCTACCATGGAAGCCTAGTATGTCGCAGCCACTGAGGCAGCCAAAGAAGCGGTTTAGCTCAGAAACTTTCTGTTGGACTTGAATGTAGTACCTAGTTTGCCTAAGTCTATTACACTTTATTGTGATAATAGTGGTGCAGTTGCAAACTCAAAGGAACCACGAGCCTATAAGACAGGTAAACACATTGAGCGCAAGTACTACCTGATACTAGATTTCGTAAAGAAAGAAAAAGTTGTTGTGATCAAGATAGCATCAGCTGACAAACTAGCTGATCCCTTTACAAACAGCTTACCAGCTAAGGCTTTTGATAGTCATGTTGAGGGAATATAAGTCAGAAGTATAGCAGCATGGCTTTAAGTATAAGTGGAAGATTTGTAACAGTATACTGAAAAGCAATACTTTGAGTATAGGTAGGAGATTGTTAGGGTTATATACTAAAAGCATCACTTTTGTAGTAACCTTATTTCCTAAAATTTTGAATGAGAATCATATGGGCAAATGTTTGCATATTGTATTTATTGTAAGTGTTAATGCAAATGTATGATATTCTATATTATAGATAATATGGTGTGTGGTGTCACATAGAAGATCATATTATCAGTTCCTTATGGAGTATATAAATAGTTCACAACCTAGATGGACTTGGATAATCTATTGGAAAGGTTGTAGTATAATCTGGTATTAGTCTATCTTGACTATAGGTTTACACTAGTACACTTTGTATGTATTGAACATGACCACTTGAGGTTGTTCTCTTTGTACTGACTACATAAAAGAATAAGCCCCTCTGTTAATATGGATGCTTGTGCTCTTAATCCGGATATAATAATAGACATGTATATGCAGTGTGCATTATTTTGACTCATGAAAGAGTAAGATTCATTATGGATCAACAACCTCTATAAATTGGGTAATAACATTATATGTATGATGGGCTGTTGATTATAAATAGAATACATGTCCCGATACATCGGGTTGATGATGTCCCCTTAAGGAGCTCATAAGGATTGTCATGTAAACCCTGTAGGTGGATTATATCCGACATGACAAATAAAGTTGAGCGGTACTACTTAAGGATAAAAGATGTTGAATCAATATAGTTGTCAGTAACTTAATTTGATCGACGGACATACGATATCTTAACATGGGAAGCCAAACGAGCATATAATAAAAGGAGCCAACAAACATAATTTAGGATTAGGGAGGTAGTGCAACATTAACTCATTAGTGGACCGAGCTATTGTTAATGGGCCTGGATTGTGTGTTCGGACTGAACACGGGATATCCAAATCCGTTAGGAGGCCTAACCCGAATTTCTCCTCATGGTCCCTGTCGTAGCCTATATATATCCTCTATTCTCTGGCCGCCAGATTTTGATCAAAAATTTGAAGCTTTCTCTAAATTCGTGATTCACGTAAGAAGAGAAAGAGAGGGCTGCCAAGGAGAAGAAAATGTTGAGAGATCGTCGCCCACACGACGTCCAACTCGAGGAAGGAATACATGCAAAAGATCTTGGGGTTGTCCGTTCGAGATTGCCAGGAATTACTTGTCTTCTTTCCGCCGCAGGTATAATTCGTGAACCCTAGTTTCTGTCTATGAAGGGTTAGAACTCGTATTAAATCTGTTTAACTTTCTATCGATCAATACGCACACCAAAGTAAGGGTCCTGAGAATCTCCAGTTCCATCAGCGTCTTCCATTATGGAATTAGTTGAGACTAGGGTTAGTGGCCAATGATCACTCTAACGAGGTTAGTCCAAGTCAAGAGACTAGATCTGTTACCAATTATAGAACGATAGAGGAGAGGTGAATAGGGTAATAAAATAATTACCAACAATAATGAGCAATTTAAAAGATAATTTAAAGAAGAGATAATCAAACACACGATGTATCCTGGTATCCTCCCAAGGGGCACTCCAGTCCCGAAACTCTCTCCGGCTTTAATCCACTATTTGAGTAAATATTTACAGCATGAGCTTTGATCCAAAGAATCGTCAACTTCTTACACACGAGTTTTCCTCCGAAGGCTCGTTAACTTCAAATACACAAGTTTTCCTTCGAAGGTTTGTCAACTTCAAACTTGAGAGAAAATATTTCAATCTTCTTGAACACTTGAAAGATCTAAGTTACAACTTTTGAATACTCTAACACTTTAATGGATGACAGCTAAAAGCTTTGTAGAGTAATGGTGGAGCTCTTTGGTAGATAAAAAATTTAAGGCTCAAGTGAATGAGTATTTACGAAGAAAGAGAGACTATTTATACAAATCCAAACTCCATAAAGAGCATTCTGCAACCGGTCGAATTATCCAACGGAAATCTGCAAAAATCTGACAGGTTATCCGACTGAACAGTAAAGGATAAAATAGAGTCGTTGGATGCATTAATTACTATGACAGATGGTTGTTGGATTTGAATTCGAATTATAGCCAGCAAGGCATTCGAATTATCCAACGGAGTATCCCGGAGATCCGCCAGATGATCCAAAAAAGACAACAAAATAATTGTTGTCTATGTTCGAATTATCTGTCGGATTACAGCAGAGATCCGCCAGATGATCCGAATAAGTCAACAAATACTTGCTGCCTCAGTTCGGATTATCCGACGATGATCCGCAAAAATCTGTCTGATGATCCGAAAGAGGCTACAAATAGTTGATGTCTCAGTTCGGATATCCGACGAAAAATTTCGAAAGACCGACGAATTTTCCCTTCCTTCATAAAAATTAATTTGAATGCTATAACTTGTTAGTTTGTCATCCATGCTAAAGTGTGTACATGACTTTCTAGACACTTACATACACTTAGAGAGAGAGGTTTTGATCTTGGATTCTTTTTGCTTGTCATATGTCTTATTTGAGTGCGATTAAGGATTGCTTTTGTAAGTGTCAGAATTGTCTTTTCTTCTAGCTTTGAATGATTGTTTATTCCTATAGAGGTTGGAGTCGTCTTTTCTTCTACCTTTGAATGACTTTTTTGTACCTGTAGAATAATAGAGCTAAACAGTAAAGAGGTTAATTATAGTCAATATATCAAAATCAGTGTACCAATTAGAATCACTTATTATTTCCATACCAAAATCCAAATTCTTTCGTAATATTGGCATAAAATCATATTACTGAAATAAACACTCCAAAAACCTAGGGCAATCAATCCAAAAAAACCTAAGGCAAACACTCCAAAAAATACTAGGACTCCAGCCAAAAACTCTCAAAGAAAAAACTTTCGAAGAATCATATATTATTGTAGGAATCACATATTATTCCTACACAAAAGCACAAATTCTTCCATAATATTGGCATAAAATTGAAGTACGGAGAAGAAATTATACCTTCTTCTTGAAATAAAGAAGATCGAAGTTGTCGCATGGTGAAGATCAAGGCGTCGGGTCACCGGAGAGGGCGAAGATCAAGGCATCGGGTCACTAGAGGGGAGGGAAAGGTTTTTTCCTTTAGAGGAGAGGGTTTTTTTCTTCGTGGAAATTACGGAGAGAGGGTTTTTTTTTCCTCTTAAGTGCGCACGCAGTTCGTGGTTCCTCAATTGGACAAAACCATCAACATATACCCCAAAAAAAACTTTCATAAATAGTACCAAAATGGTAGCTAAAAAGTACGCGGAAATTGTCCAACACGTATATTACTTGACTGTTATGACCAAACCATCAATAAAAATATTGGTTTTCCTTGACTGTTCAACAAAACCGTCAAGTATTAGGTTGAAATTTTGTCAAATAACACAAAAGAGGGTGTTCTCTTGACGTATGTTTAAAACCGTCAAGATATCGGCTTCTCATGACGGTTTGGACCATACGTCAAGAAATCACCCATCAAGAAAAGCTATTTTTCTTGTAGTGCGTGTACCAGTGGGTGGCTAAATAAATTTTGTGCTCTCATTTGGCTCAGGAACTTATGTTGAAGTGTGCAATAATTTTAGTAATCTTTCTAGCCATCCTAGTGAATTTGTATGTAAAAATTCGATAGGCATATTAGCGTAACTACACTACAACTTACCTACGACAGGGTGTGCCGTTGTAGTACAAACTTACCATGTTCTTTACTATTCAATATATCAATCACTAATAAGTGTATATTTATGTGAAGGTCATTAACATAACAAATTCCATCCTGGACTATAACCTTGGCTAGACGGCGATCCTTCTAGTGCGATTACGAGCCCGCTAAAATTTTCCAAATCACCCGTGCTATGATACAGCATAGTTATACTATTTTCCCTAGGTTAAATTGATTATGTGGCCCACCGGTTATCGTTGGAGAAAACAATACCTTGTGCACAAGTTGTCCAATAGTTGCGCTAGACTAATCTAGTTATTTAAGCACGATCTATGACTTCATAGAAACTTAACCAATTCAGTGTGTTCTGCCTTATTGTGGCAATATTCATTGATTCATCCTAGCATAACATAGTTCTATAATGAGTGTAACATAAGTTAACATGTAGGAAATCATGACACAACAGTTCTATAATAAGTATACGTGAGAAATCGTGCAACAGTTCATTTGAATTAAGCATTCGTATCCTTGCATCTTTATCTAACAATTATATATATTGGTGTCATCGATTGATCACAGAAGAATAGGGTCAAGGGGGAGAAGGGTCAAGCCACTTACCTTGATTTACTTGAGACGGGAGTAGAAGGTTTGTTGCGCTAGACGGTGCCTACGCGACAACCTGAAATCGTATAAGCAACAGAGCAGCACTCTACCCTTCTATTTCGAGTTCGATATGAAATGCAAATTTCGAAGAATGCAAGCAATGAAATCCATCTTAAACATTCACAAAAATGCACTTAGAAAACCCAAAACCAAAGAAGTAAGTATGGCATAAAAAACATAGCAATAGAAAGTCTCTCCGGACTCAGCTGTAGAGTCCATCCTCGAGGCCCAATCCGCTGAATATGGGACTTAATTCTGAAAAAGCCATTCCATAACAAGAAAATGGTCTTGATTCAACCGGTCCCAACTAATCGATAACGATAGTATTTCTTAACCGCACTCCCCGCGAATGAAGAACGGGGCACAGTGTTGGGATGGGGCACTACAGCGACAACCATTATCTGCCAGCTTTTCGATCGAAACCAAGTTGCAGCGTAAACTTGGAACATGTCGAACCCCTTTGGGAATAATCTTCTCACCAAGCTCCTTTATTAAGTGCACGTCCCAGATGCCCGGGCCGCAATCGTCCCCTTGTTGCCCCTTGTCGTCCATCTTCACACGTCCAAATCTACTGCCTCTGTATGACATAAAGATCCTCCTTCATGGAGCGAGTGAGATGAAGCCCCCATATCCAAGGCCTAATTATCATCATGATACATGCCACAAGGTTTCTTTGCATCGGTTGCTATGGTAATGAGATCTCATACAGTAAAATCTTTCTAATCATCCTTAGCTTTAGTCTTATTAAATTTTAGCTTCATGCAGTCCATTTCGAAATGATCCTATTTTTTATAATGATAGTAGCCTTTTTTGTGGTCCATACTCGCAAGATCCTGAGAACTCACTACGCCAAAAACAATAATTTTTGACTCCTTATATTTGCTAATAACGACGTACTAAGACGGTAGCTATATTTTCGACGGAATAAAACTGTTATTTATATTAATCTCTATTAAAATATTAAATTAGGGGTCGATCGATGTTATACCGATCTCTTTTCCCTAAAATTTTTGTCGCCTAGTTAAGAAGTTCCCCTCTCAAATTTTCTACTCTCATCTCTCCTATCAAATTTTCGGTCCCCCTCCCTCTCTCTCTTTCTCTTCCGCCTCCTCATCTCTCTCTTTCTTCCGCCTGGGATTGACTGAATCCACAACACTAGGTAAGAAGTTCATGGTTCATGAAAGAACAAAAGGGTTTTTTTTTTCTCTTTGTTGAACGAACCCTAGGTACTTCTTATTCTTCTTCTATTTTTTAATCTGATCTATCTAGTGTTATTTGTTCTAGGTTTTGAATTTAGCTGGTGCAAGTTTCATATCGTTTAATAAATGATAAGAGTAGATCATTTACATGTTCATATATGTTCCTCAATCATGTTTCTGCATATGAAAGAATTCTTAATAAACAATTAATTTTAACTTCACAAAACATATATCCTTACCCAGATATATCGACTGTGAAAATTTGCTTTGCAAAAATGGGGGCTACCTGACTAAATGCAGTATAATGGATCAGATATAGGAGTCAGTTGCATATAAAACAACATTTAAAAAAATATGATTCCATAATATGGAAGGTTTTTTGACATATCACTAATATTGCTTCCATAAACTTCTTTAACAACTCCAAATGTTTGAAAAATTCAACAACCATAGTAAAACAAGAAAGAGGTTTGTTGAGAATCTCAACAATAATGGAGTTACTTTATTTAGGAAAGTGAGTACAACCTATAGGAAAGAGTAAGACTCCCTTTCTTTGAAGTATAGGTACCGGTGCGTCACGACAATTTATAAGAATCCACGGAGAGCAAAGCCTACCAATGCATCTTCATGAGTTCATAGTAAAATTAAGAGTCTAAGTTTCTTTCATAAATTTTAGTCTGAAAACTATGTAGCTTAAGTTTAAAAATAAAGGAAAAAAGTAGATTTCTTAAACAAAAGTACCAAAGCTATATTTTCAAACAAAATGTCATATCCATTTACTTGCACTAGAAATTACCCACCAAGTACCAATGAAGTACCAAGTACCAACACATTACCTGAAATTAAAATTACAGATACAAATAAATACAAAATTTGGTGTATGTAATATGTAGTAAGTTAGTAACTACCAAGGACCACCAGTATCCGATACTAGCAAGCCTTCATACATGGAGTACTCGTGCTTCATAGTTCCATAGTGTTGGGATATCTTGAATGTCAACTGGTATTAGGATTAGGAATCATTGTTTCCTTATTAGGTTCCATGGGCTCAGACCTCCCAATCCGGTTCTAGTAGGAAAATTGGCTAGGGTTCTGCCGACGGAGCACTCGTCTCTTTCTTCCGTTGTGACTGCAGTTGCGATTGTAAATATCATTCTTTTTTTTGAATTTTGCCCTTCAATAAAGTTGACTTTTGCATCAGCAAACTTTATCCGCTAGGGAAGTTTACGGCTTTTGATCAAGAAAACATTCAATTTTGATGGACACGACACATCCTTTAGAAGTATCATGCTTGATACTATCGGACACGACACAGCCACTTTAGAATACACTAGGGAACGCGAAGTCAATGTTGTGTCCGTGTTCTGTGTGCACATATTATACGTATTGGGTCTTATTTGTCTTATGTTAAGCATATTGCCTGTGACCCTAAAGTTCCAAGTTATCAATATTATGTTAAATTATCATTTCTTGTGAAATATATGAAGGTGCATATCTTGGTGACAAGTTTATAAAGGTTTTTTTGACGTAGTGGTGGTGATGATGATTCTAATGTGTTTCAAGTATAGGAAGTAACACATTCGTACACTATTATTTACCAATTCTCTACTTGTAGTGTATTTGATATAAAGACTGAATGAAATAGTCCATACCTTAATTTAATTTTGAACGCTAATCTTATATCACAAAATTGCTAGAGCACTTAAAGCTTAGTTGAAATTGGTAGGTTCAGAGTTCGAATTATCTAACTAATCAACCTTGAAGCAATTGTTTTACATTGATACATTTGTAGCTTGCCAGTATCGATGATTTCGATATAAGTAAAAGACTAAAATTGGAAAGTCAACCACCTGGCAGCTATGGAAGGAAGCATATCAATCAAAAAGAAAAAAAATATTCTTTTAGGTTATGCAAACATGAAATCTCGGTGTACTTTTGTTGTTATTTTTTTCATACTTATCAACTAAGTGAATTTAATGTATGGAATTGTTTACTTGTACTAGTATTTTCTTTGCTAAGCTGTGTTGCATTTATGTACTGGTATTTTCTCCGTTTAGCTTGTGTTGCATTTATCTACATCTATGCTAATGAGATGACCGAATTACAGATTTTGACACTTGATAAGCGTTTGTTGATAGGTCTTGTCGTACTGCTGAGTCCATACAGACTGAGAAAAAAGAGGGTATCATACCCCTAACATCCAAATTCTTTTTTGTTAATTTGTTTATTAATTTATGTTTAACTGTTATTTGGTTTATTGATGCTAATGTCATATTTTATTAGATGTCTTCTATACACCCAAGTAAGGAATGAATGGATGCGCCTCCATTGTCAGATGTATACCTAGAAGGTGTTGCATCATTCATTTAGTTCACAAAGGACAAATTAGGTGGAAATGGTTGGTATTGTTGTCCATGTGACAAATGTCGCAATTATAATTCATGCAAAAAAAACTAAGTTAAATAGCGGAGTATTTGGTTTGTAATGGAGTGGACAAGTCATATCGAACTTGGTCGAACATGGAGAACTACCTCGTAGAATGGTTGCCAATGCTGAAGCTCCTAGTTCGTCAACTATTGATCATACTGAAAATGCCTTCCCAAGAATGGAAGACATGTTCAACGATACATTTAGACGTGTTTATCCAATTGACCTTAATTAACAAAATGCTGCTCATGTTCAAGATGATCCCCCGGTGGATATTGAATACAAAAAGAAGTTGGAAGATGCAATGCAGCCACTATATCCCTCTTGTGATGGCCAGCATACAAAACTCTCGGCTATAGTAGAGTTGTTGAGCATGAAAGCAAGATATCCATGCTCTGAGGCTTTTTTCACAGAATTGTTGCAATTTATGAAGAAGGTTTTGCCATATGGGAACACTATACCAGAAAACTTTCAAAAAACTAAGGATATGGTCAAGTCTTTTCGCATGAAGTATCAGGTAATCCATGCTTGTCCTAATGATTGTATACTCTATTGGAGAGAAAATGCAGATAAGGATAATTGTCCCAAGTATGGTGAAAGTAGATGGAAACTGAAAGAAAATTCAAAACCAGGAGGTAAGAAGTTGCCGAATAAGAAGCTAAGATACTTTTCATTGACCGAAAGGTTACAACACTTGTATAGTGTACCATGGATAGCTGAGAAAATGTCATGGCATGATGGTATAGAATATAGTAGTACACATATGAGACACCCAGTGGATCCTCCTTATTAGAAAAAGATAGATCGGATGTGGCCTGAGTTTGTTGTTAAGAAACAAAATGTTCGACTAGGTCTCGCAATGGATGATTTCAATCCTTTTGGGATACATAACTCGTACAGTATCAATAGTTTTACAAACACTTATATTGATTAGTTATACAAACACTTATATTGACTAGGTCTCGCAATGAAGATTATTGATTAGTTATTTAAAACATTTTGATGATCAGTATCAATAGTTATACAAACACTTTTATTTGTGTTAGTTTAATAAGATTTCATAATTTGGCTGGTTCCAACCTTTTATCATGTGAATGGCCATTTATGGGTATTATGCTCTTTTTATTTTTTGTCTGTAAGTTGTCTTCTGCATATGCAAAACTTTATATGCTTACATCATAGCAAGATGAAATAATGGGATAGAGGACCACTGCATGTACATGCTTCTTGGTTTCGAACAAGCTGGCAGTTGTCATTAGGCCATCTGATATTTCTCCATCAGATGCTCTTAGATAGTGATATTAGAGTAGATTTTCTTTTTCACTACTAGGAGAAGCCTTTATGTAATAGAGTTGATCCTTTTGTGTTTGTTCTACACAAATATACCAAACTATTTATCGTTAGGTAAAATTTTTTGTACATTTTCTCATGTTCTTGTCAGTACTTATTTATATGTCAAAACTTTCATTATGCCAAGGGAATGAGTGATGGTATTTAGAAATGAGAAAAGGGTGAAGTAAAAGCCAAGTTTCAGAATCCTGAGTTTGTTTTAATTAGTTCTAGAAATGCCAACTAGAAAACTGCCAAATTGGGTTTCAGAATTTCATATAGTGTGGGGTTTCAGAAACGCAAAATTCTCTAAAAATTCTAAGATCTCTAATAATAGAGTGTTGCAAACCACGTCCTCAAGACCTCCAGGCTCTAGCAATTACTTCATGTTGTGTTATGCCCATCACAAGAAATCATAATTCTAATATCAAATCAAATAACAAGTAACCAAAATTTAATTTGATAATTAATACACACTTGGATTCCTTGTGTTTATGCCTATCACAGTTAGCATGTTATTGCATTATGTTTCTCCTTCCATCAGTATCCTACATTTTCAGATTCATTTGCTACTATTTATACACACTGTCCATATCCAATATTTGTGATTTTGCCTCATTTAAAGAACAAAGAGCAACGTTATTTTTTTCCTTTGGACCAACTTTATCCACCGACTCCCTGTTATCTGATTTGCCATATTGGTCTTGAGAGTGATATCCCCCTGTGTGTGCGGAGGTGTAACTAAGCATTGACAGGTAAGGCAGTGATACATCTCCAGGTTGTGTGTGTGCTGATTTGGGGTTAGAGGTGTCAATTGATAGATACATGGGTGTCAAGGAACATTGTAGTATGGAGAAAAATTCGGTTGTAAAGGTAGAGCGTGTATCAGGTGCAGTAGCTATGCAAGAAGAGGAAAACTATAGCTGTGTATATGTATCAATACCAAATAGGGGATCAAGATTGGAGAGTCCAGTTTAAAGGTATCGGTAGGTAAAGAGTATGTTATCCAGCAAGTGTGGTGTGCCCTGGAATTACCTACGGATACGCACGAGTGTGCGTAACAAAGAACAGGGGGCTTTCTCAGTGAGATGTGGGTTAGTCACGTGGACAGGTATCAGTAAATAGGGGTATCGGAGGGAGTCGAGGGATACATATGTGAGTAGGTTGGTTACACTGAATAGTTTTATTCTGAGGTAACAAACCTATTACCTGTTACCTGAATAGTTTTATTTTGTGAAACTGTATAACTAGTATCCTCAATTTTGACTCCTAAGTAAGTTGTGTTATCCTAGTACAAACAATATATTAGTAGGTAGTTCCTAACGGTCTAGGCTACGATATTATATTAGCATTCATTCATGCAATTTGATGCTTTTCAACTATCCTATTTGGACATCTAACATTTAGCTGTAGTAACTAATCATCATTGTAACTTAATGGCAACTAAAACACATCAGATCTTGGTAATAACAAAGACAAGACACCTCAGGATGTCAACTCCTCCCATAAGAAAGAAAAAATGCAACTGATCAAATCTAAGACTTTAGAATTTCTAAAAGCTATGCCTAATAACAACTTCCTTGTAATCTGGCCTACCATTGCTTTTGTGTTCTGATCAAATATTAAGTGAAATAGAGACTTAAGAAGATGCCGTAGATGATTTGGAACTTTGGGAGAAATGTTAAACAAATTATACAGAGCAAAATTGAAAAAACAAGTCAAGAGAAACAAATACAAGCATACACGGATATGAAAATCTTAGTAGTTTACTAATATAGTACGGATACTACACATACAGTACGAATACAAGCATACAGGTCCTTTTCTTTTTTCTTTTGTTTTTATCAATTAGTATTTTGAGCTGGAAATTATCAGTTTATGTAGGTACATCAATAGCATTCAATGGTTGTAGGTACAACCAAAAGACGTGTGTATTTTTCTGTACTTCTAACCTATATGATTCTTTTTGATAAATGATTTGTATTTGTTGTTTTAGTTTCATTATGTCAGGAGATCGCACCCAATTTAGTAGAGATGAACTTTATAGTGAACATGAAGCTAATGAAGCTAATGGGGATGAATCTAATAATGGGGAAGATGATCCCCTTGTGTATGTTTAGGTACTTGGACGTGATAAAAAGGGTTATGTTCGTGGCATGGGTGAAGGTGTTTCAAAGACGGAGATTCGTGCTTCAACGGCAAGTAAAGAGAGTGCTCGTCAATTAAAGGAGAAAAATGAAGCTATGGAGACTGATGTAATCACGCTTAAAGAAGAAATGGAAATAATCAAAGAAATAATAAAAAGTAACCCCCCAAGAATAGCACATCAATCATCATCATCAGTTCATGGTACTTCTGAGGTATGGAGACTGTTACTCTACTTCTTGATACTGCTATGAAGACTGTTACTCTACTTCTTGATACTGAACTTGAAAAAATTAAATTTAGCATGGGCACCAGACCATATGGGTTGCTACCACCAATCTCATGCAAAGCCTTCAACACCATGTACTCAAAAACTCAATCTTTGACAATGGTCTTGACAGTGACCATCTGCCTTTATGCATTCATAACTAAGATCGGTCCCCAATTGCATTCAAGCCGCTTGGCACAGAGGTGACCATCATAGGAAAAGGAAGCATCTTCTGTTGGAAAATCAATCTCCTCCAATTGATAATTTCTGTACAGACAACTGCAAAATTAGGACTTTCCTCTCTTATCTTGCTTCTATTAAACTCCCAACCTGTCACGCCCCAGAACCAGAATACTGGCAAGTAGGAACGGACCAGGCCATCTACGTATACCAAAGTACTCCAGTACTCCGAAACAACGTATAAACTGTATAGATGGGGGTCATTGCTACAAACCAACAGTCAATCCTAGGTCACATAATCCTAGATATCTCAGTCTCAAACAAGAAGTAAAGTACAAGAATATGATCATCAAGCATATAAGATAGTAAAGCGTCACAAACTATAATATATAGATGATCATGAAGCTAGTAATACAAAATAAAGAACTAGCAAGACTAAGTAATACATGATCAGCTCTAGCTGCAGTCTAGAAATATAACATCATGTCTAAGCCCGTAGGCCAAATGTCAAGTCCAAAACACGAGCTAAACACGTGCTCGGTGGCTAAATACCTCAAAAGAATATGTACAGAAAAGAGTGGGTAAGAGAAAAAACACCTACTCAAGTCCCCTGGTGCTCCGGGTGGTCACCATCGAGAGGAAGGTCCGGAAGATCCTCGGGCTCCTCAACTAGATCTGGTCAATGCAAAACCAGTGGGGTCAGAACCCCAATAGCAAGTACCACAAAGGAAGCCAAACTTATGAACAAAAACCAGCATGCAATTCATAACATCTCTAAGATAAAGCAGTAAACGAGACTAGAATAGTAACTTGGTACCACAGTGTTTACGAAAGAAAACTGGAACATGCAAGTAGGATAGCAAGTAAATAAACTGGACATGTGAGCATATGGTAAGACCGAGCATGTAGTAGGAAGAATAGAATGTAAGGAAAGACAGGAAGCTAAGTACTACAATAAGATAAACTGGAGCAAGACTAGACTTGACAAGAATGGACTCCATCCATCAATCACGGCCAAGCAATGAGTACGGCTTGATACTTTAGCTAACTAGGGTTGTCACATTCCTAATTACTAACACATACAAGTTTGAGAAATCCAAGTCCAGTTACCCGCCTGCTACTACCTGAATGATCCAAGCAAAAGAAAAGAAGTATAGCAGACACACTGCAGTAAGATACATGTGTCCTAAAGAGGTGCCCCACTCGACGGTGTGCTGGAAGAGTGCTCATCATGACAGATAGCTCCAAATCCCAAGTATATATATATAGGGCCAAGATCAAAGGGGCAACAGGTAACCGAAAAAGTCTCCAATGATCTAGGTAATCAAGCTAGTTGTTTAGTTCTTAACATTTTCTTGTTGGATTCCAGGTGTGGCATTCCGCGGAATCCATCCTAGACATGATACATGCAAGACTGGACAAGACAAGCAAGATTGTGCACTACAACAAGCCAAAACAAGACATGACAATATCAAGACAAGAGTGCGCTACGACGAGCCACTATCAAGGAGCTAGACATGTACTAGAATCAAGAGTGCGCCATGACAGGCCACTATCATGTAAGCAAAAAAAGACATGTTCAAAAGTGCACCACGACGGGTCACTGTCAAGTAAGCAAGAAGGCATTGCAACAATTACCATAGCTTGTAAGAAAGAATCTATCAAAAGACATATCATGGTATGTGGGGAAGAATAATCAAGGCTAAGTACATTTCATAAAATGGTTGAACATGTGCTAGTATCAAGTCTATATAGGGTGTACAATCATTATCTAACTGAGCAAGATCATCTTATCATGTTAAGAAATCATTATATTCGAAGAAAATATCAAAAGCGGACAAAAACGGGCCAAAACGGACAAAAACAGACCAAAACGACATAAAACGGCATACCGGCGGTATACTGCGGCATACCGACGGTATACCGGCCTAAAGACAGAAGGTTTCTGGGGCAAAAAATGGCATACCGGCGGTATACTGCGGCATACCAGCGGTATACCGTTTTTTCAAAGAGCAACAAAATCCAGATTTTTGCCAAAACTTGTTTCGGCCATAAAAACTTCGTTTTAAATCGAAATTCGGATTTTCAAAAACCAAAATTACATAGAATTGAATTTCCTACAACATGGAACTATTAGATTTCAAAAAATCAAAGATTTGATAGACCAATATCTCAAAATACTCCAAAATAGAGATTCTCGGAATACCGAAACGAGTCCCGATTGCTACCAAACTCAAAATCCAAGTATACTAGCTAGGTAAGGACCCCATATATGTATATGTGACCAAGATCCATGATGATAACTCTAGTATCACTCTTGATACCAAGTTTTTCACTAAGTCACTATTGGATTTTAACATAAAATCAAATCTTGCTTAATTGAATTTTTGGAAACATGCACATATACGAGAATCATCAGGAAAATACATTTAACAAAATAAGTTTAGGAAAATTCTAAGCATTTAATACCAAGGAAAATAAAAATGACAATAGATTACTATTGCTCAAGAATTTGGCAAGATGCACTTGCCTAGATTAAGCTCCAAGCCTAATCTTCTACTCCACCACCAAGAGGGGCACGAAACCACACTCTAGACCTCGAGGCCAAGCTCTTGGCAAGCTCCAAGGGAAGAAAAAGGAAGAAGAAATAAAAAGAGAGTGAAGAGAATAAAAAGAGAGAGGAGAGAGAAAGTGAAATGGTTTATATATAAGGGGAGAATTAATCTTAGTCGTTGGATCATGATCCGTATGAAAATCTAGGTCAATCATGGCCATTCAAACAAAACCAATTGTCCATTGGATAATAGAGTGCATCTACACTATTTACGAAAATATCTAAGCACTATTCACGAAAATATCTAAATACTATTCACGAAAATATCCGAAACACTATTCATGAAAATATCAGAAATCGAAAATATCTAAAGGATAGAAAATATGTTCGGGCGGTATGCCGTCGATATACTCCGGTATACCGGCGGTATGCCGATCAAGAAGAAAACCTATAGTTTTGGGAAAATTTTAAAGTATTCCGGAAACCAAGAAAATACGAAATACGCTGCAAAATACGTATCCGTATATAAATATCGATACTGTGAGACGAGTCTCATAACTCTCCCCTCCTAAAATAAATTCTGTCCTCGGAATTTCCTAAAGGTAATCGAAAGCAAGCAAGAAATCCAAGAAACATGCTATCAGGATCAAGATAGAAAACTCATCAAGCATGAAATCCAACTAGAGTAATGTACAAGAAATGTAAAAGCAATTTAAACATACGTAAACAATAACATCATGTATTCCTACAATCACACAAAAATGGTAGAACATAGATATACGAAATAAGTATACCTCACGAGTCAAACAGATACGGGTAACGGGCTCGGATATCATCCTCGCGCTCCCAAGTCGACTCACCCGGTGAGTGATGATCTCAGGAAACATGAACTAATCGGATAGTCCGGTTCTTGAGAATCTTCTCCCTCCGATCCAAAATGGATATGGGCCTCTCCTCATACGATAGGTCGGTACCAACGACCAGCTCGGAATGATCTAGGATATGGCTCGGATCCGGAACATACCGACGTAGTTGAGATACGTGAAACACGTCATGTACCTCGCACAACGACGGTAGAAGAGCAAGGCGATAAGATACATCCCCTACTCGCTCGAGAACATCGAATGGCCCAATAAATCTAGGGCTAAGCTTTCCCCGTACGCCAAACTTGATGACACCACGGGTAGGCAAAATCCGAAAAAATACGTGGTCGCCGACAGAGAACTCAAGATGGCGTCGATGCTGATCTGCCCAATGACGCTGTCGATCCTAAGCTACTCTGAGATGCTCTCTGACCTGCCTGACAACTCCAACTGACTGAGAAATCATCTCTGGACCAAGCAGCTGCCTCTCTCCAATGTCATCCCAAGCTAGGGGTGATCTACATCTCCTACCATACAAAGCCTCGAAAGGAGCCATCTGAATGCTCGCTTGGAAGCTATTGTTGTAAGAGAACTCCACCAAATGCAAGTGATCCTCCCAAGAACCACTGAAGTCAAGAATGCATGATCGAAGCATATCCTCCAAGGTCTGAATCGTACGCTCCGACTGACCATCTGTCTGAGGATGGTATGTTAAACTGAAACTCAAACAGGTACCCAGACTCTGCTGAAGACTCTGCCAGAAATGAAAAGTGAATCTGGAATCTCGATCTGAGACTATGCTAACTGGCACCCCATGCAATCTGATAATCTGCCTCATGTACAAGTCGGCCAACTGCATTGTAGACTGACCAACCCTTAAAGGTAGGAAGTGGGCAACCTTCGTGAGTCGATCTACTATAACCCAAATAGCATCTCTACCAGTCGGGGTTCTAGGAAGACCAGTCACGAAGTCCATGGTAATATGATCCCACTTCCACTTCGGAATCGGTAAAGACTGAAGAAGTCCGGCCGGTCACTGGTGCTCAGCCTTGACCTGCTGGCAAACTAAGCATCGAGAGACAAACCGAGCTATCTCCCTCTTCATACCATTCCACCAGAAATGCTGACGAATATCTCGGTACATCTTCGTCCCTCCAGGATGAATAGAGTACTGAGAACTGTGGGCCTCCGACATAATCTCCTGTCGAATATCTCCACTCGGCACACAAAGACGACTCCCAAATCGGAGTGTCCTATCCTCATGGATGCACAACTCTGCTCTACACCCTGCCACACACTCTGCTCTGAGCTGCTGAAGCCTGGCATCCCTAACTGAGCTGTTCTGATCCTATCCACAATGGTAGACTGAACCTGCAAGCCTGCCATCATAGCTGCCTCACCAAGTAGCACTACCTCATTGCCCATCTTCTAAAGATCCTCTAGAAGGTGATGTTGCTCCGTCAAGAAATAGACCCCGGGTCTCCTGCTCAAAGCGTCTGCAACGACGTTTGCCTTCCCGGGATGATACTGAAGTCAACATCATAATTCTTCAGTAACTCAAGCCACCGTCTCTGTCGCATGTTCAGATCAATCTGGGTGAACACATATCTCAAGCTCTTATGGTCAGTAAAAATCTCCACTCGATCACCATACAGATAATGTCTCCAGAACTTGAGGGCAAACACAACTACGGCCAACTCAAGATCGTGCGTCGAATAGATCTTCTCATGGTCCCGAAGCTGCTGAGACGCATAAGCTATCACTCGACCATGCTGTATAAGAACACAACCAAGTCCCCGGCCTGACGCATCACAATACACCGTGAACCCACCTGGTTCGATGGGTAATGTCAGAATAGGAGCTGAAATCAAACTCTGCTTGAGTTTCTCAAAAGAAACATGACAAGCATCTGACCACTCAAAGCACACATCCTTACACGTCAGCCGTGTCAAGGGTGCGAAGATCCTAGCAAAGTCTGCCATAAATCGTCTGTAGTAGCCTGCTAATCCCAGAAAGCTACGTACATTAGAAGCTATACGACGTACTGGCCAACCCTCGATAGCCTCAACCTTCTTGGGGTCCACCTCAACACCACCTCCGGTAATAATGTGACCCAAGAAAGAGACTCGATCAAGCCAGAAATCGCACTTGCTAAACTTCGCGTAAAGCTGATGGTCCTGAAGAATCTGAAGAACCACGCGAAGATGTTGCTCATGCTCTGCCTCAGTCCGACTATAGACCAAGATATCATCAATAAATACTATCACAAACTGGTCTAAGTAGGGCATGAAGATGCGATTCATAAGATCCATGAAGATCACTGGCACATTGGTCGCTCCGAAAGGCATAACAAGGAACTCCCAATGGCCATATCGAGATCTAAATGCCGTCTTGGGTATATTCTGCTCTCTGACTCTGATCTGATGGTACCCAGACCGCAAATTGATCTTCGAAAACATAGCCGTCCTACTAAGCTGGTCGAACAAGTCATCTATCATGGACAAGGGATACTTGTTCTTCATAGTCACCGCGTTAAGCTGACGATAGTCAATGACCATACGCGATGAACCATCCTTCTTCTTCACAAGAAGGGCTGGAGCTCCCCAAGGCGATCCACTAGGACGAATGAATCCCTTGGTCCTAAGCTCCTCAATAGACTGATACAACACCAACAACTCTGAAAGAGACATCATGTAGACTCTCGCTGATACTGTCTCTGCTCCCGGAACCAAATCAATATAATACTCAATCTCCCGAACTGGTGGCATACCCGGAAGCTCCTCAGGAAACACATCAGAAAACTCACAAACTACTCTGGGCAACTGAACATCCTCGGCTACTGCCATCCACATGACCGCTGGTGAAGACTCCACCTCGCCTCTAGAGAATGAGAACTCCTCCTCATTCGGAACACGAAAGATAACCTTGCCAGCATGGCAATCTATCGAAGCGTGTCGAGCACTCAACCAATACATACCTAGAACGACATCATAATCGCCCATAGGAAACTCTATCTACCTAGCGGGAAACTCTCTTCCACATACTATGACTCTACACGAGGCATAAACTCGGTCTACTCCTACTAGACCGTTACCAGTAAGTTTATTCATCCTTACAGGTAAAGATTCTGGCTCTACACAAATATGTGTCGCAAATCGTGCAGATATAAACGAATGCAAAGTACCAGAATCAAATAAAGCTGAAGCTGAATGAGAGTGAACAAGAATGGTACCTGCGACCACCTCCCCTGCTGCTAGCGCCTCCTCCGTAGAAAGCGTGAAAGCCTAACCCTGAACTCTGGTAGCTGAACCCCTCTGTCTCTGAGCCTGAGCTTGAGCATACTGTTAAGGCCTCTGCTGGTGGAACTGCTGAGACTGCGTCGGTAATGGCCCCTGGGCCTGCTGCTGCTGAACCGGCGCTGGTGCTCTAAACTGCTAAACTGCTGGCTGGAAGGATACTGATCCAACCGAACTCCTCCTGGGACAAGCCCCTATCCTGTGGTCCGGTGCTCCATAAGCTAGGCACAATCCTTGTGCCCTACGGCACTCTGATAAGACATGTCCTCCCTTTTCGCAATAGGAACAAGCAATTGAAGAAGAATGCCTCTGCTGCTGAGGACGCGACTGAGACGACTGCTGAAAGGAAGCCGTCGGAACCGGTCCCCTCGGAGATCCAATCGTCAAGGCTTGGACTGCTGGAGCTGGTGCTGACGACTAGGAAGAAGATCCCCTCTGAATGTGAGGCCTCTCCAGACCTCCGACTCTATCAACGATCCTCTGCGAGGTGTACTCATGCCTCCTCGCCGCCCTCATCACTGCATCAAAAGTCTGGAACTCATGCTGCTCAACTGCCAGTATGATCTCCAAATGAAGCCCCTGCTGGAACCTCCTCGCCCGGTCCAACTCGGTCACCACTAAAGAAGGGGCAAACCGATTGAGCCGGCTAAACTCTGCCGCATAGCCATCGACGGTCCTGCTCATCTGCCGCAAGCCAATGAACCTCTGTTGCAGATCATAACGCGACACCGCATCAAAATAGCGAGTCTGAAACCTCTCGCTAAAATCGGCCCAGGCTACTGGTGCCCTAAGAGACACCTCATGAGCTGCCCACCAGTCGCAGGCCAAATCCAAGAGCTGCAACCTGACAACTGCCACACGCTCCCTAGCCGGAATCCCTGTCACCTCCTGAATGGCCTCAATATCCTGAAGCTACGCATCAGACGCAGTAGCATCCTTTGTACCATAGAAGTACGGGGGATAAAGATGCCTGAAGCTGCTTGTAGAATTGTAGACCTGAGCACCACCTCTGTCCAAAGCCATCTGGACAGAATGGGTGAGAACATTACTCTGACGCTGCTGCGATGCCATGAAATCTCTCAGAACATCTACCAGTGCACGAACAACACCCTCTGGCTGCTTTGGCTGAACTGGTACTGCTGGCTGAACAGGAAGAATTGGCGACTCTGCCCTTCGGTCCACTCTAGACTCTGCTCCCGAATGCTGAGGATGCTCCTCCTGAATTGACGAAACTAAGGGACGCTGATCTGCCATCGGCAAAGCTCGCACAGGCCGATCAGAAGGACCAGGAATGGTGCCCTTAAAAGTTTAAGGACACAAGGATTAGGTCGAAGGAACAGAAAAGATCAACGATCAAAGCAGATATCAGGTCAAAGATCAGAGGTAAAGAGAAATATTAAGGATATCAATAGAGAAGAATTTATGACTAAGATAACTACCAGCAACCCCCACATATCTGATAAATCAGACCTGCATGGGCCACCACTAAAACCTATGTCACGCCCCAGAACCAGAATACTGGCAAGTAGGGATGGACCAGGCCAGCTACATATACCAAAGTACTCCAGTACTCCGAAACAACGTATAAACTGTATAGATGGGGGTCACTGCTACAAACCAACAGTCAATCCTAGGTCACATAATCCTAGATATCTCAGTCTCAGACAAGAAGTAAAGTACAAGAATATGATCATCAAGCATATAAGACAGTAAAGCGTCCCAAACTATAATATAGATGATCATGAAGCTAGTAATACAAAATAAAGAACTAGCAAGACTAAGTAATACATGATCAGCTCTAGCTGCAGTCTAGAAATATAACATCATGTCTAAGCCCGTAGGACAAATGTCAAGTCCAAAACACGAGCTAAACACGTGCTCGGTGGCTAAACCCCTCAAAAGAATATGTACAAAAAAGAGTGGGTAAGAGAAAGAACACCCACTCAAGTCCCCTGGTGCTCCGGGTGGTCACCATCGAGAGGAAGGTCCGAAAGATCCTCGGGCTCCTCAACTAGATCTGGTCAATGCAAAACCAGTGAGGTCAGAACCCCAATAGCATGTACCACAAAGGAAGCCAAACTTATGAACTAAAACCAGCATGCAATTCATAACATCTCTAAGATAAAGCAGTAAACGAGACTAGAATAGTAAATTGGTACCACAGTATTTACGAAAGGAAACTGGAACATGCAAGTAGGATAGCAAGTAAATAAACTGGACAAGTGAGCATATGGTAAGGCCGAGCATATAGTAGGAAGAATAGTATGTAAGGAAAGACAGGAAGCTAAGTACTACAATAAGATAAACTGGAGCAAGACTAGACTAGACAAGAATGGACTCCATCTATCAATCACGGCCAAGCAATGAGTATGGCTTGATACTTTAGCTAACTAGGGTTGTCACATTCCTAATTACTAACACATGCAAGTTTGAGAAATCTAAGTCCAGTTACCCACCTGCTACTACCTGAATGATCCAAGCAAAAGAAAAGAAGTATAGCAGACACACTGCAGTAAGATACATGTGTCCTAAAGAGGTGCCCCACTCGACGGTATGTTGGAAGAGTGCTCATCATGACAGATAGCTCCAAATCCCAAGTATATATATATATAGGGCCAATATCAAAGGGGCAACAGGTAACCGGGAAAGTCTCCAATGATCTAGGTAATCAAGCTAGTTGTTTAGTTCTTAACATTTTCTTGTTGGATTCCAGGTATGGCATTCCGCAGAATCCATCCTAAACATGAGACATGCAAGACTGGACAAGACAAGCAAGATTGTGCACTACAACAAGCCACAACAAGACATAACAATATCAAGATAAGAGTGCGCTACGACGAGCTACTATCAAGGAGCTAGACATGTACTAGAATCAAGAGTGCGCTATGACAGGCCACTATCATGTAAGCAAGAAAAGACATGTTCAAGAGTGTACCACGACGGGTCACTGTCAAGTAAGCAAGAAGGTATGGCAACAATTATCATAGCTTGTAAGAAAGAATCTATCAAAAGACATATCATGGTATATGGAGAAGAATAATCAAGGCTAAGTATATTTCATAAAATGATTGAACATGTGCTAGTATCAAGTCTATATAGGGTGTACAATCATTATCTAACTGAGCAAGATTATCTTATCATGTTAAGAAATCATTACAGTCTACGAAAATATCAAAAGCGGACAAAAATGGGCCAAAACGGGCAAAAACAGACCAAAACGGCATAAAACGGCATACCGACGGTATACCGGCCTAATGATAGAAGGTTTCTGGGGCAAAAACCGGCGGTATGCTGTGGCATACCGACGGTATACCGTTTTTCCAAACAGCAACAAAATCCAGATTTTTGCCAAAACTTGTTTCGGCTACAAAAACTTCGTTTTAAATCGAAATTCGAATTTTCAAAAGTCAAAATTGTATAGAATTGAATTTTCTACAACATAGAACTATTAGATTTCAAAAATTCAAAGATTTGATAGACCAATATCTCAAAATACTCCAAAACAAAGGTTCTTGGAACACCAAAACGAGTCTCGATTGCCACCAAACTCAAAATCCAAGCATACTAGCTAGGTAAGGACCCCATATATGTATATGTGACCAAGATCCATGATGATAACTCTAGTATCACTCTTGATACCAAGTTTTCCACTAAGTCACTATTGGGTTTTAATAGAAAATCAAATCTTGCTTAATTAAATTTTTGGAAACATGCACATATACGAGAATCATCAGGAAAATACATTTAACAAAATGAGTTTAGGAAAATTCTAATCATTTAATACCAAGAAAAACAAAAATAACAATAGATTACTATTGCTCAAGAATTTGGCAAGATGTACTTGCCTAGGTTAAGCTCCAAGCCTAATCTTCAACTCCACCACCAAGAGGGGCACGAAACCACACTCTAGACCTCGAGGCCAAGCTCTTGGCAAGCTCCAAGGGAAGAGAAAAGAAGAAGAAATGAAAAGAGAGCAAAGAGAATGAAAAGAGAGAGGAGAGAGAAAGTGAAGTGGTTTATATATAAGGGGAGAATTAATCTTAGCCGTTGGATAATGATTCGTGTAAAAATCTAGGTCAATCATGGCCATTCAAACAAAACCAATTGTCCATTGGATAATAGAGTGCATCTACACTATTCACGAAAATATCTAAGCACTATTCACGAAAATATCTAAACACTATTCACGAAAATACTCGAAACACTATTCATAAAAATATCAAAAACTGAAAATATCTAAAGTGTAGAAAACATGTCCGTGTGGTATGCCATCGGTATACTCCGGTATACCGGCGGTATGCCGATCAAGAAGAAAACCTATAATTTTGGGAATTTTTTTAAAGTATTCCAGAAACCAAGAAAATACGAAATACGCTATAAAATACTTATCCATATATAAATACCAATACTGTGAGACGAGTCTCACACAACCTTCATCCAAGGAACCTTCCCTGGTGACATATCTCAACCTTATGCAGCTGTATAGCTACCTTCTCATTCCAGTGTGGCATGTGGATCTTCTATAACACTATTAACATGAGAAATCTCTGAAATCTGAATTGTACAGACAACTGCAAAATTGGAACTTCCCTCTCTTATCTTGCTTCTATTAAACTCCCAACTTTCATCCAAGGAACCTTTCCTGGTGAATATCTCAACCTTATGCAGTTGTATAGCTACCTTCTCATTCCAGTGTGGCATGTGGATCTTCTGTAACATTATTAGCATGAGAAGTCTCTAAAATTTGAGTGTTAGCATTTTAGCTAACTTAATATATGGATGCACAAACATCAAACAAAAAGTTGTATGATATTTATGCCAATTTCCTCACAAATTTAGTTGCTCATGTGTACCCTAAAGCTTCTTGTTTCTAAAGCTCCATGTAGCTCATTGTACCTCTTGTTTCTAAAACTCCTTGTAGCTCATGCCTAGTCTCATTGCAAGATACTAAGACGGATACACAATGAATTTGAGGAAGTAATATAGGTAGCTTTAAATTTTGGTAGGATAAGCTTACATGATTGTAATTCTAGGACTCTAAATTGATTGAATTCCTTCTTCTTCAATGCCTTAAATATGTCATGCCCATTTGAAAGGATGGGGGAGCTCCACACCTTAATTTGCCCACTATTGACTAGTTCTGCTACTTGAAGCAGCTGAACTCCAAACCTTGCTTATTTCTGCTTGTTTCGCTCAACTCAACCCAGCTTCTAATACTTATTTGACTATGATATAACCAAAACTGAGCATATCTTGTGAAACTTTGTCCGAGTTGACAAGTGCACAAGCATTTCATTTTATACTCCCAATTCCCTAAACACTTTTACATATTGACTTCTTTGCCTTGTTTTTCTTTTGGTTCCTCTCTTTTTCATACTTCAATTCCTCTTCTCTGGTAGGGTGTTCCTAACTTCCATCTTAATTTATGATGCAACACACTGACAAGGAGATCAGCGTGTAGATGCACTCTATTTTCCTTAAATACCCTTGATGCAGCACATTGACAAGGAGATCAGCGAGTTAAACTATCCTTAAATACCCATGGCCTATTAGCTACCGAATTTTCGAAACAGTTCATCTACTATTTTTTTATTTTACTTTAACTATACATGAAGAATAATGTTTACAATAAAAATCTCCGCTGGTTATAATGCAAAGATTTCTTGGATTGTTATGTTTCAAGCATGCTGATCTACAGTTACATATATATGAGCCATTTTAAAGTACAACCAATCTTTGTTACAAGCCAGAACACAATAATAGAAATTTATGAATTTTTTTTATATGTGAATTGTTATGTTACTGGGACTTCTATATTTCTAGGAAAAACTTTTTCATGATCAAATTCATGGAAAATTTATTTAGTAGGCCAATACTTAGTTAACTGTTTTTGGGAGAGCTAACTAACAAGAGTAATATTTACTTCTACTCTGCAATATAGTCTACAATGTGAATTATAGTAGCTAATGTTAATGTAACTTCGTGTTTTTATGGTTGTAGGTAGGTACCTGAGTAATCTAACTTGCCTAAGACATGTTTTCTAACGGACTTCAAAAGAAAACACGTTGCTTTCAGACGCTTAAATTTTGATGCACCACCAAAGGAAGATGTCTATAATATCATCGTCGATGAAATCTTTGATCGCAATGCATATTTGTTTAAAGGAGATGGAAAGTTTGAAGAAGTTATGCTCGGTGATTTGATCAATTGGCCAAAAGAGTCTGTTCAGTTTATTAGAATTTGAATACTAGTACTTGGAAATTAGTAATTGGCCAAAACTTCGTATGTATTTTGAAATTCTATTGTTTTTCTTATTTGGATGTTGTGTGAGAACAATTGCAAGTACTTGGATACTACAAAGACGATGACTAATTAGTGATATTTAATATCAATTGAGATTCTTAAATGATTGGTGGACACGTTCATTTTGAATTTTGTATGCAATCTCAATTGAGTTTCTTGAATTACTTTTAGAACGAATTCTGGCATACTTGTTTACTAAAACAAGTTTAATTAATTAAAAAAATCATGGTGAATATTTTTCAAAAATTCGACGGGTATTGTCTGTCAAGAATGAACAGATATGCAGAAGTAATTTTGCGGGTTACTTGACGGATCAAACCAGTCGTTTCTAGTTTGACAGACAAACTCTGTCGTTTACTCGACCTTCTTCTCGAAGGTAGAGAACCGTCGTTTAAAATAAACTTACAGTTTATTTTTGACGGACCATGTGACAGTTCAAAACCGTCAAAAAGTGTAATTTTCGACGGTTTTGGTCCGTTGATATAGGGAATAATAGTGCCTTGTCCCCATTGCTAGGGTTTGTTACAATATATATAGTGTCTACATTTGGGCTTATGGGTTATGGGCCATATTTACATTACTATCTAACACCCCCCCCCCAAGTTGGAGCATGCAAGTCACAAATGCCCAACTTGGGAAGGAAAGAATCAAATACTTGCTTTCCAATGGGTTCAGTGAAGATGTCAGCCAGTTGAGCAGAAGTAGGAATATGCGAGGCTATTACGGTGCCATCTCTAATTGCATCGCGAACAAAATACAAATCCACCTCAATATGCTTACTATGCTCATGAAATACCAGGTTCTGAGCCAGGTGCAGGGCTGACTGACTGTCATTATACACCGACATAGCAGACTCCTGACGAGCGCCCAAACACACCAATAACTCCTTCAACCATTTCAACTCACAAACAAGTGCAGCAATAGATCGGTATTCAGCTTCAGCGGAAGATCGAGAAACAGTTGGTTCCTTCTTGGTCTTCCAAGAAATAGGAGAACCCCCAGAAACACCAACCAACCCGTAACAGAGTGGCGAGTCAAGGGACAACTTGCCCAGTCAGAATCACACCAACCAAAAAGACGGAGATCACAATCAGTTATCAAAATAATACCCTGTCCCGGTGCATGTTTGAGATATCTGACAACTCTAAATGAAGCATGCCAATGATCTTGTCGAGGCTCCTGTAAGAATTGAGACAAGATATGCACAGCATAGGCTAAGTCAGGGCGAGTAAATGATAGATAAATCAACCTCCCAACCAGCCACCGATAAGGCTCTGCATCCTCCAGCTTTGGACTAGTCGATTCTGCCAGTTTGTGATTGGGCTCCACGGGAAAACCAGCAGGTCGAGACCCCATCAAGCCGTATTCTGAAATAATATCCAAACCATACTTCCTTTGACACAAGAAAATTCCTTCTGCACTCCGAGCCACCTCTATAGCAAGAAAGTACTTCAACACACCAAGGTCCTTCATGTAAAAGCAAGAACTAAGGTACTTTTTGAAAGTATCTAAAGCACCTGAGTCATTACCAGACACAATCATATCATCCACATAGATCAGAACATGCAACTCTACCTTCCCTTTAAAAAGAGAGAAAAAGGAATAATCGGAATGAGATTGAACAAATCCATAGGATATTAGAGAAGCAGCAAGCTTAGCAAACCAACAACGTGGTGCCTGTTTCAATCCATATAGAGATTTTCGCAGGCGACACACTTTATTGGGTTCACTATACGAAAAACCTGGCGGCAACTTCATATATACTTCTTTTGTCATATCTCTAAAAAGAAAAGCATTGTGCACATCCATCTGGTACAAAGTCTAGCCTCTCACAGCTGCAACAGCCACGAACGCCCGAACTGTAGGCATCTTAGCTACCGGGGCAAATGTCTCTGAATAGTCGATCCCCTCAACCTTATGATTACCGAACACAACCAGCCATGCTTTTAAGCGCTCAATACTTCCGTCGAATTTGTACTTGATTTTATACACCCATCGACTTCCCAATACTTTCTTTCTAGGAGGCAAATCGACAAGACTCCACGTCCCATTATCTTCCAGAGCCTGTATTTCAGTTTGTATAGCCGTACGCTAGCCTGAATCTCGCGAGGCCTGGCGATATGAAGTAGGCTTAACACCTGCAGTGATAGCTGCAAGAAAATCTCTGTGTCCAGCAGTAAATATATCATAACTTAGAAATTGTGTTAGAGGATACGAAGTACCTGAGGAAGTGACGGGAACAGATGAACTGTGGTGAAGGGGGGACTTTTACTTTTAACAGCATTTGTCACAAAATCCTGTAATCGTACTGACTGTGATTTCTTTCTCATTCCTCTTCCTAATACTACCTCGTCGGGCACCTCTGGCAACATTGTATCCCTTGTATCATCAGTAGTATCCGTATTGCCCCCAGCGGATTCTCCTGTTAATACGTCTGCAGCTACCTGTGCATCCTCGCTACTCGGTGCCGCGCCACCAGCAACCACTCCGGCCTCAGCCACCGTAGCCGGCACCATCCCAAAAGTCTCTATATCATCTACCGACACCTCAACAGATGTATGGCGTGTCGCAGAAAACATCTCGCTAGCAGAGCCACACCCAGGAAATTCTTTTTCATAAAAAGTTACATCACGGGACACAAAAAATTTACCAGTCTCCAAATCATACAGTTTCCATACCTTTTTATCAAGTGGATACCCAACAAAAATACATTTTCTACTCCTGCTAGAAAAATTTATCATGTCCATACGCATAGCACAGACAACCAAAAATACGTAGATGATCATACGAAGGAGCCGAACCATATAAAACTTCATAAAAGGAGACTTAAACTTCAAGATACTAGAAGGTGTTCTATTTATCAGATAACATGCACCCAGAACACATTTCCCACAAAAATCTACAGAAAGAGAACCCTAAAATCTCAATGCCTGGGCTACATTTAAAATATGTCGATGTTTTCTTTCTACCCTTCCATTCTGTTGAGGTATCCCAACACAGGATGTTTGGAACAATATACCTTGAGATGAAAAATAATCTCGTAAATAATTAACTTCAGTGCCATTGTCACTCCGCACACGACGTATATCAGCCCCAAACTGACGCTTCACCATAGCAATAAATTTAAGAAACATAGAATAAATGACACACTTATCCGTCAATAAAACAACCCAAACAGCTCTAGAAAAATCATCCACCAAAGTCAAAAAATAGCGTACCCCATTAGATGATGGAATACGATATGGTCCCCACAGATCACAGTGTATAAGTTCAAAGCATCTCAAAGCACAACTACTACTATCAGGAAAAGCATCACGAGTCTGTTTGGCTTGATGACAAATATCACAAGCCTTATGAGAAAACACACTACTACCGAGAGAAAAGGTAAAGTCTGCATTACTTTATCTGAAGGATGCCCCAGTCTACTATGCCAAACCTCGGAATCACTATCTTTGCATGCCAGGATCATCAAAGCCAAAGAAGCAGAAACCTTTCCCAAGAAGTAAAGTCCACCCCTTTTGTTCACCTGCTCCAATCACCATCCTCGTACTTCGATCCTGGAAAAAACACAAATTAGGAGTAAATAACATATCACAATTTCTGGCACCAATCAATTATGAGACAGAGATCAAATTGTAAGTCAATGTCGAAACATAGAGAACATCTGTCAACACCAAAGAAGCAGTCAAAAATACTTTGCCCCGCAGAAGAGCCTCAATAGTGCTCCCATTAGGCAAAGTCACAGGACAGACGGGGCCCTCAAAGCAATTAACTAAACAGTCACGAGAACCTGTCGCATAAAGAGTAGCCCCAGTATCGAATATCCAAGTGATAGAAGAATTCTTACCCATCAGACGATCAGATTTTGAAGAACCAGGGTTGGAGGAATTGTCGTTACCCAGCAAGCTTATCAGTTTCTACCATTGTTCACCAGAGAGTGGTGAAGGATATCCTCCATGCATCATATCCATCGGGCTCCCAGCAAGACCAGCAGGGACACCGTGACCAACAGCGGCGACATGATGAACAACCCCTGCGCCACCAGCACCACATCCTCCATCACATCTCTGCTGTGATCCTGTGCCTCTGCCACCACCAGCACCACGTCCGCCCTTACGTCGAGAACGAGTCTCCTATCATTCTGGATAGCCAATCTTGGCAAAGCAAGTGGCAACATCATGACCTATTTGTTTGCCATTGATTGTAAAAGTACAGAACAATTATCGGAGGACTGAACTGAGACTCACAATACAAACTCGCTTGTACAAAGAAAGCCTAGGGACGAAAACCTAGGTACAGCAATCTAAGTACAATTGTTTATTTTAGATTCTGGGGGGTGACGATAGAGGCTTGGGAAGGCGACGGCAGCCCTGCCTTACTCCTTGGACGATCGATATGCAGCCTTGGCTCCTTGTGAAAAGATTATTGGCATTGACGAAGAAGTGCTCTTTTTGCTCCTCTGTTGCTCTCCTGGCTTCTCTCTCTCTGTGTGTATTCTCTCTCTGACTTTGTATATTTTTATTCTTTTTTTGCCGGTCCTTGTGCAAAGAAATGATGCTGGCTATTTATAAGAGTGGGGTATGATCATTAGGGTTTGCTAATGATCATTGTTTTGGAATGTCGGTGCTCCTTCAATCTATCTGAACCCTTGGTCGTGATTACAATGAATCTCGGCCATTAATGAGGATAGCACCGAATCTTGTGAGCAATTAATGTTGATTGCTTTAAATCTTCATGATTGATTATACCAATGCCCGATTGCTCGCCACGTGTCCTATTGGCTTGATGATAAATGATATGCCTTGATCTCAGCAATTATGATGATGATGTCAGATATATTTGTTGAGATTCGGTTAAATCGTTGATTGATCCGATGCCACGTATTTTGATTGTGGGTCCTGCCAGAGCCGCATAGGATGGGCAATACTTGAACCGCAGGGAGATATTCTTCGTGAGCCACATAGGACAATGCTTCATCGAACAGCAGGGAACGAACTCTCAATGAGCCGCATATGCATAGTCTTTGCGAGCCGCATGAGCTAGCGTTGTATTGAGCCGCAGGGGCTGAGCTCTCAGTGGGCCGCATATGGCTGATTTCTGCTAGTCATATAGGGTGACTTCTCCGTGAGCCGTATGAAGCTGTTCTCTATTTAAGCCGCATGAGATTTGCCACGTGGCAACCTAGGATTTCTGACGGATCGGGTCAGAGATCTTCTTCTTTTCCCGAAGAGTCTGTCATTACGTCAGAGTCATTACGACACTTTATGCCAGAGCCGCCACAGTCGTCAAATCGTATCAAAGTATTAAATGAGGCCACTATTCAAAGGGCCAGCTGTAGGGAAGGATCACAGGGGGACACGTGGCATCGATCGAGCCGCATATTCCTGCTGAACCGCATACACTCTCGAGCCGCATGAGATGGAGAGTCTTCCTTTGAACTGTATAAGACAGCTCCCATATGAGCCGCATGGGCTTCGTATTCGAAGCCGCATGGACCATTATTCTGATATTTTCCATGCTTCTACAGGACCCCCTTCAAAGTTTTCAATTTGCAAAATTGAAACACTTTGAATAAGAAGCATGGTCCCGTTCATGCCGCATAAGTGTCCCAGCCGCATCAATTCATCTGTCCGTATAGGCTCTTTGCCACGTGTCCTGACTACATGTGCAAATCTTCATTAAATGCTCTTGATTCATTTTGATTTAACGCCGTCTTTTGGGGAAGGATCCCAAGGGTCGGTTATGCCTTGACCGAAGCATTTTTGCCTTTATTTTTTGAAGCGGCACGTAATCCGAGGCGTCATCCGAGACGTTTGTTCGTTTTATGGGTTTCTTTCACCTATAAATAAGAGTCTTTTAATCCCCTTGGGTTTCTTTACCTTCTTTCTTTGCTCAAATCCCCTGTTGCAGACTTTGCTCTTCGTCTTCTCCCTTCATCGATCGACAATGGCTCCCAAGAAGGCTGTTGCTGCTGCGGGCAAGAAGGTCGCATCATCCTCTGCGGCTGCGAAGGGCAAGAAGGCCGCGTCTTCATCGACTGCAACGGCGAACGTGGCGGCTCCTCCGCCGACTGACGTGTCTGCTTTTCACCCTGACGTCCACCCGTCCATTGCTGGTAAGGGTCGTTTGAAAACCCTAACTGTTGCCATGGCTCTGCTGCATACTTTATGCACAAGCCGTATGTACGAGGCTTATCGATGTGACCGCATAAGCACTTCCCCCATTGGGGTTGCATGAGCTTGTTTATACTCGATCTAAGCCGCATATGCATTTTCGATTTGGGTCGCATAAGCGTCGCTCACTTTCGAACCGCATAGGCTCGCTTTCTTGTATCCGCGTCAGCTCGTATGGGTCTGGTTTCGTAGGTGTGCTTAATTTGAACCGCATGGGTCTATAAGCTCGTCTGAATTTGAGTTGCACGGACTCGGCTAACTCGGAGGCACATGCGGCTACGGTGCACAGAACTGCATGGACGTATCTAATGCTGAGCCGCATGTGACTGTGACGACCCGAGCCGCATAGACTCAAATGATCTTTCCAATGCTTCTGTTTTCTTTGACTATCTTCTAACCTCGTTTCTTTTGTCTTTCTCCAGTGAGTCTGCCCGTAAATCCTGCTGGGGAGCTTATAGTGGGTTCAAATCAATTCGCCCTGGGCGTGCGTCTTGATGACTTAATTAAGCATGTGTTGAATCAATTCCCTACTGATGAGCCTTCGGAGAGGTTGAAGGCCATTGAGAATCAGACCCTCCATTACCTCCGTTCCATGATGAATACTGGGAAGCTGGATGGGAAATACCTGAAGCCTTTGTTCCTTTTTGGAGATGCTTTAATCATCAAGAATTCCCGAGTTTTAGAGATTACCGAGAACTGGGATTTCTCTTTGGATGGGGTGGCAATCCATATTCCTCTCATGGAACGTCATTATCCTTTGTCATGGTTCAATATGGTGTTGCTGGACAGGAAGATGGTGTGTAACTTAACTCCTACTCAATCAGGGATGTTGATGGGCAACATCCATTATAATCCGAACATGCGGTCAGCGTATACGGGTAAGGATTCCGTCCTCTGGTATATGATGGGTCTGGCCGCGGGCTCTTTCATGAATGTATACGGTCCCAACTTCACACTTACTCGAGCTGATACTTTTTTGAATCGGCTCGTTCGCAAGAAGTCTTATCCTGTTGGTAGGCTGGCACTGCCGAACTGGATAAACCCTACCTCTACGTGGGCCCAGTTGACTACTTGGGTTTTACAGACCTATGGAACATTCTTGCGGGAGGTGGGGCTTTACCATGCCATTCGGGGCACTTGTCACGGGCTTTCCATTAATAAACCACTGTTCGTAGCGCTCTTGGAGATGTATAGCCGGCAAACGGGGACATTCTTTGCACCAGTAGGGGAGCTAGGGCTTGCTCTTCACGAGATGTATACTGTCTCTAAACTTCCATGGGAGAATGAGCCTTTCGAGGTGTATACCCTGTCGAATGAGGAGTTCGAGGCCTTGGACAGGCAACTCCCGGGTTCTGTTGCGGTGTATCGGGAGTTGTTGTGTCACCATAGTGCTTGTCATCAGATGGCTATAAAAACGACAGATAGCTCCGAGGGGACCGCTCCCCATACCACATCCTGGATTAATTATCTTTTTAGAGTTGATCCTTCTGGCGAAGTTACTCCCCGAGCCCCTCGAACGCATGCAGAGGTAAGGGATCTGATGTCAAGTGTCAAGAAGTCGCGATCCAAGAGCGATATATTCGGGAGTCAAGCTGACTCTCTTAGTTATTTTCACTACGGGACCATACAGATGTCGGAGAAGGCGCTTCTGGCTGGATTTTTGATGATATGGCTACGAAACTGCGTAGTCTCGGGAGGAGCGGGTTCTATCGAGAGGATTGGTCGTCATTTCATCCTCCTTGCCGTTAAACTAGTATTCGAAGTTAGATTGGCCCTCCTTCCTGCTATGGTGTGCAGCATACACCATGGTCTGCAAACATTCTCGTCCAAGGTTATTGCTCGCAAGAAGATTTTGGATTTTGAGCGCGTAGAACTGTCTTTCCACTACCTGATGGGGTGGTTGGCGATGCACTACAAGTCTTTGCTGGGACCTGGGATAGCGGAAGATGCTACAGCTGAAGATGCTTTCCTCTTCAAATGCCATCACCGGTCTTGGGAATACAATACTATGCCAGCTTGTCGGAGGGTGCTGGCGAGAGTGGATGGGTGTGACCTCTCTGTGTCTGTTCCTCCTTTTTTTGATGAGGAAGTGAGGAAGGTACACCTTGATGGTACTGGACCTTCTCATTTTCTATCTCCGGATATGCTTGCTTGGTTGCGCAATATCCGTCCCGTGCATCTGGTTTATCGCAACCGAGATAATGTATACTTGGAACCTTACCTACCTAGCAGGTTTTCCCGCCAGTTTGGTCATAGCCAGTTGTTCCTTGATTGTCCCAACCCTTGTTTGGATTTTGAAGGCAGCATTCTTGACGGCGTCCGAGCGTGGAATTATTACGACGCTTATCATACTCGGGCCAGCTTCTCAGTTCCCGATGCTAAGGCGCCGAAGGAAATTTTGTACGTGGCTGCTTTATATCACGTTATGGCGAACAAGCCTCCTGTTAACTTTCATCCGAGTACCAGTTTTATCGTGGGTACCGGTTTAGAGAAGAAGCCCAAAGGGGCTAAGGTTAGAAAGCAACTGGCGCTCCAGGTCCCCCTCCCTGAATCAGAACCTTCCGAGTCGGCTGAAGATGAGGATGATGATGACAGCGAAGGTTCCCTCTCTGGTGGGGGTGAAGAAGTAGTGGATCAACCGCTTCCCACACCCGACGAACCGGCGGAGGATCTGTTGTTTACTACGCAAGAGGGAGTAGTGATAGAAGAACAACTTTCAGCCGTGTTTGGTCCCTCGCGTAAACGGGTCAGACCCGAGTCTTCTGGCAGTAGAGCGACCTTTTCCGTGAAGAGAGCCGCTGTTAGGTCTCGTGGATTACTTATCACTGAGAAGGGTGAAGATACAGACGCTATTCTGGAGGCAAGACCAAGTCATAGCCATCTCTTTGTTGTAGTTTTCTTTTCTCTTGGGGATATGACTTAATCACTTTTCTTTGTAGGCGTCCGATGAGCCGACCTCTCCTGAATCATCTACCACCCCTGAAGCTGATTCGGCCCTTACTGCTTTGATTAGTGACATGTGTGCTGCGGTCCTTTCTGTGGGGGCTCTCTCAGTGGCGGCTGGAAGCTCCGAGGTTGCTGAGGTCTCGGCCCGGTGTGACGAAGGTTCCCTCGGACCCGTCTCCGAGACCGCTGATCTTCAACAAGGTGCCGTTGATCTCGGTGCATCCCCTCCCGAGGACGCAAGGGGGGAGGAGTCTGTTATACCTGACTCAGGAACTGTTGGTGAAGAGGCTGCGGTGGCTGTAAGTGAACCTCGGCCTCCACACTCCTCAACTGGTAAGATAAGCAAGATATTGACTAGTGAGGGGGCTTATTTGCTCTATCAACATATCCTTCGGGTCAAATCGATTCATGATTGCCTTGGCCCTGCAGGTCCTGACCCTTTACTTCCCGCCGTAGATGTTCTTGGGGAAGGTTCGGTCTGCCGTGATACGGGAGAAAGGAGCGTTCTCTCTCCTCTGCCGTCTCACGTCGAGGAGCCTCCTGCCAGCTCTGGGCCGATGGGAATGGGGTTGGCGATGGTCTCCGTCTCATCCTCTGCAGATTATACGGCTCCGGAGGCCGACCTCTCGACCCTGCCGAGTATTCAAGTTTTGCAGGCTGCCAAGAGGAGTTGGCCGCTGTTCAAGCGTCCTTTCGTGCGGAGCTGGTTTCTCTCGTAGTAGGAGCGGCGGATTCTGTTGCGTCTTCTTCGGTGTTGCCAGCCACGCTCCCATTGACACCGGCCTCCACGGAGACTCTGAACGAGGCGACGCAGGACGTGGTAGACAGCTTCTATCGTCATTTGACAAGGGGCGTAGACGCTGCCATAGGACGGGGGACCCCATTTTCTCTATCTCTTCAGTGCGCTCGGGGTTAAATTGCGACCTTGAAGTCCGTTCCTGGCGGGGTAGGACTGGCTGCACTGCTGGAGCCTAAGCTGACGGAAGCTGATCAGCTTGTGACCCAGCTACTGGCGATACGACAAGCGGGCTTGCCTGCTGCGATCGAGCGGGAGCGTGGCTTCCTCATTGCTTCTCGGGATCGGATTAAGCTGGCCTGAGATACTGCTGGGCCAGTTGTACGGGGGGACCTTGATAAGTTCTCCGCTTCGTATGACCAGCTGGGTCGTAGGAGTCAGGCTTGCCGTGCTCGGGAAGAGTCCGCTTCTCGTAGAATTGCTGATACGAAGGAGCGGATTATTGGACTCTAGAGGCAACTGGCCTTCTTAGAGTCAGAGCTGGAGGCTGCTCAGACGGAGCAGGAGTCGATCATTCGGGAGGCCGAGAAGGTTTCCTGATCTTCCGATAACCTGGAGCGGGCCTTTAAGAAATTTGAGGATAACTGGCAGGCTCACGCTCATCTGGAGGATGATGCAGTGCTGACCCACGAGGCAGAGCGTCGAGCCTCTCAGAGGTTTGAGCGGTCGGTTGCTTTGCTGACATACCGTCTCAGGGCGTTATGTGCCCCAGAGCAGTGATCAGCCGTCTGTTTTCTTTTGCTTTCTTTTCTTCTCTTTTTTTTGTAAGGGGTGTGATCCCCAAATGATGTAGTACGTTGAATTTTGAATAAATGAGCCTGTTTCAACTCATCATCTCTTTCTTGTACTTGTGGCGTCTGTGGAATTTGGACTTGCTGGGGGATTTATTTGTGGACCTGTTATCCTAAGCGTACCTTGGTTTTAGGTACGGATAACAAGTTTGGACAGGATGTCCGGAACAGCCGTGGCAAAGTGGTCATGGATGTTCTCGGTGCTTAACAAAAAAAGGAATGCCGTAGAGCAGCTGGGCTCCCAGGACATGGTAGGGGAGTGGATTTATGCTAAGAAGCTTAGCAAATGAATATTTGTGGACCTATTATCCTTGGCGTACCCTGGTTCGGGATACAGATAATAGGGTGAAAGAAAAACCAACATATTTGCTCAGAGGTCATGAGGACATGGCAAGCATGAGGGTTTTACCGTGGAACCTTCCTGCTCAGAGATAGTGAGGACATGGCAGGGGAGGTTTTACGGGAGATATTCGTGGTCAACAGCGGACATTTGTGGACCTATTATCCTTGTCGTACTCCGGTTGTGGGTACAGATAATAGGTCGAAAGGAGACCGACATACTTGCTCAGAGGTAATGTGGACATGGCAAGCATGAAGGGTTCTTCGACGGAGCCTTCCCACTCAGAGGTAATGATGACATGGAAGGAGTAGGCTCAATAAAGAGGGAGTATATAGAACAACTCAGAGGTAGGAGAACGTGGAGGTTCTATGTGAGGGGCGGTTTGTTTTTGGTGGAAGTGAAAACGATTCAGAGGTAATGAGGACATGTCCGTTTTCGGAAATTTGTGGATCGATTACCCTTTTTGTGCACTGGGAGTGCGGGTATTGGATCATGAGGGAGGATCTCTTCCAAGGAAGCAAGTTCAGAGGTATAATCATACATGACTTACTATCTGAAAGAGTGACCGAAATGTGAGTTCAGAGGCACCAGTGGGTACATAACTCGGTAAATTAACATATTAAGAAAGTGGGAGTCCAGCGGCACCAGCGGGTACATGACTCGATAATCTAAAGGGGATGTAGGGGTGAGTTCAGGGGCACCAGCAGGTACATGACTCGATAATCTTGAAATGTTGTGGGTGTGAGTTCAGCGGTACCAGCCGGTACATGACTCGATAATCTGAAATGCTGAGGGTGTGAGTTCAGTGGTACCAGCGGGTACATGACTCGACGACCTTGTAGCGAATGTCGTTTAGACATAATATTTCTTCAGGAACTTGCCGTTGACGGGCAGCATGAGCAAGTCTCCATTTTGCTTTGCAAGGCGGTAAGCACCGTTGGAGAATACCGTCTCAATGATAAATGGGCCCTCCCACTTTGGCTGGAATTTGCCGGTGGTCTTGTGAGTCATGACCATTGGCCTCCGGACTGCCAAGACGAGATCGCCTACCTGGAATGTTCTGATTTTGACCTTCTTGTTGAAGGCTCCTGAGATGCGTGCTTGGTATAGCTCGATCCTTTGCTGAGCTAGGAGGCGCTTTTCATCTAAGGCCTCTAACTCTTGCAGTCGACGTCGGTAGTTATCATCGGTTGTCAATTGGTGTGTGAGGGCGACACGTAGTGAGGGGATCTGTGTCTCCAAGGGGAGGACTGCCTCACTTCCGTATACCAGGGAGAATGGTATATTTTCGGTGGCTGTTCGGACCGTGGTGCGATAAGCCCATAAGCACTCGCCGAGCTTGTCGTTCCAGTCACGTTTGTTGGATGAGACAAACTTCTTGAGAAGTTTGATGATTGTTTTGTTGAACGCCTCTGCTAACCCATTTGCTACCGGGTTGTACGGCGTCGAGGCGATATTCTGAATACGGTGCTTATCGCAAAACCGATAGAATGCGTGGCTTGTAAACTGTGGACCATTATCATGGATGATCCTTCGGGACAGTCCAAAGCGGTAGATGACGTGGTGTTTAAGGAAGCTGATCACGTTTGAAGTCTTGACTTCTGCGAGTGGGACAGCTTTTGCTCATTTAGAGAAGTAATCAGTGATCATAAGTATAAAGCGATGTCCTCGGGAGGAAGGTGGGGTGATTGGACCAATGATATCCATTCCCCATGCTTCGAATGGCCAGGACGCCACTGTCGGATGTAAAAATTCGGAGGGTTGGTGGATGAAGTCCGCGTGGACTTGGCAAGCTTTGCACTTTCTAGCATAATCTATCGCGTCTGCCACCATTGTGGGCCAATAGTAGCCTATTTGGCGAAGGCGGTCTTGCAGTTTCGGGTCGGGCTGGTGGGCCCCGCAAACACCATCATAGGCTTCTCATACGGCTTCTTTGGCTTCTGCGTTTGACAGACACCGAAGCAGTAATCCGTCGTAGGAGCGGCGATACAGCATTTTCGTCTCTGTATCGTAGAAGAATCTGAGGGAACGCCTTCTGATGGAAGTAGCTTCCTTTGGGTTCTCAGGCAGGATGTCGTAGACGACGAAGTCGATGAATGGTTGTCTCCAATCTGGGGCGTCATCGATCATCTGTGCGGAATAACTTGCGACGAATTGTACATTGTTTTTGGGACAGACCAATTTATGGCCTATCACTTCCACTGATTGCCGATCATAATTCGGAACTGCTAGGGAAGCGGCGAGACCAGCTAGGGCATCGGCTTCAATATTTCGGAGTCTGGGGACGTGCTCGATAAAGAACCCCTCAAATGCCGAGATGATATTGATCGCTATTTGATGATAAGGGATCATGTCTTCATGGCGTACCTCGTACGAACCCCGGATCTGATTGACGATTAGTTGGGAATCGCCGTACGCTTCAAGGTATTCTACCTCCAGCTCTCTTGCAAGTTGGAGGCCAATGACCAGAGCGTTGTACTCGGCCACATTGTTAGAACAAGGTTCAGTGAGGGAATAAGTGCGGTTAATCACCAATCCGGAAGGAGAGATTAGTACTACTCCGACTCCGACGACTATATTGCCTTTAGGTCCGGTCCTCGAAGCGCCGTCGAAGAACATTCGCCATATATTTTTGTGGGAGGTTGTATGCGAGTCGGCGACCTCATCTGGGATCTCTTCGTATATCCTGGAGGACTCCGAGCCTGGGTGGGCTGCCAAGAAATCTGCCAGGGCTTGACCTTTGACTGCCTTTTGGGGGACAAAGATCATATGATAAGGGGACAGCAGTATTGCCCATATAGCGAGGCGAGAGCTGAGTGCCCCTGGTTTAGTCATGAGGACCCTGAGAGGGTTAACTCGTGAGATCACATGTATCGTTTGTCCGATGACATAGTGCCATATTTTCTGAATGGCGAACACCAGATCGAGGCATTCCTTCTCCACAGCAGTGTATCGGTGCTCTGGTCCGATCATCATTCGGCTAAGGTAATATATGGCCTGTTCATGGCCTGTATCGTTATTCTGTGCCAGCAGAGCACCGAGGGAGTGTTCCATTGCTCGTACATAGAGCAGAAATAGTTTTCCAGGGACTGGGGCTACCAAGACCGGAGGATTTGACAGATATTCTTTGATGCTATCGAAAGCACGCTGGCATTCTTCGTCCCATACGAATGAGTCTCCTTTCTTCATGAGGTGCGTAAATGGCCGGCATCGCCCGGAGAGGTTGGAAATGAACCTTCTGATGTAAGCTAGCCTTCCCTGAAGGCCTCTGAGTTCGCAGAGATTTCTCGGAGGACCCATCTCCATGATTGCTTTTGTCTTCTCGGGGTCTATATGGATACCCTTTGCAGTGATGATGAAGCCTAAGAATTTCCCGCTACATACGCCCAGGAAGGACTTCGTAGGGTTCATCTTCAAATTGTGCGTCCGTATTAGGTCGAATACCGTCCTTAGATCATGCAGATGGTCTCCTTTGCTACGGCTCTTGACGGCTATATCATCAACATAGCACTCCACCGTCTTGCGTAAGTGGTCTCTGAAGATGATGCTCATAGCTCTTTGATATGTGGCGCCAGCATTCTTTAAATCGAAAGGCATGACTGTGTAGCAGTACGTGCCAATCGGTGTTCGGAATGATGTATGCTTTTCGTCGTCGGGAGACATCTTAATTTGGTTGTATCCCGAGAAGCCATCCATGAATGACATGCGCTCAAAGTCGCAGGTATTGTCGATCATGATGTCTGTGATAGGAAGGGGGAATTCATCTTTGGGGCATACCTCGTTCAGATTACGGAAGTCGATGCAGATTCGAATTTTTCCATTCTTCTTGAGGACAGGTACTATATTGGCGACCCAATCGGGATGTTGCTCCTCATGAATGAAGTCGCTGGCTATTAGTTTGTTGACTTTAGCTTCGATCGCGTCCATGATGCTTGGGCGGAAGCGTCGCTGTTGTTGTTTGGCTGGCTTCGCATCTGGCCGAATATTGAGTTTATGAAGAGCGATGTCAGGATTTAACCCTGGCATGTCTTCATAGCTCCAGGCGAACACATCAATGTACTCTCTGATAAGTTCTAATAGCGACTCCCGTTCTTCGTTGGTTAGGCTTTCACTGATGAAGATCGGTTTTGGAGAAGATTCGCTGCCGAGATCCACTTGTATGACCTTATCTTCAGTAGGAGGTTCTCTCAGTTCGAATCGCTTTTCCCATTGCGCGTCTAATTGCTGGGCCCATGGCTCTAGCTCGAGGATTTCGGGGATATCTTCGTCTTCCTCGTAAGCGTCGGCGAACGTCATGTTGACTGACATGACTTGTCTGAACACATCTCCGATGCTGGTATCTGAGTCGGAAGTTGGCGATCCGGTTGAATGCGACTGCCAATTGCATTCATCATCTGAACTTTCCGGGGTCGTAGTAGGCGTTACATACCCTAACCAGCATCGAGTTTTGTTATAGTAGTTCCATGGTTTGCCCGCCGGGGCTGGCGGCTTCAAAGGTAATCGTCGCCCAGTGTCATAGTTCAATCCTGGCGTAGTCTCTAGATCATACCCCTGTTTCTGCATGAGATATTTGGATTGAGGGCTATAGAGATACAGAGGCAGTCTTCCGGCATCTGACCCGAGGTCGTCTTCTTCTATGGTGCGGGGATGAGGGTTGTTCGTCCGGCCGAAGATGACTGGATGATCCCCTCCCTTGTGTATTCGGTAGGCGTCTTCTACTGGAGTAAGCTGGATTGCGGTGTACACATTTGTCACCTGTGTGTGTAGGTGAGCACCTATGCCGTGTTCCATAGCATACATCGTACATAGCTTATTGAGCTCGATGTAGTTCAAAGATAACCCTTTATTGATGAAGTAAGGTATCTTTTCTAGGGGGATTACATCATCAGCGGAGGGGACATTAGTGTGGGCAGCCACATACTTGGCTAGCTCCGGTTCCTCTTCGACTACCCCCTGTGTGAACGAAGACTGAGAGGACGACCTAGGAAGCTTGATCCTCAGTGGTCCAGTTGATGGAGCAGAGCGTGGAGTAGTTGGCAGACTGGCGACCCCCAGTTTGGCATTCGATGTGGAGCGAGGAGTGGCTGGTTCGCTGGAAGTGTCAGACCTTACATTGAGGCGACAACCTTTCTTGGGAAGGCGTATTGTCAATGGCCTGTCCGAGGGGTTGAGCTTCCCTGTTTGTGGTTGACTGACTCTTGGTAACCTGATTGTTAGTGGCTCCGTTGTGGGTCTCGGCACTTGGCCGGATCTCGGCAGCCGGATTGTCATCTGCTTCTCTTACACCGAGAGGCTGATCGCGTTCTTCCGCAGAGTGGCGGTGAGGGGTGCAGACTTGCCCGGTTTGCGAGCTTGGAGGTGGATCGTCAGGGGTCCTTCTGATCCCGTGGCTGTCTCAGTATGAGCTTGTGCGTCTCCTTCATCCAGGTGCCTCTTCGACTTTTCGTATAAACAGGAGTCCGAGTAGTAAGATTCGACCCCTTTGAAGGGATCGATGTCAGCAAACTCTGTCTTCACGAAGCCGTGTTTGTCGACATATTTGAAGCACTGGTGTAGCGTGGAAGGCACGATCATATAATCGTGTATCCATGGGCGCCCCAAGAGGATGTTGTAAGAAGTGTCTGCATCTATGACGTAGCAGGTGACCTCGGATTGGAGATCGCCAATCTGACACTTCAGACGAATCTTCCCGATAGGGTAGCTCCTGCCCGAATTGAAACCGCTGATGGCGGTGCTTGTAGGTGTTAGGCGATGCATTGGGATACGGAGATGATGTAGCAGACCTTTCGGGATGATGCTTATGGAAGAGCCGGGATCAATGTGCATCCGATCCACCTTCACGTCGCCGATGTATCCCGTATAGTATAGCGGGCGATCATGTAGGTTTGTTTTGATGAGCATGTCCTGCGGAGTAAAGACGATGTTGGGCATTGCTCCCGTGCAGGCACTATCTTGGAGATCCATGGTTGAGTCCTCCCCAGTGAGGTTAGATTGAGCGAGATAGGCATCGGCATTTTGGAGTGCTTCGCTCAATGCAATACGAACGTCTTTGGAGAGCCTCAGGAGTTCATATAATGACAATTTGGCATTGATTGTAAAAGTACAGAACAATTATCGGAGGACTGAACTTAGACTCACAATACAAACTCGCTTGTACAAAGAAAGCCTAGGGACGAAAACCTAGGTACAGCAATCTAAGTACAATTGTTTATTTTAGATTCTGGGGGGTGACGATAGAGGCTCGGGAAGGCGACGGCAGCCCTGCCTTACTCCTTGGACGATCGGTATGCAGCCTTGGCTCCTTGTGAAAAGATGGTTGGCGTTGACGAAGAAGTGCTCTTTTTGCTCCTCTGTTGCTCTCCTGGCTTCTCTCTCTCTCTGTGTATTCTCTCTCTGACTCTGTATATTTTTATTCTTTTTTTTGCCAGTCCTTGTGCAAAGAAATGATGCTGGCTATTTATAAGAGTGGGGTATGATCATTAGGGTTTGCTAATGATCATTGTTTTGGAATGTCGGCGCTCCTTCAATCTATCTGAACCCTTGGTCCTGATTACAATGAATCTCGGCCATTAATGAGGATAGTACCGAATCTTGTGAGCAATTAATGTTGATTGCTTTAAATCTTCATGATTGATTATACCAATGCCCGATTGCTCGCCACGTGTCCCATTGGCTTGATGATAAATGATATGCCTTGATCTCAGTAATTATGATGATGATGTCAGATATATTTGTTGAGATTCGGTTAAATCGTTGATTGATCCGATGCCACGTGTTTTGATTGTGGGTCCTGTCAGAGCCGCATAGGATGGGCAACACTTGAACCGCAGGGAGATACTCTTCGTGAGCCGCATAGGACAATGCTTCATCGAACCGCAGGGAACGAACTCTCAATGAGCCGCATATGCATAGTCTTTGCGAGCCGCATGAGCTAGCGTTGTATTGAGCCGCAGGGGCTGAGCTCTCAGTGGGCCGCATATGGCTGATTTCTGCTAGTCATATAGGGTGACTTCTCCGTGAGCCGCATGAAGCTGTTCTTTATTTAAGTCGCATGAGATTTGCCACGTGGCAACCTAGGATTTCTGACGGATCGGGTCAGAGATCTTCTTCTTTTCCCGAAGAGTCTGTCATTACAGCAGAGTCATTATGACACTTTATGCCAGAGCCGCCACAGTCGTCAAATCATGTCAGAGCATTAAATGAGGCCACTATTCAAAGGGCCAGATGTAGGGAAGGATCACAGGAGGACACGTGGCATCGATCGAGCCGCATATTCCTGCTGAACCGCATACACTCTCGAGCCGCATGAGACGGAGAGTCTTCCTTTGAACTGTATAAGACAGCTCCCATATGAGCCGCATGGGCTTCGTATCCGGAGCCGCATGGACCATTATTCTGATATTTTTCATGCTTCTACACTATTTTCTTGCAATGAGTACAGATCATACCTGATTTATCCCTGGAAACTGGGGTTCTACTATTAGAAGTAGTAGAAAGACGAGAGGAAGTCTTGATAGCCAGCGCCAACACCTCCTCAGCAGCGGACTGGACCTGAGATTTTCGCATATCCTCCTCCTCACGGACTGCCTGGTATGTCAGATCTAAACTTGGCTGAGGATCCTGAGCCAGAAGATTAGATCGGGTATGACCATACAACTCAGCATTCAACCCATACATAAAGTCCTGAAAGTGGTCGTCATCTCTCATAGCCTGTAGCTTTACAGCAAGTTCACCACAGGTACAAGTACGCAATGGAAAATAAGCAGCTTGTTCATCCCACAAAGACTGCAAATTTCCAAAGTAGGTTTCCACAGACATCGAAGCCGTTTATTTACACTCAGCTAAGGCCACCTTAATTTGTTGCTTTCGAGTGCCATTACTAACAACAAATCTTTTCTCCAACAAGTTCCACAATGGATAAACCTCCTCAAAGTACGGCAAAGATTTTTTCAGAGACGGAACAATGGTATTAAGAACCCATTGAACCAATAGCGCTTGCACACATCTCCAATCAAGCAATTTACTAACATCATTAATAGGTTTGATTTCAGTACCGTCAAGAAAAGTGATCTTTCGCCTAGTGTAACGCCCCAGTCCCAAAATACTTAGGACTAGGTACGTACCCATGCCAGCTGCATACATACGAAGTACACTCCAATATATGGAAACCTTGTACGTATACATAAGCTGTAAAATGCAGAAGAATCATAATAACTAAATCTCATCTACTGGATAAATAAATAATAAAAAAGCAACTTTGGATTTTGTTATGTATACAATCGTTGGGCGGAGACAAAGTCCACTACCAACTATCTCAAATAAAATGTACAAGAAGTGATCGATAAAATAACGAGACGAACCAAGCGCAATCGTCTTCGAAAGAATGGAGAAGATCACGGCCTTGGCTAGAACACCTGCAAAATCACAGAAGCACACACCTGGAGAGATAACCAGGTCCTCAGAGGGACGTAACAAGATACATAAACATGCCATATAAATACTGAATATAAAATATGCCACGATCAAAGAAAGTGACAAGACATAAATAAGGTACTCTAACCATACTAAAGTGAACATGCAGTTATGAACAACCCTTTCGTCGCATGAGCCCTGGCTGTAATAGGATCTGGTATAGTCCCCACTTGGGCACCAGTGACCGAGAGCATGACGTTGAAAAACGACAGTGGCCAACCTGAGAGGCTCATACCCGTATCTCCAGCGGAGCTTCCGGGTTATAAGGGAAGTACAATAGAAGCCCATACGACAAGGAAATATTCTCCCCACCCAATGTACCTGTCAAGTCGCATCCACGACCATGTATCGCTACTAACTGCTAAGTCTCCTAACATGCCTCTATTAGAAGTTAGCCCTAACGCATGCACATGGGGGATCAGCCCACATTGTGACGCCCCAGAACCAGAATACTGGAGAGCGGGGACGAACATAGCCAGCTACATATATTGAAATGGAATCCACCTCGCTATACGGTCACGGCTGTCTAGATATGAGGGTTTACTACAAGCCAATGGTCTCTTAAGGTCAAGCCTATTGTCTCAATCTCAAGCAAGTAATATAGTTACAAGATGTTTGACCACCAAATATACAATAAAAGGCGTCCCAAATATTACATATTCAGTTGATCATGAAGCTAGTCGTACAAAATGCGAGGACTAGCAAGAGTTTAGTCATACATGATCAACTCTAGGATTTGTTAATCATGTTTACAGCCCGTACGCAGACAGTAAGTAAATATGCATCGAGCTAACAAGTGCTCGTCGGCTAAACGCCTCAAAAGAATAAATTTATAGAAGAGTAAGCGAAACAAAATAGAAAACCCACTCGTAGCCCGGGTTTCTTCTAGTCGCCACCATCGGGCTGGAGGTTCGGTAGATCCTCGGGTTCTGCTCCAAAATCTGGCCACACAAAACCAGCTGGGTCAAACCCCAGAAAGAGCAAGTACCACAAGGAGGCCACGAAATAAGAACAAAACCAGCATATCAGAACATAAGAAACTGGAAGAAAAGTACAAGTAATAAAAGTACAGCAGGACAATAAACGACTAGGGACATGGAACCATTCCGGGAACCAGATTACAACCCATAAACCAAACAAGGACCGGGGTTGTAACCCTTCGCCTGAATAGCCCTTGTCTCTATTCATTTATAGTTAAAGATAAGTAAACAATCGTGCACAGGAGTACCAGGGTACAGGGACTAGACAAGACTTGACAAGGCTGGACGTCATCCATTCATAAGCGGCCAAGCAAATACTACGGCTTACTACTTAACTAACTAGGGTTATCACAAGCCTAATTATTAACAAGATGCAAGTGAGAATTTTCCAGTCCCAAGCCCTGCAGACTATCCAGTTATCCTTTCGCGGGTTGAGAGTATGATTGGGTACATCGCCCAGAAGACGATATACCCTTAGGTGACTTAGAGGTGCAACACATGACAGTGTGCTGGAAATGTGCTCTACTCGTCGGCAAGCTACAAATCCATTAAAGCGCCCAGATAACGAGATTGCCTGTGACCGAAAATTCTCCATGAACTATAGTTTGATATAATCATTAGCCTAATCCATATTTAGTGTGAATCCCTGGCCGTGGTACCCAGGGAGTCACGCCTAGACATGATGCAGGACAAGACAAGTAGATTGTACATGCAACAAGAAAGATCACCCACGGTGTCAGGGGCAAGTCAAGTTAGTTAAGCTAGCTGTCATAACAGCATCGAGTTACCAGGTTATCAAGTCAGGTCAAGTCAGGAGAGTGCCACGGCGGGCCACTATCAAGATATCAAGTTACAAGGGGAATAATTACAGGTTGCAGGTTACAAGTTAAAAAGCCACAAGTTACAAGCACCCAACAAGTTACTGCCGAAATCTGAGAATGCTAGCTATAATTTAAAAATACAGAAAATCGTGTCAAGGCGTGCCGGGTCAAGTCAAGTCGTGCTGTGGGCAAAAAATCTCAGAAAAACACAAATCAACAAGAGAACGCAAGGACCAAAGGAAACCAAGGGACAAGGCGTGCTAGGTCAAGGGGCAGCCCAAGGGCGCGGCCAAGTGCGCAGGGGCCAATGCGCCGGGGGCGCAGGGTCCAAGTGCGCTGGGGGCCAAGGGCGCAGGGGGCCGATGGCGCAGGAGCCAATGGCGCAGGGGGTACAGCACGGTCGGCTGGGCGCGCTCGGGCACAGGCCAGCAAGCGCAGGGGCCAAGCGCGCAGGAGCGCAGCACGGTCGGCTGGGCGCGCTTGGGCGCAGGCCAGCAAGCGCGCAGGTCAGCGTGCACGGGCGAGGGCATCGCGGGGGAGCAACCAGCGCTAAAGAACGCGGCACGGGGAGCAGCCCGGCGCTAAACAGCGCGGCTGGAGGGGTCTTCTTCTTCCTCAAGCTGAGGGGAAGAACAATAATGGCTTCAAAAATTCAAAACACCACAACTTGGCCATCACAACTCCAAATTCGAATTTCTAAGAGTCTAACTTGTGTAAACTTCAATTATCTACAACATAGAAGCATCAAAATAAGCAAAAATCCAAGTTTGGTAGATCAAATCCAAGGAATTTCGAAAAATAATAAAACTTAGATCTAGGAGAATCCAAGCTCCAAATCCAAAAATGTCAAGTTCTAATGTTATTCTCCATGGCCTAATCTTGCTAATGGACAAATAAAATTTGGTCCTTATGTGGTGGCAAGGTACACTTGCCTATGGTGTTGGTGGAGGAAGGAGGAAGAAGAAGATAGAGAAATAAATGGAAATTATGGAGGAAAGAGAAAGTTAGGTGGGGATTTTAATGAGGGTGGGTTGTGGTGGAATGAGGGTGGAGTATAGCTAAGGTGGTTCCTTTGGGCTTAAAATCAAACCAAACCAACTAAAACCGAGCCGAGCCGAAACCCAAAATACGAGAAAACCCAAAATTCCACAAGTCGAAAAAATAAAAATACATGCCAAAATCCAATTACAAGTATAAATACGAAATACGGAAATGAGGGTGACAACTCTACCCACCTTAAAAGAATTTCGTCCTCGAAATTTAATCAAGGAGCTAGAGACTGCCACGGCAAGTTACACTAAGCACCAACAATCTACACTAAGCAGTTCAATCATACAATCATACATACAAGCAAGGGATGGAAAGCATAAGGCATAAGGAAGACATTATACCTTACGAGTCAAACAAGTCGGGATATTACGATCGGATGTCGTCCTCACGCTCCCACGTTGACTCACCTAGAGAGTGATGACCCCAAGCAACACGGACTAAGTTAATAGTCTTGTTCTTGAGTATCTTCTCCCTCCGGTCCAATATAGACACGGGCCTCTCCTCATACGAAAGGTTGGTACCAACAACCAATTCCGAATGGTCTAGGATATGGCTCGGGTCCGGGATATACCGTCGTAATTGGGACACATGGAATACATCATGTACCTCACTTAGCGACGGCGGAAGAGCAAGACGATAGGATACATCTCCTACTCGCTCCAGGATATCGAACGGCCCTATATACCTAGGACTAAGCTTTCCCCGCACGCCAAAGCGAATGATGCCGCAGTTAGGCAAGATCCTAAGGAATACATGGTTGTCGATAGCAAACTCTAAGGGACGCCTGTGAGCATTGGCCCAATGTCGCTGGCGATCTTGGACAACTCGAAGATGATCCCTGACTTTTCTGACTACTTCAACTGTCTGGGCAATCATTTTTGGACCGAACATCTGCCTCTCTCCGACATCGTCCCATGCTAGCGGGGACCTGTACTTTCTGCCATACAGTGCCTCGAATGGTGCCATCTGGATGCTGGCCTGGAAACTATTATTGTACGAGAACTCCACCAGGTGCAGGTAATCTTCCCACGAACCACCGAAGTCAAGTGTACAAGATCTCAATATGTCTTCAAGTGTCTGGATTGTACGCTCCGACTGACCATCTGTCTGCGGATGATATGCCGAACTGAACTGGAGACGAGTTCCCAAACTCTCTTACAGGCTACGCCAAAAGTGAGATGTAAACCTTGAATCTCGGTCCGAGGTAATACTGACGGGCACTCCGTGAAGCCTGACAATCTGTCTGAGGTACATCTCTGCTAGCTGAGCCGTAGATTGCCCAACTCTGAATGGGAGAAAATGAGCCACCTTCGTGAGTCGGTCAACTATAACCCAAATAGCATCTCGACCAGCTGGGGATCTAGGCAATCCAGTCACAAAATCCATGGTCACATGCTCCCACTTCTACTCTGGAATCGGCAAGGGCTGAAGAAGTCCAGTGGGCCTCTGATGTTCAGCTTTAACCTGCTGACAAACCAAACACCGAGAGACAAACCGGGCTATCTCCCTCTTTATGCCATTCTACCAGAAATGCTGACGAATATCACGGTACATCTTCGTGCCACCGGGATGAATAGAATACTATGAACTGTGAGCTTCTGATATGACCTCATGTCTGATATCTCTACTGGGTACACAAAGATGAGTGTCATGCCGAAGTGTACCATCTTCATGAATGCACAACTCTGGCCTTCTTTCTGCCTCATACTCTGCTCTGAGTCGTTGAATCTTGGAATCTGTAGACTGCGCCATCCAGATCCTCTCAACTATGTTGGACTGAACCTATAGACTGGCCATCAACGCCACGTTGGTAGGAAGAACCACTTCAATTCCCATCTTCTGAAGATCTGCCAATAACTCTGGTTGTGCCGTTAGAAAGTAAACTCTGGCTCTCCTGCTCAACGCATTTGCTACAACGTTGGCCTTCCCTGGGTGATACTGCAAGTCCACATCGTAGTCTGCCAATAGCTCGAGCCATCTTCTCTGCCGCATAATAAGGTCCTTCTGGTGAAAACATACTTCAGGCTCTTCTGATCTGTAAATATCTTCACTCTATCTCCGTACAAGTAGTGCCGCCAAAGCTTGAGTGCAAATACTACTGCTGCCAGTTCCAAGTCGTAGGTCGGGTAATTCTTCTCATGATCACGAAGTTGACGTGATGCATAAGATATTACCTTCCCATGCTGCATCAAGACACACCCCAATCCTCTGCCAGAAGCGTCGTAATAAACTGTGAATCCTCCGATCCCATCTGGAAGTGTGAGAATGGGAGCCGTTATCAAACCTCGCTTCAGCTTCGCAAATGATTCCTGACACTCCGCTGTCCAAGCGAAATGCACATCCTTGCGGGTCAACTGGATCATCGGCGCTGAAATCCTTGCAAAATCTGAAACGAATCGCCGGTAGTAGCCGGCCAATCCAAGGAAGCTGTGAACCTCTGCCGCTGAACTAGGTACTGGCTATGACTCGATAGCCACAATCTTCTGGGGATCCACTTCCACTCCTCCTCGGGTAATGATGTGACCCAAGTACGAAATACGATCGAGCCAGAACTCGTATTTACGGAACTTGGCGTACAACTAATGCTCTCTAAGCATCTGAAGGACGATTCTGAGATGCTGCTCGTGCTCTGCTTTGCTCTTGCTGTAGACCAGGATATCATCTAGGAACATGATCACGAACTGATCCAAGTAAGGCATGAAAATGCGATTCATGAGGTCCATGAATACAGCCGGCGCATTGGTCGCTCCAAAGGGCATAACAAGGAACTCCCAATGCCCATATCTCGATCTAAACGCTGTCTTCGGGATGTCCTGCTCTCTGACTCTGATCTGGTGGTATCCTGACCGCAAGTCTATCTTCGAGAACACTGAAGCCCCTCTGAGTTGATCAAACAAGTCATCTATCCTCGGGAGAGGGTATCTGTTCTTGATTGTCACTGAGTTCAAGGTACGATAATCTACATATAACCTGGACGTACCATCCTTCTTTTTTATAAGAAGCATCGGGGCTCCCCAGGGCGATCCACTTGCACGAATGAATCCCTTGGTCCTGAGTTCTTCAATCATTTTGTACAAAATCTCTAACTCTGAAGGCGCTATCCTGTAGACTCGCTCTGATACTAGTGTTGTCCCGGGGATCAAGTCTATAGTGAACTCGATCTTCCGCTCTGGCGGCATTCCTGGAAGTTCTTCTGGGAAGACATCTGAAAATTCTTCAACTATCCTGGGTAAGTGTACTGCTGCTACGGCCATCCGCAATACTGGGGATGATGGTTCCACTGCACCTCTGGAAAATGAAAACTCTGGCTCGCCTGGGATACTAAAGATAACCCTGCCAACATGGCAGTCTATCCTAGCATACTGGTTCCTCAACCAATCCATGCCTAAGACTACATCATAGTCTGCCATAGGGAATTCTATAAATCTAGCGGGAAACTCTCTACCGCTAACTACGATCTGACACGAGGAAAACACTCGATCTACTCCCACAATACCATTACCAGTAAGTATATTGAGCCTCACTGATAATGACTCGGCTCCAATCCTATCCGTGTCGCAAATCGTGCAGACATGAATGAATGCGATGCACCAGAATCAAATAATACCAATGCTGGAGAGGAGTTGACGAGAATAGTACCTGCCACTACCTCACCTGGTGCAACTTCTTCTTCTATAGTCATCATCATGGCCTGACCTTGTCCTCTAGCTGCGGGTCCCCTCTGCTGGAAACCTTTCTGCCTGTTCTGCACTTGGGCTTGGGTATACTGCTGCTGGTTTTGCTGATGAAATGCCTGGGCCTGAGGCAATAAGGGCCTCGGGTACTGCTGCTGCTGCATAGGTACTGGTCCCCTAACCGATGGACTGGTTAGGTTGGAAGAGGATGAACTACCCCTATTCGGGCAGGCTCCTATCTTGTGATCTGCCGCTCCACAAGCCAGGCACAATCCCTGCGCCCTGCGACAATCTGCCACCATGTGCCCTGGCTTCCCGCAATGAGAACATCCCATCGCGGAAGTCTGCTTCTGCTTCTGCTGCTGCGGGTACGTCGGGCTGAATGCTGAACCGACGTTACTGAGGCCGGCCGCCTCGGAGTTCCAATGGTCAAACTCCTAGCTGCCGGGGCTGGAGCTGATGATTGGTACATCTGACTGTGGGACCGCTTCCTACATCCGATCCTATCCACGATCCTCTGGGAGGTGTACTCATGCCTCCTAGCTGCTCTAAATACCGCATCGAACGTCTGGTGCTCGAACTGCTCGACTGCCAACAAGATCTCCAAATGCAGTCCCTGCTGGAACCGCTGGGCCCTATCAAACTCGGTTTCCACCAAGGTGGGGGCAAACCTACTGAGTCTAGAAAACTCAGATGTATAACTGTCGACCGTTCTGCCTCCTTGCTTCAAGTTGGTAAACCTCGTCTGTAGGTTGTACCGAGCTACAGCATCAAAATACTTCGTCTGGAATCTTTCTCTAAATACCGCCCAAGCAATGGGTGCCACCAATCCCATGGCTTGCGCTGCCCACCAACTGCGAGCCAAGTCCAGCAACTGTAGGCGTACCACCGCCACCTTCTCATTCTCAGGTGTCCTAGCTACTTCCAGAACTACCTCGGTATCCTGAAGCCAAGCGTCCGTGGCAATCGCATCTTCGCTGCCGTCGAAGAATGGAGGATTCAAGCGCTTGAAGCTGTTGGCCGTGCTGTTCCCTGGATGACCGCCTCTGGTCAAAGCATCCGCCACTACCAGGTGCAAGGCGTCTCCTCGACGATCCTGGGAAGCTATCAAGGTCCTGATGAGACCTACCAAGGTTCCATCGTCAGGCTCTGCAGGTTGGACGGGCCGAACTGGGGGTTCTCCTCCGGGAGGTACAACTCTGGAGGCTACTCCGGAGTGCTGGGCTTGATCTCCGGGTTGCTGGTCCCCGGGAAGTGCTCCACCTTGCTGATCGGTAGGGTCAGGTACAATACCGCTGAAGAAGACGACACAGGGAAACAATAAGGAAGGACCATGACAGATCAACGATACAAGCACATGATCAGGGCAAGAATCCAGAGATTCAGAGGATATGAACAGAGATCAAGGACGAGTACTGATTGAGACATCTATCCGGTAAACCCTCACATATCTTGAATGCCAAGACCTGCATGGGCCACCACTTAAACCATGTGACACCCCAGAACCAGAATACTATAGAGCGGGGGCGAACATAGCCAGCTACGTATATTGAAATAGAATCCACCTCGCTATACAGTCACTGCTGTCTAGATATGAGGGTTTACTACAAGCCAATGGTCTCTTAAGGTCAAGCATATTATCTTAATCTCAAGCAAGTAATATAGTTACAAGATGTTTGACCACCAAATATACAATAAAAGGCATCCCAAATATTACATATTCAGTTGATCATGAAGCTAGTCGTACAAAATGCGAGGACTAGCAAGAGTTTAGTCATACATGATCAACCCTAGGATTTGTTAATCATGTTTACAGCCCATAGGCAGACAGTAAGTAAATATGCATCGAGCTAACAGGTGCTCGTCGGCTAAACGCCTCAAAAGAATAAATTTATAGTAGAGTGAGCAAAACAAAATAGAAAACCCACTCGTAGCCCGGGTTCCTTCTAGTCGCCACCATCGGGCTGGAGGTTCGGTAGATCCTCGAGTGCTGCTACGAAATCTGGCCACACAAAACCAGCTGGGTCAAATCCCGGAAAGAGCAAGTGCCACAAGGAGGCCACGAAATAAGAACAAAACCAGCATATCAGAACATAAGAAACTGGAAAAAAAGTACAAGTAATAAAAGTACAGCAGGACAATAAACGACTAGGGACATGGAACTATTCCGGGAGCCAGATTACAACCCGTAAACCAAACAAGGACCGGGGTTGTAACCCTTCGCCTGAATAGCCCTTGTCTCTATTCATTTATAGTTAAAGATAAGTAAACAATCGTGCACAGGAGTACCAGGGTACAGGGACTAGACAAGACTTGACAAGGCTGGACACCATCCATTCACAAGCGGCCAAGCAAATACTACGGCTTACTACTTAACTAACTAGGGTTATCACAAGCCTAATTATTAACAAGATGCAAGTGAGAATTTTCCAGTCCCAAGCCCTGCAGACTATCCAGTTATCCTTCCGCGGGTTGAGAGTATGATTGGGTACATCGCCCAGGAGACGATATACCCTTAGGTGACTTAGAGGTGCAACACATGACAGTGTGCTGGAAATGTGTTCTACTCGTCGGCAAGCTACAAATCCATTAAAGCGCCCAGATAACGAGATTGCATGTGACCGAAAATTCTTCATAAACTATAGTTTGATCTAATCATTAGCCTAATCCATATTTAGTGTGAATCCCTGGCCGTGGTACCCTGGGAGTCACGTCCTAAACATGATGCAGGACAAGACAAGTAGATTGCACATGCAACAAGAAAGATCACCCACGGTGTCAGGGGCAAGTCAAGTTAGTTAAGCTAGCTGTCATAACAGCATCGAGTTACCAGGTTATCAAATCAGGTCAAGTCAGGAGTGCGCCACGGCGGGCCACTATCAAGATATCAAGTTACTGGGGGATTAATTTCAGGTTGCAGGTTACAAGTTAAAAAGCCACAAGTTACATGCACCCAACAAGTTACTGCCAAAATCTGAGAATGCTAGCCATAATTTAAAAATACAGAAAATCGTGTCAAGGCGTGTCGGGTCAAGTCAAGTCGTGCTGTGGGCAAAAAATCTCAGAAAAACACAAATCAACAAGAGAAGGCAAGGACCAAGGGAAACCAAGGGACAAGGCGTGCTAGGTCAAGGGGCAGCCCAAGGGCGCGACCAAGTGCGCAGGGGCCAATGCGCCGGGGGCACAGAGTCCAAGTGCGCTGGAGGCCAAGGGCGCAGGGGGCCGAGGGCGCAGGGGCCTAGGGCGCAGGGGGCCGAGGGCGCAGGGGGCCGATGGCGCAGGAGCCAATGGCGCAGGGGGCCGATGGCGCAGGAGCCAATGGCGCAGGAGGCACAGCACGATCGGCTGGGCGCGCTCGGGCGCAGGCCAGCAAGCGCGCAGGAGCACAGCACGGTCGGCTGGGCGCGCTTGGGCGCAGGCCAGCAAGCACGCAGGTCAGCATGCGCAAGCGAAGGCAGCACGGGGGAGCAACCAGCACTAAAGAGCGCGGCGCGGGGAGCAGCCCGGCGCTAAACAGCACGGCTGGAGGGGTCTTTTTCTTCCTCAAGCTGAGGGGAAGAACAACAATGGCTTCAAAAATTCAAAACACCACAACTTGGCCATCACAACTCCAAATCCGGATTTCCAAGAGTCTAACTTGTGTAAAATTCAATTCTCTACAACATAGAAGCATCAAAATAAGCAAAAATCCAAGTTTGGTAGATCAAATCCAAGGAATTCCGAAAAATGATAAAACTTAGATCTAGGAGAATCCAAGCTCCAAATCCAAAAATATCAAGTTCTAATGTTATTCTCCATGGCCTAATCTAGCTAATGGACAAATAAAATTTGGTCCTTATATGGTCACAAGGTGCACTTGCCTATGGTGTTGGTGGAGGAAGGAGGAAGAAGAAGATGGAGAAATAAATGGAAATTATGGAGGAGAGAGAAAGTTAGGTGGGGATTTTAATGAGGGTAGGTTGTGGTGGAATGAGGGTGGAGTATAGCTAAGGTGGTTCCTTTGGGCTTAAAATCAAACCAAACCAACTAAAACCGAGCCGAGCCGAAACCCAAAATACGAGAAAACTCAAAATTCCACAAGTCGAGAAAATAAAAATACATGCCAAAATCCATTTACAAGTATAAATACGAAATACGGAAAATGAGGGTGACACATACACACAAGAACCTCTACATGCTACTCATCTCACACATCCTCGTGGTACAACGGTGTCGAGGTATATGCAATACACTACAACGGTAGTCTCTTAACTCTAAGTCCATATGCAATCAAAGGATAATAACAAAGTATATCTGTCACGCCCAGAACCACTGGAGAGCGGGGGCAGACATAGCCAGCTACGTATAATGAGATGGGATCCACTCCACTATACGGTCACGGCTGTCTAGATATATGAGGGTTTATCTACAAGCCATCAGTCTCTTAAGGTCAACAAGAAGCCTAGTGTCTCAATCATAAGCAAATAAGTAAATATTACAAGATGTAAGATCACCAAATATACAATAGTAAGGCATCCCAAACATTACATATTCAGCTGATCATGAAGCTAGTCGTTACAAAATGTGAGGACTAGCAAGAGTTTTAGTCATACATGATCAACCCTAGGTTGCCAATCATGTTACAGCCCGTAGGTAGACAGTAAGTAAAAAATGTACACGAGCTAACACTGGCTCGGCGGCTAAACGCCTCAAAAGAATAATTTTACAATAAAGTGGGAGAGCCAAAAATAACCCACTCGTTGCCAGGATTCCGTCTAGTGGTCACCATGTGGCTGAAGATTCGGTAGATCCTCTGGAGCTGCTCCGGTATCTGGCCATACAAAACCAGCTGGGTCAGACCCCAGAAAGAGCAAGTGCCACAAAGGAGGCTTCACTTAGGAACTAAAACCAGCAATTAGCACAAATAACCATAAAGTAATAAATAAGACAGGAGTTAAGAAAAAGCATAACAGGGTGATATACGATGGGATAACCATGGGACTATTCAGATAGCCAGGTTACAACCCGTAAACCAAACAAGGACCGGGGTTGTAACCCTTCGTCTGAATAGAACTTGGATTTTCCTACCATTTATCGGCAAGATAAAATAAGGATTCATGACATGTAACAATCTTGTACAGGATCAAGACGAGACTAGACTGATTGAACTCCATCCAACAATCACGGCCAAGCAATAAGTACGGCTTGATACTTTAACTAACTAGGGTTATCACAGGCCTAGTTACTAGCAAGATGCAGTGAGATTGTTCCACAGCCACAAGCCCTGCAGACCATCCAGGCTATCCGGACGCAATTAGGGATTGAATTCAAGTGGGTACATCGTCCAGGAAACGCATGTACCCTTAGGTGACTTAGAGGGTGCAACACATGACAGTGTGCTGGAAATGTGCCCTACACGACGGCAGGCTACATATCCCAAGTGGGGCGCCCAGATAACGGGATTGCATGTGGCTGGGAAATTTCTTCATGACTACTGGATTTATTCTAGTTGTTAGCCTTAGTTGATTTCAGTGGGTACCCCTGACCGTAGTACTCAGGGATCCCCATCCTAGACATGATGCAAGACAAGACGGGTTCATTTGTACAAGCATAATTGTCCACGGTATCCAAGTTATTCAATCTTGTCATGTCGTGTTAGCCGTCGCAACAGCATTTCGAGAAATATTATGTCAGGTTTATCATGTTAAGAGTGCGCCACGGCGGGCCACTATCAAGAATTATCATGTCAAGTTATCATGTCAAATTGTCAGGTCAAGTTATCATGTCGGGAGTGCACCACGGCGGGTCACTATCAAGTCATATCATTTATCAAAGAGGAAAAAAACTTGCACAATTAAATAATAATATATTAATATTATATATATTCCTGAAGCCAAGGAGAAACTCTACAACTTTCATGTTGGAAGTGGAAAGAAATTCGGACCACAATTCACGCAAATAAGACATTTAAACAATCAAAGTGGGACCCATGCGGTCCAAAAGTGGGAGAACAAACATGCGGTCAAAGAGAGTGGGAGGCCACCCATGCGGCTCTGAAATTATTTAAATGAAATCAGTCAAACATTTAAGGCCAGCAAGCCATATGCGGCTAGCATACAATTGTGCATGCGGCCAAGAGTGGGAGGGACCCCATACGGCCAAGAAAGTAGAAGACCATCCATGCGGCCAGGAAACAATAAATAGGCCATAAAATCGAATAAGACAAAAGACAGTGGGACCCTCATTAAATGCAAACTCCCACTTCAGCAAGCAAGTCAACTAAAGGAAGCTATGTGGGACCCCCCCACAATTAATGCAATAAGAAATGGTTCACGTGAACCATTTAAATATTGGTTCACGTGGCCAAGCAATGATGACATATAATAAAATATATCCTGTAAGTACATGCAGCTCAATAAAAACCATACGGCCATTTTTAAATTCCACATCCAAGGTACAATGGCCATGCTGCCAGCTAGTGGAAAGTGGCCATACGGCTCCAAAATAAATACAAGCCAGCAACTTCATGCTTCATGCGGCCAGCAAGTGTTGTTGCATGCGGCCAGGATTTTACATAGGCCATGCGGCCGAAGAATTAAGGTCAGAGCAAACTTTCATGCGGCCCCAATGCAATTGTTCATGCAACTAACTAACTAATAATGCATGCAAGTGATTAGGCCATGCAATTATCAAATAGCATTTAATGCTTATCATAATAAAGCATTTGAATTGCTTTTGTCCTGAAGCATTCAATGCTTAACATAAGAAAGCATGGAATGCTTTAGTCCTGAGCATTTAATGCTTGTTATAAACAAGCTTGGAATGCTTTAGTCATGAAGCATTAAATGCTTATTACAATAAAGCATTGAATTGCTTTGTCCATGCGGCTACTAGCTACAAACAAAGCCATGCAGCCAGGCCTTAAATTCTCATGCGGCTACCAAGCGGATGCACTAATTTCTAGTGCATTCATGCGGCCGGATATTAAATGGCCATGCAACACGGCTAAAGGCCATGCGGCCAAAGAGCAGGTTTGTATGCAAAAATGTAAGTAAACAATTAATGCTAAGGCTAATGGCAAATATTTAAGGCAAGCAATATATAATACATATTTTTAATGCATGTAAGGCCATGCGGCTCATATTGTTACTATGCAAATATTAATGCAAGCTAATAAGTTACATGCGGTCAACTGGAATAATTCCATATGCGGCCAACACAAAATACCCATACGTGCATGCGGCTCCAAAATGCCAGCAAGCTCGCATGCAAGCCAAAATGCAAATGATGGCTTCCCACAGAGGAGATGTCCATGGGGAAAATATCATGGCTTCTCCACACCACCCAATTTCCCACAGGAGTCCAAATTTGGACTTCCATAGGTCAAAATGGGGTAGAACGAAATTTTTTACAACATGGAACCATCAAAACTTAGAAATAGCAAGGTTAAACAGATCAAACCCAAGAAAATCTGAAAATACTACAAAACTATATTTACAAGAATTTAACCATGGAAATGAAAAATGCTAAGTACTAAAGTGGGTTAGAAACACATGAGAGAGACAATGGAACAATAAAAATGGAGTTCCTCCATGAAGCAAGCTGCACTTGCCTAAGCTCTCCACTCTCTCTTGGTAGGTGAAGAGTAAAGATGGAGAAGAAGAAATGAGTAATGAGTAATAATGGAAGAGAGAGAGTGGGATTGATATTTATGGTGGGCGTGGTGGTAGGTGGGAGTGGTTCTCCACATAAAACCAAACCAAGCCAACCCACTAAACCGAACCAAACCAAGCCAATGCAATCCCATGATGAACCATGCTAATGCAACATGCAAAAATAAAAATCTAAGGCTAACTAATTATGACAAACCAAAAATACGAGTCCGAAATACGTACACGTATTCCCAATACGTGATACGAACCACGGGCATTACAATATCTAGTATCACTGTACAGACAATAAATCAAGAACTACAAGAACTGGAAATAATGAACAGTGATATGTAATAAAATGCAACTGAATAAAAACAGTATAATGGCAAGGTATCTTGCCTGCCGGTGGTGCGAGAAGCAGCAAAATCCAACAATCAGAATCGTCAATACGAAAATCAAAATCCACAAGAAGCTCCGGATGCTGAAACAAACATCATGAACGAGTTTGGAATAAAAGATATACCTAGGAGACGCCTGTCCAAAAGTTAAATTCTGGAACAGGGGCAAAATCGTAATTTCGGGTCAAAGCGATGTCCGCCGTTAGACCCGCTTTGCACCGAAATGCGCGCCAGAACCTACGGTCTCTAAAGTCATTAAACTACATGTCTAAGATTTATTTTGATGAGATGAACCCAACTGTATGTCCAATTTTGGATTCCGGTGGGCTGTGCACAAAATCGCCCGTTAAGTGGGATTGTGGGCCCGCCAAAATAGCGTCCCGATCAACGGTCTCAGAATCGGACCAAACTTGGCTCACAGGACCAGAAAAATATTTCGAGTCCAATGGCGTAAGTTTTATCGCGATATGATGAGTGTGCACAAAGTTGTGACTTAATTTGCAAAGAGTCGATACGGGGTATCTCGACGGATACGCATTGATTTCGTCGCGCACATGCAATAAAATCGAGTTCCGTCAGTTCCCACACGTCGACAACATCGATACGCACCTTTCAATGCGTATAGTGCACTACCGCGTCGCCTGGTTTGTCAGGACAGACGCCGTATCGGAGTGTTTCTCTACTTTTTGAAAACAGAATTTACAGTTTTTCGAAAAAATTTAACAACGTTTAACTTTCTACATACTAGATGAAAAGTGAATCCAAAAGGTGCGTTACAATCCCGGTTAGGTTGTCTTTGATTTCCTTCAATTAGTTTCTCTGGTAGTTTAATGGACAGCGAGAAAAGTGGCCGACAAGTTGGTGTTTCAAAACAGTTTTTAATATTCAGAAAAGTGGGTTTTTCTCCAACTTTGTCTCGATTTTTCGAGCAAGATGGATGGCCATGTCAAAATCCACCTGGGGGATCTCGAAGAGGGTCATGTGGGCTTTCTACACGAATTTACGGATCTAAAATCGGATTAGAATTGAAGGAAAAATTTTATGGAGAAGTTGGATACCTCGTCGTTGAAAACTGTTATTGTGTTGTCATTGTTGTTTCCGTTGTCGTCGTCGCGGGGTGCTGCTGTGCTCGCGGACAGCATGCCGGAGAGAGGGTAGGAGGAAGGAAGGAGAAGGAGAGTGGAGGAGGAGAAATAATGGTGATTAGGAGTTTAGGGTTTTTGTTAAACATGTATAAATATATACTTATGTATATACACAAAAGGGGGAGGGGGTCGGCCTATAAGGGTTACTGTAGCTTATTAAAGGGGCGCACAAGCAAATTAGCAAGCTACTGCTTGCTTTTCCCTGCATGTGGCCGGCTCCCACTTGGTGGGGCCGACCACTTGCATTTTTTTTCTTTCTCTTTTTTTTTTAAACAATTCTTTAAATCTTATATATATATATATATATATATATATATATATATATATATAACTATATATATTCAAAATCATTTAAATACAAATAACACTTTAAATATCACATATCCAAATATTTAATATATTTAAATATATCTACAAAAATATATATATATATATATATATATATATATATATATATATATATATATATATATATATATATATATATATATATATATATATATATATATATGTAGATATATTTAAATATATTAAATATTTGGATATGTGATATTTAAAGTGCTATTTGTATTTAAATGATTTGAATATATATAGTTATATATATATATATATATATATATATATATATATATATATATATATATATATATATATATATATATATATATAAAATATATATATATATATATATATATATATATATATATATATATATATATATATATAAATTCATCTTACAATAAATCAATCTCAATAATAATAATAATAATAATAATAATAATAATAATAATAATAATAATAATATCTAAATAGAATGAACATATTTTAATCTCCATGAAATAACTTAAATTATAATAAAATAATAATAAATCGTCCCAATGGGTGAACTTTACCGCTCACCCATGTGTGGGCCCAGAAAATTATACCATCTTGTAAAATATTATTTTATTAATAAAATATAAATTTTTGTACCAAAAGTCAAAAAATATTCAACAAGTCTCAAAATTATTTAAAATATTTGTACACACATGAAATATTCCTACATGGCCATCTTGGTTCCACCACATGCCTACATGGGCTTAAATTTGGTCCGGACCCAGTTTGGACTGGTTTGGCACAACCGGGTCATCTAAAAAATTATTATATAAAATAATATTTAATTAAAATAATTTAAATAAGTTCATTCACAATTTGGCCTGGTTTTTCTAGTTTGGACATTACTATGGCTAGGCTTCCCCCGGCATGGCTAGTACACTAGTCAAGGCACACTGCTACATCTTCCGTGCAAAAATTCATGGTAGTCTAGTGTTTCAAAATTCAACAATGGCTAAGGTCTTTTCTAATGAAATAAAAATCATAAATTGCATAAATTAAATTTGAAGTCAAATAAAATAATAAAAAAATAATTTTTAAAAAATAGGGATTTTATATCCTACCCAACTTACAAGAATTTCGTCCTCGAAATTTAGGAAAAAAAAAGGTAGGTAGGGTTGAGAGATAGAAACGAGTTTATCAATACCAACATATGATTAAATTTTGGATGAGGCGATGAAACGACGTTCAACACAACCATGCATTAGAAAATTGTGGAGTCGATATATTCAAAAATATATCATGGTTATGGAATGGAATAAGGGTTGCTAGTGAAGGTAGCAAACTTTCGAAAATCCAATTTGGGGAGTAATAAGGAATTGAGTAGATCAAAGAGAATAATTTAGACATTTGGGAGATGTATTCCCTTAAGGGAGAACTGGATACTAATCGTCTTGGTCGAGGGTTAGATTAGGTGATGATTAGAATCACTCTCGTGCGTTTAAGTGGGATTAGAAGGGCACAATAAAAATTTTAGGATTGAGGGGAAGAAGGTTTAAGGTGAGATTATAGCCACATGAGTTGGTCGGTGGCTATCTATATTTCGTATATATATAACTGATAGGGCAACCAAAGTTGATACCTTGAGTCTATCTTGCAAGTACAGCGCCTTGTCTTTCCAAAATAAGTAAAAGACAAGAACAACAAAGGTTTCAAAGACGGTGTTATATATTGCATACGAATTACGGGGTTCATAGGCGGCAAAAATAATTCAAAGTGAATTGCCAAGGCTATCGCGGATGAGACTCTAAGGCAAGTTTACTATGTCTTCATCCACATAGAATAAGATATGATAAGCGAACCAAAGTGCAATAGGTTGATCAGACCATCATGCACCGGTTCTGATTAGACAATATGTTAGTGGGTGCACCCAATAAAATATGTCATGATCATGCTTGATAACGAAATAAGCTTGCAAAACTGAAGCTACATTAACAACATGAGATATGCAGTATATGAGCAAGGGAGGTACTGATGAAGAAAATTTTAAATAGTCCAAGATCTTTTTAAAATCAAGTCTTGCCCAAAATTTGGGCCTATACAGTGGTCCTAGTGTTTTTTCACTTATGGCTTGGTAGACTAGATAAGGTAGGGTCCTCTGAATTTATAGTCTAAGTGAACTTACCAATGTAGTTCACAAGAAAAAAGGTTTGTTAGACCGTGAGGTATTCTACCCAACTTACAAGAGTTAAACTAGTAATGGGATGAGACAATGGGTTAAGCAATCAAGATAAAGTACAAATTTAAGCATTTAAGGAATTTAATAGAACACAATCACATATCGGGTCGAAAGAATTGAATCGAGGTTGAATCCCTATCCGTGGTCGAAAACATATCGGTATCATGGTAAAGATTTTAGTTTGGCCATTTTGACCATAAGGTCATATCGAAAAAATAGAGTACAAGGAGGTGGGTTTTGGTGGGACATGATATGTCTACAGGAAGGTGGGCTCGTCTAGGTCTTACATATGAATTTTGTTGGAAGAAAAAGTCTAGTGTTGTGCTCCAAATATCCAAGTCACGGTAAGGGACGCCAGAAGATCAAAAATAGAAAGTGGGAGTTCACGAGGTGATAATTAATGCACAAAAATAAAGAAGATCAAGGTAAAGCATGAAATAATATTAATTAAAGAATCCAAAAATAATTTAGGAGCACAATTCCGGAGAGAAGATAGCCTCCTAGATGAATACAATTAAGAAACCGTCAAATCATTATTCAAATTGCAAATGGGTTAGAAGGTCGCAATTAAAAGATCTAGAATTGGAGGAAGGTCGAGTAAGTCAAGGTGGAAATACAGTCACATAGCTTGGTAGATGACTAACAACACTTGTGTATATACTACTATCATGGTCGTGGGTGACATGGCAATTAGTGTGGAATACTCAGTAGGATTATCTTGGGGCCTACCATTAAAATTTAACTCGAGTTTCCTGCAAAAAGTTTCAAAAATAAACCTTCAAAAATAAACCACCAAAATCTGTATTTACTCCAATCCGTTCAAATTCATCATAAAAATTTAAATCACTTTCATAAATCTCAAAGCAAAATTTTATCACGTTACTACTAACTTTTTCCAAAATTAATGTTTAAATTCAACTATTTAACTCAAGAGTTCATAATTTACGAATCCATAAAAAATTCACAACCAATCAAAATTTTAACACTCTAAAATTTTCAAATAACTCATAATAAAACTCTTAGCATATTAAAAGCAATCTCAAAAATTAAGCTCAATGCTCTCATCAATTTTAAATTCTATTCATGCTAAGTTATTCCAACAAAATCACAACTTTTAAATGGTAACTTCCTTTAATCAATCAAAATAACTTTCCATCACATCCTTCGAAATTCTCCAAAAAAATAATAATATTATTATTAGCAACCCCACATTAAACTAAATTTTTAAATAATTTTATCAGTCAAAATCTCTTTTTTTTAACCAAAAATCTAAATAGATTTGTAAATCCTCAATCATAGGACACGATTTAAAATAAAGAAAAATTCTCAAAATCATTTTCAATTATTGTAAACCAAAATTTACCATCATTACTTCCACTTAAAATTCAAAATTTAATAAACACGAAAATCGTAAGTTGTACAACACAAATTTAAATAATTTCTATGGCCATTTTTAAAAGCTAAGATCATTTTCAAACCAATTTTATAACTGTTCAAAGGTATATAACTATAATACAATAAATCATAAACATCAAAACTCGAAAATCAAATAAATTTTATATTTGTTCAAAGATGTATATCTATCACCCAAAACTTATAAATATCACAACTCGAAAAGCAAATCAATTTTATACTTGTGCAAGGATGTATAACTATAACCCAATAAATCATAAATATCAATTCTTGAAAATCAATCACTTTCTTAAACCAAGTATGAAATTCTATAAATCCTCTGGTGTTTACTATTTAGAAATCTCGAGATAAAAACCTTCCTTGGTAGTATCCTACTTTACAAATTATTAATCATTAATTCACACAAAAAAAGCCCATTTTTAACTCAATTAGTCTTGAATGTATTCCAATTGCCAATATAACCATTTTAGCCATATGTTTGACCTATAAGCATATACTAGTGTAGTCATCTTCCTAGTTGACGCTAAGCACGAAAATATGAATCAACGGTAGAAAGGAATCAAGCAAGATGCAATTCAAGGAAGTCGATCGAGAGTTTGGAATTTGAAGCCAAAGGAAGAGGTCAAGCTGTATGGATGAGATTCCTAGATTCTAATCCTATGTTGCAGGCTCACATCGGTACAATTACGTAACCGAAGTAACAAACTCGACCTGCATGGGCCACCACAAAAATATGTAACGCCCCAGTCCTAAAATACTTATGACTAGGTACGTACCCATGCTAGCTGCATACATACGAAGTACACTCCAATATATGGAAACCTTGTATGTATATATAAGCTGTAAAATGCAGTAGAACCATAATAACTAAATCTCATCCACTGGATAAATAAATGATATAAAAGCAACTTTAGATTTTGTCATGTATACAATCGTTGGACGGAGACAAAGTCCACTACCAACTATCTCAAATAAAATATACAAGAAGTGATCGATAAAATAACGAGACAAACCAAGCGCAATCGTCTTCGAAAGAATGAAGAAGATCACGGCCTTGGCTAGAACACCTACAAAATCACAGAAGCACACACCTGGAGAGATAACCAGGTCCTCAGAGGGACGTAACAAGATACATAAACATGCCATATAAATACTGAATATAAAATATGCCACGATCAAAGAAAGTGACAAGACATAAATAAGGTACTCTAACCATACTAAAGTGAACATGCATTTAAGAACAACCCTTTCGTCGTATGAGCCCTGGCTGTAATGGGATTTGGTATAGTCCCCACTTGGGCACCAGTGACCGAGAGCATGACGTTGAAAAACGACAGTGGCCAACCTGAGAGGCTCATACCCGTATCTCCAGCGGAACTTCCGGGTTATAAGGGAAGTGCAACAGAAGTCCATACGACAAGGAAATGTTCTCCCCACCCAATGTACCTGTCAAGTCGCATCCGCGACCATGTATCGCTACTAACTGCTAAGTCTCCTAACATGCCTCTATTAGCAGTTAGCCCTAACGCATGCACATAGGGGATCAGCCCACACACAAGAACATCTACATGCTACTCATCTCACACATCTTCGTGGTACAACGGTGTCGAGGTATATGCAATACACTACAACGGTAGTCTCTTAACTCTATGTCCATATGCAATCAAAGGATAATAATAAAGTATATCTAATATCACTGTGCAGACAATAAATCAAGAACTACAAGAACTGGAAATAATGAACAGTAATATGTAATAAATTCAACTGAATATAAACAGTATAATGGCAAGATATCTTGCCTGCGGGTGGTACGAGAAGCAGCAAAATCCAACAATTAGAATCGTCAATACGAAAGTCAAAATCTACAAGAAGCTCCGGATGCTGAAACAAACATCACGAACGAGTTTGGAATAAAAGATATACCTAGGAGACGCCTGTCCAAAAGTTAAATTCTGGAACAGGGGCAAAATCGTAATTTCGGGTCAAAGCGATGTCCACCGTTGGACCCGCTTTGCAACGAAATGTGCGCCAGAACCTACGGTCTTTAAAGTCATCAAACTACATGCCTACAGATTTGTTTTGATGAGATGAACCCAACTGTATTTGGATTCCGGTGGGCTATGCACAAAATCGCCCGTTGAGTGGAATTGTGGGCCCGCCAAAATAGCGTCCCGATCAACGGTCTCAGAATCGGACCAAACTTGGCTCACAGGACCAGAAAAATATTTCGAGTCCAATGGCGTAAGTTTCATCGCGATATGATGAGTGTGCACAAAGTTGTGACTTAATTTGCAAAGAGTCGATATGGGTTATCTCGACAGATACGCATTGATTTCGTTGCGCACATGCAATGAAATCGAGTTTCGTCAGTTCCCACATGTCGACAACATCCATACGCGCCTTTCGATGCATATAGTTCGCGACCACGTCGCCCGGTTTGTCGGGACAGACGTCGTATCGGAGTATTTCTCTACTTTTTGAAAACAGAATTTACAGTTTTTCGAAAAACTTTAACAACGTGTAACTTTCTACATACTAGATGAAAAGTGAATCCAAAAGGTGCGTTACAATTCCGGTTAGGTTGTCTTTGACTGTCTTCAATTAGTTTCTAAGGTAGTTTAATGGACAGCGAGAAAAGTGGCCGACAAGTTGGTGTTTCAAAACAGCTTTTAATATTCAGAAAAGTGGGTTTTTTCTCCAACTTCGTCTCAATTTTTCAAGCAAGATGGATGGCCATGTCAAAATCCACCTAGGGGATCTCGAAGAGGGTCATGTGGGCTTTCTACACGAATTTACGGATCTAAAATCGGATTAGAATTGAAGGAATAATTTTATGGAGAAGTTGGATACCTCGTCGTTGAAAACTGTTATTGTGGTTGTCATTGTTGTTTCCGTTGCCGTCGTCGCGAGGTGCTGCTGTGCTCGCGGACAGCACGCCGGAGAGAGGGTAGGAGGAAGGAAGGAGAAGGAGAGTGGAGGAGGAGAAATAATGGTGATTAGGAGTTTAGGGTTTTTGTTAAACATGTATAAATATATACTTATGTATATACACAAAAGGGGGAGGGGGTCGGCCTGTAAGGGTTACTGTAGCTTATTAAAGGGGCGCACAAGCAAATTAGCAAGCTACTGCTTGCTTTTCCCTGCATGTGGTCGGCTCCCACTTGGTGGGGCCGACCACTTGCATTTTTTTTTTTCTTTTTCTTATTATTTTTTTAAACAATTCTTTAAATCTTATATATATATATAACTATATATATTCAAAATCATTTAAATACAAATAACACTTTAAATATCACATATCCAAATATTTAATATATTTAAATATATCTACATATTATATATATATATATATATATATATATATATATATATATATATATATATATATATATATATATATAAATTCATCTTACAATAAATCAATCTCAATAATAATAATAATAATAATAATAATAATAATAATAATAATAATAACAATAATAATAATATCTAAATAGAATGAACATATTTTAATCTCCATGAAATAACTTAAATTATAATAAAATAATAATAAATCGTCCCAATGGATGAACTTTACCGCTCACCCATGTATGGGCCCAAAAAATTATACCATCTTGTAAAACATTATTTTATTAATAAAATATAAATTTTTGTACCAAAAGTCAATAAATATTCAACAAGTCTCAAAATAATTTAAAAATATTTGTACACACATGAAATATTCCTACATGGCCATCTTGGTCCCACCACATGCCTACATGGGCTTAAATTTGGTCCGGACCCAGTTCGGACTGGTTTGGCACAACCGGGTCATCTAAAAAATTAATATATAAAATAATATTTAATTAAAATAATTTAAATAAGTTCATTCACAACTTGGCCTGGTTTTTCTAGTTCGGACATTACTATGGCTAGGCTTCCCCCGGCATGGCTAGTACACTAGTCAAGGCACACTGTTACATCTTCCGTACGAAAATTCATGGTAGTCTAGTGTTCCAAAATTCAACAATGGCTAAGGTCTTTTCTAATGAAATAAAAATCATAAATTGTATAAATTAAATTTGAAGTCAAATAAAATAATAAAAAAATAATTTTTTAAAAAATAGGGGTTTTACACCTAGAGATCGGAGAGAGACGTATCGACCGAGACCACTCAGCATAGTCCGGCCCACGAAAAACAATAGAAGTAATAATATTTTCTGGTTGATCAGCAGAACTCAGAAAATATGGATCCTTCGAATTAGAAAAATTTAGGTTGTGTGCACCTCCACTGCCAGTCGCGACGGAGTAGCTGGACGCAGTATCATCAGCCATCGCAGATGTCGGGTGTACAATATTTTGTACTACTCCGACGAAAACAAACCATCCGGTGATGGACGGGGTCGGCGACGAACCGGCCGCTGCTCACAATGTCGGGTGTACAAAAATTTTGTACTACTCCGACGGATCAGCCGAACGAGATCACGGATGTCGGGTGTACAATATTTTGTACTACTCTGACGAAGCGAATCATTCGGTGATGGATGGGTTCGGCGGCGAATCGGCCGCTGAATTGGCGAAAGTGAAATAGATCAAATATATAAAATATGCACTGTTTTGGGGACCTCTAATAGCAGTATTTGGCCGGAAGGGATGAACCTTCGACGTGCATTCAATTTTAGATTATTTCAGATTCCACCGGCCAATCTCTCTGAGATCATTCCTAATGCAAGCTTGGAGGCAATTGATTTGATCGGGCAACTTTGCTCCTGGGACCCACTTAGGAGGCCAACAGCAGAGCAGAACTCAGCGAACACACTTTGAAGGGGATATACTTTGCTCCTGGGATCGGGCGCGGGATAGGGCGTCGGGATCGACGGGGTCGTTGCCTCGGGATCGGCGGGGTCGGCACGGCGGAATCGGTGGCTTTGGCACGTCTGGATCAGCAGGCGCTTCGAGATCGGCGTTGTCGGCGCGTCGGGATCGACGAGGTCGTCGCGTCGGGACCGGCGGCGCCGGATCGGCGCGTAGGAGATGGTGAATATGACGGCTAAGGTTTTTCTGTTTGCTCTGATACCATGTAGGGAATAATAATGCCTTGTCCCCATTGCTAGGGTTTGTTACAATATATATAGTGTCTACATTTGGGCTTATGGGTTATGGGCCATATTTACATTACTATCTAACAGTTGAGAAACACGAATTCTGGCGTAGTGACTCTTCCGTGACTTGAGTCTTTCTTTTCCGTAAGAAGCAACCAGATTTTAATCCTATAACAATTTTCTCTACTTATGCCGAACCTCCTCGTTCAATAAACTTCTTTTGACTGCCTCTTTCGTAATTACACCATCTGGCATGGAGTTGCTTATCGACACCATCAACCTCTTCTAGCTTTTCAGTAAAAAAACTCAAAAGCAGCAAGGCTTGATGCTCATCGTCACAACTGATTGATAATACCCTGAACCTCGTTTAGATGTTGTGCCAATAAAGTACCCTTCGTGTACTTCGAATTGACGATTTAGCGAACAAGAAATTTCTTGTTGTCAATCGCCTTTCGTTCGTAATGAATCCAGTTTCTCCCATAAATATTTTATAGAACTCTCTACGGGACGTGATGCAACAATGAATCATCCAGCCATTGACAGATGAATCCAATGGCTTTTCGACCAAATCGCTTTTAGTCATCAACAGATTTGTCCGATGGCTTGGCGCTATAGCACTCCAAGGATCATGCAAATTATTGTACCAGAGTAGATCATCATTTGCTTTCAAATCATCTAGCTTTCCCTTTGAGGGTGATCATACGTGTGTTCATCTACTTCGTAAACATGGTTGCACCTTCCTCTCGAGAACAAGAGAGCTCATATACCAATTGTCGGTCGCACAGACACGGTCGCGAAAGCGATGTCAACCCATCTGAAGATAACGAACCAATGTCTAATAGTGCGAAGGTAGATCAAACACAATATATGGTTCGATGACTATGTCACTTGGAAAAATTTCAATCTTTATAACTTTAGAAAAGATACAAGACCGAATACAAATATATTGAACCCGTTGTCCAAAGGTTTAACCCTCTCCTCCCCCCCCCTCCACCCAACTCAAGAAGAAAGAGAGAGCTTAATAAAATCTCTCATCCAACTCCGTAGTGATCTCCTTAAACAAAGTCTCGAATAGATATCAACTTCCAATTATATCGAACAACAAGCCCTAAGACCTCGTTTGGGTCATGGAAAGGAAAGAAAAGTAAATCAATTCCTTGTTCTTTTCTTTCCTTTACTTTAAAAAATTATAATTCTTATCATTTTTTTTATTTGGAAAAGCCAAAAAAATTGGACTAAAAATTGAGACCTTATAGTGGAAATGTGAATCCTTGGGCGGAGGGGAGGGGGTGCATTTTCTACCATATTTTTCTCTCATTTGGGAATAATTTTTTACTTTCATCCTCTTTTTCATTCGTATCAAACACAAGAAACTAATGACTTTTATTTTCCAAGGCCATGATTCCACGAACCAAATGAGGCCTAAGAGTAAAGTACGGACTTTCTTTCAGATTTTCGGTTGACTCGTACCGTAAATCTCATGTCTTATAATTCCTTTTTCCAACCATCCTCAACACACACACACACACACACACACACACACACACACACACACACACATATATATATATATATATATATATATATATATATATATATATATATATATATATCAGCACGTGCGGGCTCAGTTAAATTGTGTGTCTCTCCGCACACGATTTTTAGCCGGTCGTCATGTCGTTTCGTACTCTTCGTGCGGATCTTGTCCGTACTGGATTTTTCATCATCGCCACACACGTACGCCTCGCGCACTCTGCGTGCTCCCGAGTCTCACTGGACGGCCGACGTCTTTCGACACCGGCAACTCAATGCCTCGCTTTGCCCACGACGTCGAAGGCGCCCCCGACGTCTTCACGACACCTACGACAGCCGATGCCGCCTAGCCACCTGTTCTATGCGCACGACACCATTACGACGTCTTCCCAACGCCCATTGGGCATCGCACGACGGACCGCATGGTCGGCCGTCGTTTATACCCATGGTAGAATGGTGCCGGTCCACGACCGCCCACGCGGTGCCCCTAACCGTTGAATTTTCATGCACGGGACGTCCCATTCTATTCCACGCCAGCTCAGTTCGTGGCCATTTTTCGTCAGTCCTCTGACGTTGTGGATGTCCCGCATCGCACAGGCCAGGCTCATCATCGCCGCCCCCCCCTCTCCCCCCACACCTAGGGGTGAGCATTGGTTCGGTTCGGTTCAAACCGAACCGAATATGTGAAAACCGAAATAACCGTAAACCATATTTTTCAAAACCGAAAACCGAACCGTTTTTATAAAAACCGAACCGAATTAATTCGGTTCGGTTTTCGGTCAGTTCGGTTTCATGGGCCAATGTGCATGGCCTTCAAGTTTTTAGCAAAATGGGCCTATTTAAATAACAAAATTTAAAAAAATATATGACATTATTGTATTTACGAATTGTTATAATACATAAAGTGAAAGATATTAGTATATATAGATTCATGGTAGATAGAGAGAGTGCTCAAAGAAGCACCGACATAGAATAGGAGAAGAGAGTGCACTCAGTTAGGGGTTAATACACATTAGTATATGTATATTGTGGGTAGTTTGATAAATTACTAAATCTAAATCGGTTTTCGGTTCGGTTCGATTTTTCGGATGAAGAACCAAAAACCGATCCGCTATTTCAAATTTTTTTAATTTTCAAACCGTAAACCGAACCGATAACCGAAAAAACCGAACCGTTTGTCATATTTCGGTTCGGTTCGGTTCGGTTTTCGGTTTTCAACCGTTATATGCTCACCCCTACCCACACCCCCTCCCCACCACACACACACACACACTGACATATATATATATATATATATATATATATATATATAGAGAGAGAGAGAGAGAGAGAGAGAGAGAGAGAGAGGGGTTGAGAAACATATTTATGGTTTTAGGAAAACTCTAACATAGTTTAGCACTAATCATGCACGTTCAAATCTGATCACATGGTCATTAGATGCAGATTGGGGCCCACACTAGCGTTGTTCGCCGACAGACTGATATTGACCGAATACGGACCGAACTCGGACTGAGGCCAACGAGTTCTGTTCGAGTTTGACAAAGTTCAGACCGAATTCAGGCGAAACTCAGTCTGTTCTCAACATAACTCCTGCCTACTCTCCTAAGGACGCTTCGATGTCCAGACTTTCCTTCCAAACACTTCGAATCGATACTGGATCCCAACACCTGGATGGACTCTATCTATAGATTGTGTCCGGACTGGAATTTGTACTTTTAGTCAAGGTTTAATCCGATTTGGGGTCCTTAATCGGGGTAGTATCAAGGGCTAGTCTGGTCCGGACCGAACCCGATCAAATATAACCAAAATAGGGCTGAATCGGCCCGGCTCTAATCCACCCAACACCTTGATTATACGCTTCTGCATACCCTCCTCTACCACCATTTCCTTCGGCATCCCTTTTCCTTCGGCATCCCTTTTCCTTCTTTCCTACTAATATCCGACCGACCCTTCTCCTATTACAATTAAACATCTACAATGAAGCCCCTAGAAAATTTATTGTCCAAATGGCCTAGAATTATGTTCACTTTAATTTATAAAACTGGCAAATAAAATACGCACGTAGTAGAAGAATTCGTTAACTCGACTTATTCGTTATTTTTGGAACTTCTAAGCAATACACTAGATCACTTATTTAAGAATAGGTAAGATTTGAGAGAATTATATGGAAAATGAGGAAGAAGAATACTACCGATTGAATGATAATGGAAGATGAATGGTTTGGAATGGAGAGAGAGAGAGAGAGAGTGTGTGTGAAGGGGGGGGGGGGAGGGGAGCAGCAAATTATTCTCCATGCAAACAACAGACAGAGAGAGAGAGAGCGCGCGCTGTGTGAGAGAGCTCGGATATCTATAGGTGGTGTCAGTGGAGAAGTGCCTGACAGACAAGCGCACTAGCCACGTTTGACGATAGGCTGCCACGCGTCCTATCGGTCTACGGCGTTGACCGAGCCGTACTTTTCCAGCTACGAGAGGAAACAACAATATAATAATAATGGAAAGAGAGTGCGGCATGCATTTCGTCTTCCCGCTCTTGTAATAGAAAAAGGACTGAACCTCTATTAGCAGCTGCTGCCTGCTGCTGCTGACTACTGTTGTCTCTTTCTGTGTACTGCGCTAGATGCCATTTCTTTCGCCATAGCCATAGTTTTCTTTCTCGCAGATGCTCACAACTTAGTCAGTTATACTTTGAAATACAGCAAAAATACGGGAATGGTTCAATTTTCCGGAGATGATCCCAAAAAAAAAATGAATGATTACAGGTTTGAACCCTATATTCAAAGGTGGATGGGGGTCGAGCGGCCCGAACCGAACGGTCAACCTGGGGCTTGTTCTGGGCCAAAGCCCGGTTGTTATCCGAGACCGGCCAGAAGCAGGTCGGAGGTTCTTCAAGCAGAAACTTATATTATTTTTTTACTATATCAATTTTTGACGGCACAATCTTTTTGACCGAAACTCATTTAATCATCTTCTCCTATTATCATACAAATTCAACTCATTCTATATTTACCTTTTTTTTTAGTTTTGGATCCCAAATTATATTTGAGAGTCCCAACTACTAATAATGCTCTAACAACCTAATTTTTTTTTATTGCTATTCACCATAGAACATTTTAACGGATAGTAGTTGTATATATCCAAATTCACCGTAACAAATCATATCCCTTACTTCTTTTTTTGAAGTAAGCAATAATCTAGTGCCTTGGTGATTTACCTGATTTTTTTAATAGATATAAAAATAAATAGATGGAGACTTCAACTTAAAATCGACCTCCTGCAAGTTGCACTCATTCCACATCCAACCTTGAAAAAAAAAATCTAGCTGTGTTTGATTGGGCTTTTTTTTCCATGGAAAATATTTTTATCACAAATTTTTCACCAATTGTAGTGTTTGATAGTTTATATTTTTTATGGAATTATTTTTCCAAGACAATCGTTTTTCATATTTTCTTTTAAAATGGTGGAAAATAAAACTTGTCCAACTCATAGAAAAATATTATTTTCCATAAAAAATAACTATTTTTCGTGAAAAATAATGACAATCAAGCACCCAAATTAAATTTTCCATGAAAAATTTTATGGAATTTTTTTTCATAGAAAAATAATTTCATGGAATTATTTTTTTTTCCACCTATTTTCTACCAATCAAACGCACCCTAAGTTAAAGTTTTGACATTTAAAGTCATTTGTATTGTTTTAAATTAGAAAAAGTATTTCTAAAAATATAGCATTGATTACGGGAGAGGACCTCGTTGTTCCAACCCTTGTTAGCAATTTGGCAACCGGAAAAAATTCGGAACGACAAACGTACGAGTATAAATCGGCACGATATAAGTAAAATACGGTCAAAAATTCGTCTAACGAAAAACATTCGGATCAGATTTAATTCGTGTTTAGTACGTTTCATATGAACCAATTCGGTACTAGAAATTTGACATATATATAGGGCCCACCCACCTCTACTCCTTCATAAACAAGGGTTCAGTGTGAGAATAAGAAGAGGTTGGATGATGGAAAACCGAAAGATTTTTATTTGATTGTTGCAAACAACATGTGCAAAGACTCTTGGATTTCTTTTTTTTTTTGTTACTGTAAGACTTTTTCTTCTTTTATTTTGATAATTTTTAAGAATTGTGCCAGTCTTAATATCTAATAGCAGCAAGAGTCAAGAAAATTTAGACTGTTGGATTTTTTGGTCACATTTTTTTGGCCAATTTTTTTTAAAATTCGTACGGTATGCGTTTAAAACGCCACAGGCTTAAAATTCGCATACAAATCCAAAATTTTCAAAAGTACGTAAGTATTATACATTTATGTAAGATACGAAAAAATTTGCGTATAATACGCGTTTTATTCGGGTGATTGCTAACAAGGGTTCCAACCATCCTTTTAATATTTTTGATGAATATTATACCGTTTTCAATACATGATTTTTCTAATTGTTTTGTGCAAAAACACAATATTCTCCAACCATCAATACAGAGTATCCTTGTGAGAATCAAAGTATTATTAAGGCCTCGTTTGTTTCGTTAAAAGGAATGGGAAGGAAATCAATTTCTTGACATTTTTTTTTTCAAAAATTATAATTTCTATTAATTTTTCTTTCTGATGTTTGAAAATAACAAAAAATTGAAAAGAAAAGTGAATAATTCAAGCTAAAAAATTGACTCATAGCTTTGATGGATAGAATTATTTTTTTTCATAATTTTTCTTCTATTGAGAATTACTTTTCTTTTCTCCTCAATTCATTTGGCATCCAGATATAGAAAACTAATCACTTTCATTTTCCTACTTCATGACTATGCGAATCAAATGACGTCTGTATTTCCAAAAGTAAACTAAAGTCTAAATTTTGGAATTATTTTACTAAAATTTATACATAACATGGACAAGGACGATTAATGTCACAAAAGCTTCTTCTTTTTTTTCGGCACTAGTATTTTTGTGGGCATTGCGAGTATTTGAGTCATTCATTGGCATAATTTTATTGTCATTTTTTTTACAGGAGTTGGTATCTATGACTGTGATATGTTAAGCTGGAGTCGACACTTACATGAAACAGCAAGTGATCAGGATTATTATTTGGCACGATATATAATGTTAATGTCATGCCCCACTTCAAGAATGTGAAAAGTCAGAGCACGTGACACTAGTCATCTACGCAACATGTGGACACCGGCTCAACATGATATGCATAAGTTGTAAACAAATTGTTTATATCTCGTATGAAATATTATTCGGGTCAAACCATCATAATGCTAATTTAGATCCATATGCAAGACAAAACATAAAGAAGGGTATAACTAACACGGTATGTAGCCAATAAATAGATATCTTCTACTATATAATAAGGGTTCAAAACGACTCAAAAGTGAGCTGTCTAAGTCGTTATTATATCACGATTCATTTAATTTAAAAAAATAAATAAATTATGTAAAAATTGTTGAAAAAAAGTTTAAATTTGTCAACATGAAAAATTGTACCCAAACAAACAAGAAAACTACTTCGCACTTTAACCACACGAGTTAGAAGAGATATTTGATTATAATTGGATAATATTCTTATCATACGTACAAAGTACGTGCATTTACTAGTATCCCTGATTAGTTTGAAGATAAAGTGGATAAAATCATTTATTAATACATAATATAATTAGTCGAAGTATCATGACAATAAAATATCGTTCAAGTACATAATCTTTAATCAAAGCATAATGGTTACTAGATAACGAGCACCCAATGGTTAGAGTGTGAGGTACTCGGACGTCTCTTATGTGGCATACTCTAGCAGATGTGAGTTGTCTGATGCTATCAGTCCCTCCTTACTATCCGACTTTCATACCATAGTCAAAACCGTCGAGTAGCAAATACTCTTAAGGAAGCGCTAGCTGATGCACACAAACAAACAAAATACTATATATAAATCTACCTAGATCCACCTTATATGCTCAATATAGAGATACAACTTTACAATAAGGGACTGTTTGGATGACTGTAGGTGGAAAGAAACTGAGTTGATACTGCAGATTTTAGTGAAAGTGCAAACACTTTCACCGTTTGGATGGACGCAGAAATGAGTGGTAAGTGTCTAATCCCTCCATTGTCAGAGTTCCTGTCCCCTTGTTTTGGAAAAGCAACCAGTTCCTTCAAAAAATTGTCACTCCTGTTTCCCGTTATACGTATTTTCGTATGCATATACGAGATTTCTGGCATTTATCAGGTGGACTGTAGTTAGACTTGTTTTGCTTAGCCAAGTCTTGGTTTAATCTTGACTTGGTTTATTTGATCGGTTCGGTTCAATTTGACTTGGCTTGGCTTGGTTTGAGATGGAGAGGGTTGATATATAACCCAACTCCTTCTCTCTCTCTCTCTCTCTTCATTCACTTCTTCATTTACTTCTTCATCTTCTGCATTTACTCCTCCCACCTACCAAGTCCTAGGCAAGTACAATTTGCTTCATGAGAGATCTCAAGTTTTATTGTTCCATTATCTTCCTTACTTGATTTTAAGCCACTTTAGAACTTGACACTTTTTATTTTGGTGGATCGATTCATGTAGATCTAAGTTTGTATTATTTTTGATTTTCTTGGGTTTTGATCTATTAAACCCCATTATTTTCAAGTTTTGATTGTTCCATGTTGTAAAGAATTCAATTTTATCCAAAATGGACCTTTGAAAAGTTTGATTTCGACTTGTTTTGAGGAAGTTATGGCCAAAATAAGATTTGAGCATTTTCTAATTCATCTGTGCTGAATTTGGCAGGGACGATGAATAGTACCACAGCCGCATGAATAGTACCACAGCCGCATGGAATGAATAGTGCCGCAGCCGCATGAATGAATAGTGCCGCACAGCCGAATGGAATGAATAGTGCCGCAACCGCAGGAATGAATAGTGCCGCTGTCGCATGGAATGAATAGTGCCACAGCCGCATGAATAGTGCCGCAACCGCATGGAATGAATAGTGCCGCAGCCGCAGGAATGAATAGTGTCACAGTCGCATGGAATGAATAGTACCGCAGCCGCATGAATAGTACCGCAGTCGCATGGAATGAATAGTGCTGCAGCCGCAGGAATGAATAGTGCCGCAGCAGCATGGAATGAATAGTGTCGCAGCCGCATGAATAGTACCACAGCCGCATGGAATAAATAGTACCGCAGCCGCATGGAATGAATAGTGTCGCAGCCGCATGGCTTGCATAGTGCCGCAGAAGGCTGCATAGTACCGCAGAATGCCGCATAGGGCCTATTTTGGCTGTTTTTGGCTGTTTTAAGTCCTATTTGGCTGAATTATGGCCAGAATGTTTCCCAACTCCCAACATGAAAGTTGTAGACATTTTTCTTAGCTTCAAGAATATGTTACTAGTTATTTTATGCAAGTTTTTTTCATTCATGATAATGTAAGGATAGAACATGATAGTGGCCTGTTAAGGCGCACTCTTAGCTAGTAACAAGTAATAAGTAACTTGACATGATAATTCTTTATAGTGACCCGTCGTGGTGCACTCTTGACAAGTAACATGACATGATAGTGGCCCGTCGTGGCGCACTCTTGATAAGTAAACCCAACATGATAATCTTGATATGCTGTTGTGACGGCTATCTTGACTTGCTAAGTAACTTTTGTCTTGACACCGTGGGTGTTGGTGCTTGTATAAGCTACATGTCTCGTCTTGCATCATGTCTAGAACATGAATTCCTGGTTACCACGGTCAGGGATTCATACTGAATCTGACTAGGATAAAGACTAGATTGATCATGTAGTTCATGAAGAGATTTTCCAACTGCAGGCAGTCCCGTTATCTGGACGCTCTAATTGAACTTGTAGCCTACCGTCGAGTAGGGCACATTTCCAACACACTGTCATGTGTTGCAACCCCAAGTCACCTAATCCAACTCTCTCAACTTGTGACCGGATAACCTGGATTAAGTCTGCAGGGCTTGTGGCTGTTGGAACATCTCGATGCATCTTGTTAGTAACTAAGCTTGTGATAACCTTAGTTAGTTAAAGTATCAAGCTGTACTCATTGCTTGGCCATGATTGATGGATGGAGTCTCGTCTAGTCTTGCCTAGGCAAGACCTCTACATGGTTATTTCTGCACATTACTGTTATGCTTTACTCTTGTCGATAGTTGGTTGGAGACTACGCTCTATTCAGGTGAAGAGTTACAATCCCGGTCCTTGTTTGGTTTATGGATTGTAACTTGGCTACCGGAATAGTCCCTTAGTTGTTGTATCGTTTATCACCTTGTCTTCTCTAACTCATGTCTTTTATTATCCTTTATGTCTCATGTGCTAATATGCTGGTTTTAGTTCTTAAGTGAAGCCTCCTTTGTGGCACTTGTTCTTTCTGGCGACTGACCCAGCTGGTTTTGTATGGCCAGATTTCGGAGTAGCACCCGAGGATCTTCCAACTTTCCAGCCAGATGGTGCACACTAGGCGCAACTCTGGCAACGAGTGGGTTTTATTTTGCTCTCCCACTCTATTGTAAATTATTTTTTGAGGTGTTTAGCCGCCGAGCAAGTGTTAACTCGTATGAATTTACATTCCTGTCTGCCTAATGGCTGTAACATGATTGACAGATCCTAGGGTTGATTATGTATGACTTAAACTCTTGCTAGTCTTCGTATTTTGTATGACTAGCTTCATGATCATCTGAATATGTAATGTTTGGGATGCCTTACTTTGTATGTCTGATGATCTACCATCTTGTTACATTTACTTGCTTGCTTGAGATTGAGACACTAGGCTTGTTCTTGACCCTAAGAGACAAATGGCTTGTAGTAAACCCTCATGCATCTACACGGCTGTGACCGTATTACGAGGTAGGATTTACTTTAATGTACGTAGCTGGCTGTGTCTGTCCCCAGCTCTCCAGTATTCTGGTTCTGGGGCGTGACACGGTTTAAGTGGTGGCCCATGCAGGTCTTGTAAATCAAGATGTGTGAGGGTTTTACTGAATAGATGTCTCAATCAGCACTCGCCCTCGATCTCTACTTGTTTCTTCTAATCTTTCTGAAATCTTGACCTGATCACATGTTTATATCCTCGATTTATCATGGTTCTTCCTTATTGTTCTCCATGTCGTTTCTTCAGCGGCATTGTTCCTGGTCCTACCGATCAGCAAGGTGGAGCACCTCCAGTGAACCAGCAGCAACCTGGAGACCAAGCCCAGCATTCAGGAGTAGCCTCCAGAGTCATGCCTACCGGAGGTCAAGAGCCACCAGTTCAGCCCGTCCAGCCTGTAGAGCCCGACAATGGAACCCTGGTGGGTCTCATCAGGGAACTGCTTGTATCTCAAAATCGTTGGAGGGATGCCCTGCACCAGACAGTACAAAATGCCATGGACAGAGTTGGTTACTAAGGGAACAACACGGCCAACAGCTTCAAGCGTCTGAACCCTCCTTTCTTTGACGGCACTGAAGATGCTATTGCTGCTGATGCATGGCTTCAGGACACAGAGGTTATCCTGGAAGCAGCTAAGATTCCTGAGGATGAGAAGGTGGCCGTTGTGTGCCTGCAATTATTAGACTTAGCCCACAGCTGGTGGACGATGCTAGCAGTTGGATTACCGACGCCTGTCTCATGGGTGGTGTTCAGTAACAAGTTCCAAACCAAGTACTTCGACGTAGTAGCTCGGTATGATCTGTAGACGAGATTCACTAACCTTAAGCAGATGGGAAGGACGGTCGATGGATATGCGATAGAGTTTTCTAGACTCAGTCGGTTTGCTCCTACCTTGGTGGCAACCGAATTGGATCGAGCCCAGCGATTCCAGCAGGGGCTCCACCTAGAGATCATTATAGCCGTGGAGCAGTTTGAGCACCATACTTTTGATGCCGTCTTGCGAGCAGCGAAGAGGCATGAGTATACTTCGCAGAGGATTGTAGATAGAAGCGGAGGACGGAAGAGGTCTCATGGGCAGATGTCCCAGTCTTCAGCACCAGCCCCGGCAGCTAGGGCTTTGACTATTGGAGCTTCTAGGAGGGCGACCATAGTTTCATCGGTTCAGCACTCGACGCCGGCGTATCCTCAGCAACAAAAGCAGAAGCAGTCTTCCGCAATGGGCTGCACTCATTGTGGGAAGCCAGGACACGTAGTATCAGAGTGTCGCAGAGCACAGGGATTGTGCTTGGCTTATGGGACATCGGATCACAAGATAGGCTCATGTCCGAATAGAGCCAGTTCGTCATCATCAAACCTAACCAATCCATCGGTTAGGGGTCCAACACCAGCGCAGCAGCAGTACCATCCTCCGAGGCCATTGCCGTCTCAGGCTCAACAGTATGTCCAAGCTCAAATTCAGAATAGGCAGAGAGGTCACCAGTAGAGGGGACCAACACCAAGAAGGCAAGGTCAGGCTATGGCTCTGACCGTGGAAGAAGAGTTAGCTTCAGGTGAGGTGGTGGCAGGTACCATTCTCGTCAACTCTTTTCCAGTATCAGTATTATTTGATTCAGGTGCATCGCATTCATTTATGTCTGTACGATTCGCTACACGGATAGGACTGGAGCCCGAGTCATTATCAGTAAGTCTCAATATACTTACTGGTGACAGTCTTGTGGGAGTAGATTGAATATTTTCCTCGTGTCGAATCGTAGTTAGCGGTAGAGAGTTTTTCGCTATGTTGATAGAATTTTAAATGGTCGATTATGATGTGGTCCTAGGAATGGATTGGTTGAAGGAGCAATACGCAAGAATAGACTGCCATATTGGCAGGATTATTTTTGGTATTCCCGGTGAGGCATAGTTTTCATTTTTTAGAGGCAAAGTAGAACCTTCTCCCCCAGTATTACGGATGGCAGTAGCAGTGGCAGTTCAGTTTCCCAGAGTAGTGGAAGAGTTTTCTGATGTATTTCCCGAAGAGCTTCTAGGCATACCCCCAGAGAGAGAGATAGAGTTCACCATTGATTTGCTTCCAGAGACGGCACCAGTGTCAGGGGGAGTCTACAGGATGGCACCTTCAGAGTTAAAGATTTTGTACAAGATGATTGAAGAACTCAAAACCAAGGGATTCATTCATGCTAGTGGATCACCATGGGGAGCCCCGATACTTCTTGTGAAAAAGAAGGATGGTACGTCAAGATTATGTGTTGATTATCGTACCTTGAACTCTGTAACAGTCAAGAATAGATATCCTCTACCAATGATAGATGATTTATTTGATCAACTCAGAGGAGCGGCAATATTCTCGAAGATTGACTTGCGGTCAGGATACCATCAGATCAGAGTTAGAGAGCAAGACGTCCCGAAGACAGCATTCAGATCCAGATATGGGCATTGGGAGTTCCTTGTTATGCCATTTGGAGCGACCAATGCGTCAGCCGTATTCATGGACCTCATGAATCGTATCTTTATGCCCTATTTGGACCAGTTCGTGATAGTGTTTATAGACGACATCTTAGTCTATAACAAGAATGAGGCAGTCGATCATGAGCAGCATCTTCGTATAGTTCTTCAGATTCTCAAAGAGCACTAGTTGTACGCGAAGTTCAGTAAGTACGAGTTTTGGCTGGATCGTATCTCGTACTTAGGTCATATTATCACCAGAGGTGGAGTGAAAGTGGACCCCCAGAAGATAGTAGCTATAGAGACATGGCCAGTTCCCAGTACCGTCGTAGAAGTTCGAAGTTTTCTAGGATTGGCTGGCTATTACCGGCGGTTTGTGTCAGACTTTGCTCGGATTTCAGCTCCATTGACGCAGTTGACCCGCAAGGATATGCAGTTTGCTTGGACAACAGAGTGTCAGAGTTCATTTGAGAAGTTGAATCAGAGATTGATGACGGCTCCCATTCTCACGCTTCCAGATGGGACTGAAGGATTTTTAGTTTATTGTGATGCTTCCGGTAGAGGATTAGGATGTGTCTTGATGCAGCATGGTAAGGTAGTCGCTTATGCGTCACGTTAGTTTCGTGACCATGAGAGAAATTATCCTACCCATGACTTAGAATTAGCAGCAGTAGTTTTTGCATTGAAGCTTTGGAGGCATTATTTATATGGAGATCGGGTGGAGATTTTCACCGACCACAAGAGTCTTAAGTATGTGTTTACCCAGAAGGATCTTAACATGCGTCAGTGGAGATGGCTAGAGCTACTTGTGGATTATGACATCAACTTGCAGTATCATCCTGGGAAGGCCAACGTTGTTGCAGATGCATTGAGCAGGAGAGCTGGAGTTTATTTTCTAACAGCACAGCCTGAGTTATTAGCAGATCTTCAGAAGATGGATATTGAAGTTGTTCTTCCTACCAATGTGGCATTGATGGCCAGCATGCAAGTTCAGTCCAGCGTAGTTGAGAGGATTAAGTTAGCTCAGTCGACGAATTCTAAGCTTCAGCGGCTTAGGATAGAATGTGTAGCAGGACGGAGACCAGAGTTATGTGTTCACAAAGATGGTACTCTCCGACATGGGAGACGTCTTTGTGTACCCAGTGGTGATATCAGACAAGAGATCATGGCAGAGGCTCACAGTTCTCAGTATTCAATTCATTCCGGTGGCATGAAGATGTACAGAGACACCTGTCAGCATTTCTGGTATAATGGCATGAAGAGGAAGATAGCCCGGTTTGTCTCTCGTTATTTAGTTTGTCAACAAGTTAAGGCTGAACATCAGAGACCAGCTAGACTTCTTCAGCCTTTACCGATTCCAGAATGGAAATGGGAGCACATTACCATAGATTTTATAACTGGATTACCTAAATCTCTAGCTGAAAGAGATGCTATCTGGGTTATAGTTGATCGTCTCACGAAGGTAGCTTATTTTTTCTCTTCAGAATTGGTCAGTCGACAGATCAGCTAGCAGAGATGTACCTCAGGCAGATTGTCAGATTACATGGAGTGCTAGTTAGTATTATATCAGACAGAGATTCGAGATTCACATCACACTTTTGGCGGAGTCTTCAAGAGAGTTTGGAGACTCGTCTCAAGTTCAGTTTAGCTTATCATCCGCAGACAGATGGTCAGTCAGAACATACGATCCAGACTCTTGATGATATGTTGCGGTCATGTACACTTGACTTCGATTGTTCGTGGAAAGATCATCTGCATCTCATGGAGTTCTCCTATAATAACAGTTTCCAGGCCAGTATCCAGATGGCACCCTTTGAAGCACTGTATGGCAGGAAGTACAAATCACCTCTAGCTTGGGATGATGACGGCGAGAGACAGATGGTTGGTCTATAGATGATTATGCAGACAATCGAGGTGGTCAGACAAGTCAGAGATCATCTTTGAGTTGCCCAAGATCGCCAGCGCCATTGGGCTGATTCTCATCGGCGTCCCCTTGAGTTTTTAGTCGGCGGCCACGTGTTCCTTAGGATCTTGCCTACCCGTGGCGTCATTCGATTCAGCTTACGAGGAAAGCTTAGTCCTAGTTATATAGGGCCGTTCGATATCCTTGAGCGAGTAGGTGATGTGTCCTATCGTCTCGCTCTTCCGTCGTCGTTATGTGAAGTACATGACGTATTCCATGTATCCCAATTACGACGGTATATTCCGGATCCGAGTCATGTCCTTGATCATTCAGAATTGGTTGTTGGTACCAAGCTTTCGTATGAGAAAAGACCCGTATCCATATTGGACCAAAAGGAGAAGGTACTCAAGAACAAGACTATTAGCTTAGTCTGTGTTGCTTGGGGTCACCACTCTTTGGGTGAGTCAACGTGGGAGCGTGAGGATAATATCCGCTTGCGATATCCACACCTGTTTGACTCATAAGGTATAATGTCTTCCTAATGCCTTATGCTTTTAATTTCTTGTTTACATGAATGATTGCTTGATTCACTCCTAGTCGTAGCTTGCTTATGATTAATATAGCTTGCCCCGACATCTCTAGCCTCTTGATTAAATTCCGAGGAAGAAATTCTTTTAAGGTGGGTAGAGTTGTCACTCACGTTTCCCGTTATATGTATTTTCGTATGCGTATACGAGATTTCTGGCATTTATCAGGTGGACTGTAGTTTGACTTGTTTTTCTTAGCCGAGTCTTGGTTTAATCTTGACTTGGTTTATTTGATCGATTCGGTTCAATTTGACTTGGCTTGGCTTGGTTTGAGATGGAGAGGGTTGATATATAACCCAACTCCTTCTCTCTCTCTCTTCATTCACTTTTTCACTTATTTCTTCATCTTCTTCATTTACTCCTCCCACCTACCAAGTCCTAGGCAAGTGCAACTTGCTTCATGAGGGATCTCAAGTTTTATTGTTTCATTCTCTTCCTTACTTGATTTTAAGCTACTTTAGAACTTGACATTTTTTATTTTGGTGGATGGATTTATGTAGATCTAAGTTTGTATTAAACTCCATTATTTTCAAGTTTTGATTGTTCCAATTTGTAGAGAATTCGACTTATTTTAAGGAAGTTATGGCCAAAATAAGATTTGAGCATTTTCTAGTTCATCTGTGCTAAATTTGAAAGGGACGATAAATAGTACCACAGCCGCATAAATAGTGCCACAGCTGCATAGAATGAATAGTATCACAGTCGCAGGAATGAATAGTGCCGCAGCCGCATGGAATGAATAGTGCCGCAGTCGCAGAAATAAATAGTGCCGCAGCCGCATGGAATGAATAGTACCGCAACCGCATGGAATGAATAGTATCGCAGCCGCAGGAATGAATAGTACCGCAGCTGCATGGAATGAATAGTGCCGTAGCTGCATGAATAGTGCCGCAGCCGCATGGAATAAATAGTGTCGCAGCCGCAGGAACGAATAGTGCCGCAACCGCAGGAAATGAATAGTGCCACAGCCGTATGGAATGAATAGTGCCGCAGCTGTATGGCTTGTATAGTGCCGCAGAAGGCTGCATAGTGCCGCAGAATACCGTATAGGGCCTATTTTGGCTGTTTTAAGTCCTATTTGGCTGAATTGTGGCCAAAATTTCTCCCAACTCCCAACATGAAAGTTGTAGACCTTTTCCTTAGCTTCAAGAATATGTTACTAAGCTATTTTATGCAAGTTTCTTTCATTCATGATAATGTAAGGATATAACATGATAGTGGCCTGTTAAGGCGCACTCGTAGCTAGTAATAAGTAACTTGACATAATGATTATTGATAGTGACCCGTCGTGGTGCACACATGACAAGTAATATGACATGATAGTGGCCCGTCGCGGCGCACTCTTGATAAGTAAACCCAACATGATAATCTTGATATGCTGTTGTGATGGCTATCTTTGTAGGAACAAAATCGTAAAGCACAATACTCTAGAGGGGGGTGAATAGAGTTGGCAGCGGAATAATGCTAATTAAAAATGTTAGCAGCAAGATCACAAAATAATAATCAAAACTAAGTAATGTAAAGGCAGAGATAAGAAAGCAAACGCAAAGACAGCGTTGTATACTGGTTTTCCTCTGTTGAGGACTAATCCAGTAGGTAGAACTCTTGCTACCAGTTGAATCCACTATTGGCAAAACTGCAAGTTTTCTTACGAAGTCCTTGCAACTTCTAAAATGCGAGCTTTGATATGAAGAACTCGTCCAACTTCAATTGTGAAGAGTTGAATCTTCTATCAAGCCTCTGATTACAATCACTCTGAAACTTCTAGACCGCACCGTACTGGCAAATCGACTAGAGGATTATAATTGGCTTGGGATCTAAAATTTAAAGCTCAAGAAAAAACTCTTTGGAAGACTGAAAGCTTTAGATAGAGAGAAGATTGAAAGTTAATGAGTGAGTTAAAATGATCGAAATCCTTCTCTATTTATAGGAATTCCGAAGACAGAATTCTGGCAGAATTCGGGCAGAATTCGGGCAGAACTCGATGAGGAAATCTCGGTCAAATCCGCAACTGCAGGAGGACCAAGTTCAAGAGAATTCAAAAATCAAAATGGCCACTAACCGAACTCTGGCCGAGTTCTGTCAGGGTTAGGTTAGGTTTTAAAAAATAGTTTTTGGGAATTTTTGAAAACCTTTTTGAAAACCTTTTTGAAGCTTTTGTTAATATGAATGTTTTTCAAAACTAAGGACATTTTAAAAATATTTTGAAATCATTTTGGAATAGCCTATTTGCCAGTACGACTCGGTGTACAACGTATTCCTAGACTCAATAAAATAAAAAATACATTGCTCAAAGAAATACAGACTCAAACAGGCAAACATTGCTTCGGTCTTGAACTGAGTAGATAGCCATTCTTGATCATGTCCAAGAGTCCGAGATATCCTGACTAGCTTCATATATCCAGACAGAGTTTGATCAATTATTAAAATCAGTTTGACCATATGACCAATGGGCCAACAATCTCCCCCATTTTGATAATTGACAAACTATGAATGATATAACATTTAAGCTTGAAAATAAAATAAAAAATTGTTCATGTCCTGCATTTTCTCAAAAGAAATGTTAGATCTTTATTTTTCTCCCCCGTTGTCACTTAGCAAAATAATTGTAAAAGAGAAAAACTCCCCCGCAATCAATGCATAAATAACAAACAGTAAAGAAACATACAAAAAATAATCATGAAAAATTATGACAGATGGTAGAGACAGTAAAAAAAACATCACAGGCATGTATTTGTCTCAGGCAGTTAATAATAAAACATAGAATTATTTCACAGGCAGTTATTAAAGCAGATAAAGATGCTAAGTAAATAAGTAAACTGATGTGAAAGATAAACTATGAAATCCATAAAGATGAAATGATGTCCAAGAGACAAAAAAAAATATCCAGTACAAGTCCTCAAAAGAAATACTGATAATAAAGTCTAAAAAAAATAGAAAAACTTAGAATGTCGGAGCATTTCCATGTATACAGTAGATAATATCTAAGTCTCAAACATCAGATAATATATCACATATCTTCATTATCATCATCATCATCATCAGCATGACCGACATGTCCAGAAGGACCAGCTGCAGAGGTACCAGCGCCAGAAGGATGAGGAGGGGCGCCAATGTAAAACTCACCGACATAGTCTCGAGGAGCACGGTCAGAACGGTACCAATCATATGCGTTACCGGGCTGAAAGTAGACATGAACAGCCTCATCCTCACAGCAAAAACCAGAGAAAGCTGGATCTCTAGGAATGGAACCGGCAGAATGTCCAGTCTGGGCAAATCAAAGATCAGCTAAAGAATTTGCAATTGCCTGATAACGAGTGACGTCGCGGAACTCACGTTCGCAGGCTATATCTGTCATCGAGACGTACAAATCTGAAAGGTGCTGGTATATGCCCTCAAATGTCATGGCATATTGCTGAGGAGGTGGAGGAGATGGAGCAGTAGCAGGAGCAGTTGGAGGAGCAGCAGCAGTCATACTACGACGAGATAACTTTAGAAACTTGGGCTCAGGGTCTTGAGTACAAGTTGATAAATCAATGTCGAAACGCTGAAAGATACGTGGGAGAATCATCACATAAGAGAGATTTCTATATTTTACACGACAACGTCCCATCATCTGGATAATGGTCTTAGGGGCAGAAAATGGAATCCCCTTAAGAATGTGATACATAGCAGATAATTCAAGAGACGTGACATCATCTTTTAAAGTAGATTTCGGAAGGAGAGTGGAGTAAATGATACGGTGCAATTCATAATTAAACAAGTTCAAGTTGTTTGCCTTGAACTTTCTAGAGCGAACTCGATCAGGTGCACATAGTTCTGCTTTGAAACTAGTAAGTGTCGTGCCGTCGGGGAAATCAAATTCAGTGATATCAACAAGCGGTTCACCTTCGTTGGGAATACCAAGGATTTTCGCTAAGATAACATCATTGAAATTGATATCTAATCCTCAAACACGTGTACTTACGTCAAACGTGTTTAATATGATATTGCAGTAGAACAGTCTAATGACATTAGTTGCTACTGGGAAACAAAGTTTAACAAAATATTGTAACCCTATTGCCTCAAAGAAAGGTCGGTGTTCTGAAAATACAGTCCACTTGATGGGAGCGCCTGTGCATATGGATCTCATGGAAAAATCTCCATACCATAGTAGGGCTTGATCTAGGGTTTGAAAGTAAAACCCGTCGAACGCGCCATCGCTAGATTGGACTGGCAAAAAGAGGGAATCCATGGGTAGATTTGAAGATGAACCTTCCTCACTGGGATTGGTTGTCTTCTTTCTCTTGAAGGGGTTAAATCCCTTAGGTGCCATTTGTGCAAATAAAGGTAAATAGCACGAAATTGAAAGGAGGGGAAATAAGGAGTTATACCTCCCGAGATTCGAATATGTTGTAGAGAACAACGAACTCCGCACGAATCCAAAGTTTGGATTGATTTCACCACTTGGATTGGAAGAGAAGGGGTGGTGAAGAACTAGGGTTAGGGCTACTCTAGCGCGGCTGCTGTTGCTGTTTTGATGAAGTTTAGAAGCAATGAAGAAGAAAGGCTCTCGGGTTCTGGTTATATAACCTGATACCTTCAACCGAACTCGGGCCGAATTCGGTCTGAAGTCTGGCCGAATTCGCCTGGGGTTGGATTGAAATACTTTCTTTTTCATTGGCTCATTTCAAATATTTAATTTAAAGATTAGTAATTTTGACATTAAAATAATATAATTAATGTTATTTTATAAATTAAATTTCGTTACACAGCGACTGTTTCAGATTAGCTGTAGGAGTACTGTCCCAGCTGGCGGAGGTTCACCGGGGAACTCTTAAGTACCGCTTCGCTTCAACCGTAGTTGTGGCGACAGACAGACTCTTTATTGGCTTGTCTCTAACACAGTTTTTGTATATTAAAATAAAATCATAAAATAAAATCAATTAACATTATTGATGTCCAAAATTCCTAATTCTCGACATAAATAATTGAAACGATCTTCTGCTAGAGGTTTTGTGAAAATATCAGCTAATTGATTCTCAGTATCTATGTACACAAGGTCAATATCTCTATTTTGATGATGATCTCTAAGAAAATGATGTCGGATCTCGATATACTTAGTACGAGAATGACATACTGGATTCTTAGTCAAATTAATAGTGCTCGTGTTATCACAAAAAATAGGAATATGTGTATAAAATAAATCATAGTCTTCTAAGGTTTGTTTCATCTACAAAATCTGAGCACAACAACGTCCTGCGGCGATATACTCGGCCTTTGTTGTTGATAGGGCTACAGAATTTTGCTTTTTACTAAACCGTGAGACTAAAGCCTTGCCTAAGAAATGACATGTGCCACTGGTACTTTTTCTATCAACTTTGCATCCGACAAAATCTGTATCCGAATAACCAATAAGATCAAAAGACTTAGTTTTGGGATACCATAAGCCAACAGAAGAAGTGCCCTTAAGGTATCGAAAGATACGCTTAACTGTGCACAGATGTGATTCCTTTGGATTAGCTTGAAAATGTGCACATAGGCAGACACTAAACATAATATCTGGATGACTAGAAGTTAAATAAAGTAAACTACCGATCATACCTCGATACTTACGTGTGTCAACCGGCTTGCCTTGTTTATCAATATCAAGCTTTGTTGAAGTTGCCATCGGAGTGCCAATAGGTTTGACATTGTTCAGATCAAACTTCTTTAGCAAATCTTTTATGTACTTGGCTTAATTTATGAATGTCCCATTGTCAGTTTGTTTGATTTGCAATTCAAGAAAGAATTTTAGCTCTCCCATCATGCTCATCTCAAACTCATTCTGCATACACTTAGAAAATTCTTGACACAGAGATTCATCAGTAGATCCAAATATAATATCATCAATATAGACTTGTATTAAAAGAAGCTTACCATTAAAGGACTTAATAAAAAGTGTAGTGTCAACCTTGCCTTTTGAGAAATCGTTGTCAAGTAGGAAAGAGCTTAGACGATCATACCAAGCACGAGGGACTTGTTTTAGACCGTATAAAGCTTTCTTCAACTTGAAAATATGATCAGGGTTTTTAAAATCTGTGAAACCTGGAGGTTGTGCTACAAAAACTTCTTCTTTTATAAAACGATTTAAAAATGCACTCTTGACATCCATTTGAAATAATTTGAAATTATGAAAACATGCAAATGCACATAACATAAGAATGGATTCTAATCTCGCAACTGGGGCATAAGTCTCATCGTAGTCGATACCTTCTTCCTGGTTGTATCCTTGAGCTACGAGTCGAGCCTTATTACGAGTCACTAAACCATTCTCATTCAGTTTATTTCAGAATACCCAACGGGTGCCAATGATCGAATGATCAATAGGCTTAGGAATAAGTTCCCAAACTTGATTCCGTTCAAATTGGTTTAATTTCTCTTGCATAGCATCTATCAAAAAACTATCACTACATGCTTCATCAATAGTTTTGGGTTCTAGCTGTGAAATGAATGCAACACTAGAAACAATATTTCTACTGGATGTACGAGTACTTACACCTTTGGTAATATCACCAATTACCAAATCTTTTGGATGATCAGCCATAAATTTTAATCTTTTTGGCAGACTCTGAAGATAGCTGGTTCCTGGATCTTCTCTAGGAGGATCAGCTAGTGCCGAGCTTGGTTGAGAATCAGCTGTTGTTGAGCTTGGTACAGTTGGATCTTCATCATTGTCATCGATAGTCATTTGATTCAGTTCATCAAAAGTGACGTTGATTGATTCTTCGATGATCATGGTTCGTTTGTTGAAGACTCTGTATCCTTTGCTCTTGGCCGTATAACCTAAAAATATACCTTCATCGGCCTTTTCGTCAAACTTTCCTAAATTGTCTTTTGTATTAAAAATAAAGCATTTACAACTAAATATTCTAAAATATGAAACTGATGGAATTCTATCAAACCATAACTCAAATGGAGTCTTCTTCGATTTGGGTCGAATTAGAACTCTATTGAGAACAAAACAAGCTGTATTGACAGCTTCAGCCCATAAATATTTGGGTAGACTAAACTGGTTTAACATTACTCTGGCCATTTCGGATAGAGTTCTGTTCTTACGTTCCACAACTCCATTTTATTGTGGAGTCCTAGGACAGGAGAACTCGTGTACAAAACCATGTGTGTCACAAAATTGCTCAAACTCTGCATTCTCGAATTCGCCACCATGATCGCTTCTAATACGAGTGATCATGTAACCTTTTTCATTCTGTACTTTCTTACAAAAGGCAACAAATTCGGATAATGCATTATTCTTGCATGTCAAGAAGTGTACCCACGTGTATCTAGAGTAATCATCTACAATTACAAAAGCATAAAGCTTACCTCAGAGGCTAGCAACTCTGCTAGGACCAAATAAGTCCATATGTAGCAATTGTAGAGGTCTAGTAGTACATACTGTGTTTACTGACTTGAACGTGATCTGGTAGCTTTGTTCTTTTCATATTGGCTGCATACCGAATCCTTCTTGAATGTTATGTCCGGTAAACCGCGTACTAGCTTCTTCGTGGATAATCTTGAGATTGTTTCCATATTTGCGTGACCGAGTCTTATATGCCACAGATGACTCTTATCACTTTTAGCCATTAAGCATCTACCTGAAATGTTAGTTTCTTCCAACAAATAGAAAACATATATGTTGTCTTCCCTGATACCTTCAAAGATAGTACTACCAGTTGAGCTATCAACTATAGTACATTTGTCTTTGCCAAAGTTGATGCCATAACCATGATCAGCTAGATGACTTACGCTGAGTAGATTATGTTTCAAATCGGTAACTAGACAGACATCCTTAATCATAGGATAGGGAGACTTACCAACATCACCGATACCAATGATATACCCTTTCAAGTTATTACCGAAGGAAACATAACCTTCCTTCTTTTTTTCGACAGTATTACAAATAGTGTAGCGTCACCGGTCATATGCCGTGAACAACCGCTGTCGAGGATCCATTTGCTTTTAGCATGTGAAAGGTGTTCCACCTGATCGGATGCCATAAAGCATACGTTTGCAGCGTCTTCTGATTGTTCGTCTTCTGAGTCGCTGGCTTCACTTTCATGCCATATGCTGGTGTTGGCATATCTCCGAGATGTTGATCTCTTCAGGTTCCCTTTTTTATACCTGTTGCTCTTCTTGCTTGATGATGAGTTTGTAGAACAATCCTTCTTCATGTGTCCCTTCTTCTTGCAGCCATAGCAGACAGCATCATCTTGATACCAGTTGTTGCTGCTATTGTTTTCTTTGGCTTTCTTCTCATATCTCATGAATCTTTTGAATTTCCTTGCTATGAGTGCTTGATCTTCAGCATCAGATTCACTGCTGTCTGAATCACCTTCAGCAGCTTTTCTGTGCTGAGCCTTGAAAGCGATCGTCTTCTTCTTTGGTGCAGGCTCTTCAAAATCTTGTAGCTCCAGTTCATGAGTGAGTAGCTTACCCATGAGTACTTCGAGGGACATAGTTGTGAGGTCGTTCCCTTCAATGATCGCAGTAGCCTTTGGAATCCAGTTCTTGGTAATTGCTCATAGGAGTTTGCAAATCTTTTCATGGTTACTGTACTCTTTGCCTAGGGAGGACAAAGGATTTACAATATCCTAGAATCTTTTGAACATCTGAGTAACTGTTTCGTTGAGCTTCATCTTGAACACCTCATACTCTTGAGTAAATCTGCTAACCTTTGATTCTTTGACTTGAGTCATGCCTTCAAGTGTGACTTCAAGAAGCTTCCACACTTCATTAGCAGTTGTGCAGATAGACACCCTGTTAAATTCAGTTCTGTCTAAAGCACAAAATAAAGCGTTAATAGCACGTGCGTCAAGACTGGCCTTTTTCTTTTCCTCCTCTGTATAACTGTTATGGGATTTTTCAACTAGAACTCCATCAACATTTATACGAGGTGGCTTTTGATAGCCATCAATAACAATAGACCATAAATCAAAGTCAAGAGATTTCAAGAAGAAACTCATCCGTGTTTTCCAATAGGTATAGTTCGTACCATCAAACAGTGGAGGTCTGTTTGTGGCCTGGCCTTCACTTGCGAATTTCACAGTTGCCATGTGTTGTGCTGTGATCTATATAACAATTAATTAAATGAATAAATAATTGCAATGTTACCTTGTTTTACCTGTAACACCCGCTCTGATACCAATTGTAGAAACGAAATCGTAAAGCACAATACTCTAGAGGGGGGGGGGTGAATAGAGTTGGCAGCGGAATAATGCTAATTAAAAATTTTAGCAGTAAGATCACAGAATAATAATCACAACTAAGTAATGTAAAGTCAGAGATAAGAAAGCAAACGCAAAGACAGCGATGTATACTGGTTTCCCTCTGTTGAGGACTAATCCAGTCGGTAGAACTCTTGCTACCAGTTGAATCCACTATTGGCAAAACTGTAAGTTTTCTTACGAAGTCCTTGCAACTTTTACAACGCGAGCTTTGATACGAAGAACTCGTCCAACTTCAATTATGAAGAGTTGAATCTTCTATCAAGCCTCTGATTACAATCACTCTGAAACTTCTAGACCGCACCGTACTGGCAAATCGACTAGAGGATTGTAATTGGCTTGGGATCTGAAATTTAAAGCTCAAGGAAAAACTCTTTGGAAGACTGAAAGTTTTAGATAGTGAGAAGATTAAAAGTGAATGAGTGAGTTAAAATGATCAAAATCCTTCTCTATTTATAGGAATTCCAAAGACAGAATTCTGGCAGAATTCGGACAGAATTCGGGCAGAACTCGATGAGGAAATCTCGGTCAAATCCGCAACTGCAGGAGGACCAAGTTCCAGAGAATTCAAAAATCAAAATGGCCACTAACCGAACTCTGGCCGAACTCTGGCCGAGTTCTGTTAGGGTTAGGTTAGGTTTTAAAAAATAGTTTTTGGGGATTTTTGAAAACCTTTTTGAAGCTTTTGTTAATATGAATGTTTTTCAAAACTAAGAACATTTTAAAAATATTTTGAAATCATTTTGGAATAGCCTATTTGTCAGTACGACTCGGTGTACAATATATTCCTAGACTCAATAAAATGAAAAATACATTGCTCAAAGAAATACAGACTCGAACAAGCAAACATTGCTTCGGTCTTGAACTGAGTAGATAGCCATTCTTGATCATGTCTAAGAGTCCGAGATATCCTGACTAGCTTCATATATCCAGACAGAGTTTGATCAATTATTAAAATCAGTTTGACCATATGACCAATGGGCCAACAATCTTGACTTGCTAAGTAACTTTTGTCTTGACACCGTGGGTGTTGGTGCTTGTATAAGCTACATGTCTCGTCTTGTATCATGTCTATGACATGAATTCCTGGTTACCACGGTCAGGGATTCATACTGAATCTGACTAGGATAAAGACTAGATTGATCATGTAGTTCATGAAGAGATTTCCCAGCTGCAGGCAGTCCCGTTATCTGGGCGCTCTAATTGGACTTGTAGCCTGCTGTTGAGTAGGGCACATTTCCAGCACACTGTCATGTGTTGCACCCCCAAGTCACCTAATCCAACTCTCTCAACTTGTGACCGGATAACCTGGATTAAGTCTGCATGGCTTGTGGCTGTTGGAACATCTCGATACATCTTGTTAGTAACTAAGCTTGTGATAACCCTACTTAGTTAAAGTATCAAGCTGTACTCATTGCTTGGCCGTGATTAATGGATGGAGTCCCGTCTAGTCTTGCCTAGGCAAGACCTCTACATGGTTATTTCTGCACATTACTGTTATGTTTTACTCTTGTCGATAATTGGTTGAAGACTAAGCTCTATTCAGGTGAAGGGTTACAACCCTGGTCCTTGTTTGGTTTATGGGTTGTAACTTGGCTACCGAAATAGTCCCTTAGTTGTCTTATCGTTTATCACCTTGTCTTCTCTAACTTATGTCTTTTATTTTCCTTTATGTCTCATGTGCTAATATGCTGGTTTTAGTTCTTAAGTGAAGCCTCCTTTGTGGCACTTGTTCTTTCTGGGGCCTGACCCAGCTGGTTTTGTATGGCCTGATTTCAGAGTAGCATCCGAGGATCTTTCAGCCTTCTAGCCAGATAGTGAACACTAGACGCAACCCTGGCAACGAGTAGGTTTTATTTTGCTCTCCCACTCTATTATAAATTATTCTTTTGAGGCGTTTAGCCGCCGAACAAGTGTTAGCTCTTGTTAAATTTATATTCCTGTCTGCCTAATGGCTGTAACATGATTGACAGATCCTAGGGTTGATCATGTATGACTTAAACTCTTGCTAGTCTTTGCATTTTGTATGACTAGCTTTATGATGCATCTGAATATATAATGTTTGGGACGCCTTACTTTGTATGTCTGATGATCTACCATCTTGTTATATTTACTTACTTGTTTGAGATTGAGACACTAGGCTTGTTCTTGACCCTAAGAGACAAATGGCTTGTAGTAAACCCTCATACATCTAGACAGCCGTGACTGTATTACGAGTTAGGATTCACATCAATGTACGTAGCTGGCTGTGTCTGTCCCCCGCTTTCCAGCATTCTGGTTCTGGGGCGTGACAAAATTGGTGCAACTGGAAGGAAAGTGAGGAGAGAAAGGGAAAAAACGATGCTCTCCCACCACTACCGGCGACGGCGGTCCCCGAACTTCCCCCAGCTCTGTGCCGCCGGTGACAAGCTCGACGGTGGAGACGTGGCTGGTGGAGGATAGATCTTCGGCCTCGTTCTCTTCAAATCCGGACGGAGGAGGGCGGGGAATGACTCGTCTTCTTTCTCGAGGCGCCAGTGATTCCGACGCCTACTCCGTTGAGAGAGTGAAGAGAGATGAGGGGAAGGGGTCGGATGATTTCTTTAGTGTACTTTTTTGGAGGGGGGTTTTGAGTGTTGTTTTTATACTCAGCACATGTTCTCATTAGTTGCAGTGTAGGAGAATTTTTGTAGGATTTTACTTATAATGGCAATTAACTTAATTTGTCTATGATAATTAACTTCTGTTCTTTTTTTTATGGTAATTAACTTAATTTGTCTATGATAATTAACTTCTGTTCTTTTTTGTTAATTTATGCTATTTTCTTTTATTTAATAAAATTTAAAATATCAATTAAAATAACTAATAGTTATTTGATAATTTTTTTTTGTAAAAAATCCATAATTAATTTAATTATGGGTTATCATATCTACAATCTCAATATCCACTTTCAACAACCATCCAAACAACCGAACTCATTTTTTCTCTACTTTCAATAACCATCCAAACACCAAACCCATTTTTTTCTACTTGTAGGAGACAAAAAGTTCTACATCCAAACACAGTTTGGAAAGTGCCACTTTCACACTTTCAACTGCAACACATCATGACGTAAGTGCCACTTTTACACTTTTAAAGAGTTACATCTATCCAAACAACCTCTAAGACAGAAATATAAATGGCAATAAAGTAAATCTACGTTATAAGCACAAACGTAGTAACTAGTAATTGAACTTGATGGGTCTGCAACCAGAAATCGATCTCCTGACCACTCGGGCCGCATGCATCTCTCTTAACCACTAGACTAGAGGTCATTTGCTATATATATATATATATATATATATTTTTTTTTTGCTATATATATATATATATATATATATATATATATATATATATATATATATATATATATATATATATATATATATATATATATATATATATATATATATATATTTATACATACATACATACATACATATATATATATATATATATATATATATATATATATATATATATATATATATTTTATATATATATATATATATATATATATATATATATATATATATATATATATATATATATATATATATATAACAAAAAAGCAAAAAACTTGAAATAAATTTTTTTAACTCTGCCTATGACAAGCAAGCTTGCATTGCCGATCCCAAGCCCGAATAAAGGAGGAGGAAAAAATTAATACATATATATATATATATATATATATATATATATATATATATATATATATATATATATAACAATAAAGCAAAACTTGAAATAATTTTTTTTAACTCTGCCTATGACAAGCAAAACTTGCATTGCCGGTCCCAAGCCCGAATAAAGGAGGAGGAAAAAATAAAACAAAATAAAAGAAAAAAATTAATACATAAAATTAAAACTTAGAAAGAAACAAAGAAAATAAAATAAATTAAAAGAAAACTTAGAAAGAACAAATTAACAAAATAACAAAATAACAAAATAAACTTAAATTAAAAGAAAAAAAGTGTTGGATTTATTCAATAAATTATGGGCTGCACATGTAAATTTATTGTGTTGGGCTATTTATATAATTAAGCCAAAATTAAAGTGGTCTAATTGAGATAAGGCTTAAGGGTACAAATTGTCATGGAGATAATATGTAAATATATTTAGAGATATTACTAATTGATGAGGGGCCAAATTAGAAATATTTAAAACCAAAGGTTGCGGTCCCCAACTTCTACGACACTTGGGAAAGGGTTTTGTTTCGGAAAATGTTTCTCGAAAGGTTTTATCTTTCCTTTATATTCTCTGCATCCCCATCAACTGAGATACAGAAGATAAGAAAATAAAAGAATCTTTGTCGTACTAAGTTGGAAGATCAAACCAGAAGTTATCTACAAGAACAAACGATGGATTCAGGTACGCTTCCGCTATTAAGAATATTTATTCTTCATCTTATGAATCAACAGGCTAGATAATTTCTAACAAGTGGTATCAGAGCCTCCATGTTTGATTTATGAGATCGAAGGTTCAAATTTTTTTTTTGATCTTCAGGAACCCTACATTCATCTAATTTAATTTAGGATTCTAATTAATTGATTAATATATAGCGGGTCAAGACTTTGTCGTCAGCATCAAAGGCCGGCCGATTATTTTCAGAATCAACATGCATCTGCATCAAGTAATTTTGCTTCGCCTAATTTTGCTTCACCAGCACCTACTTGTTAATTTATTTTTTAAATATGGCAGTCAATACTCCATATGTTACTGCTTGGTAGTTATTTAAAGATTATGTCTCCTTTCATAAATTTGCTATGTCAGCACCAGAGAATGTTATAATTAGATTTGTTTTCCTATGATTGTCCCTGGCTATATCCCAAATGATTGATCGAGATGAGCTGTTTTTCCTATGATTATGTCTCCTTTCATAATTTTGCTATGTCAGCACTAGTGAATGTTATAATTAGATTTGTTTTCCTATGGAACTTGTTGTACGGTTGTTTGCCTTATAGTCAAACATCTATTTTACATATGAGATCTAAGGAAACACTCAGATATTAATATTATTATTATTTTCATTTGGACATGGATTTAGTGATCTTATTCGTTTGGTCCAACTGCTGCTACCTAGCATTTAATTAAATTTTAAGGTATGAATAGTGTGTTGGTCTAGACTTGTTTTTTCTTCTGGGATTTTCAGTCATCCGGAACAAAGTGGCTAATTAAGGCTACACCTTTCTTCTTGATTACTACAGTAATATGATATTTTTTCTGTATATATTCCCAGTAAGTTTGCCATAATACATATGTTTATGTAATTATGCACATTCAGGTTAGTTGGTTCGGTTTCTAGAATTTTCGTTTGGTTCGGTTTATGCAAATTTGTTTTATGCATTAAATTAATAAGTTGAATATACTGTGGTTTATCATAATTTGATTTTGAGACCCAAAGTGTATATTTTATTTGAAGTAATCCTTATGGATTATTAGATTATAATTTTGAAATATGCATATACATAAAAAATTTAGTCATGATTCGTCATGAAAAGATTTAGTCAACATTCATATTTTTGGTGTTTCTTTATAACTAACAATAGTTGTCTAATATTCTAAATAGACTAATTGAAATAAGATGTCGCCAAAGTGACCTTTCTTGCGTAGATAGTCTATGAGGGATGTCAGATGTTTGTATGTGAACATTCATGCAGGTATTGGCCGACCCAAAGGAAGGTGAATACTTGGCCGAATTGCACACATACCTGTAGTGATAAATATGTGACAATTGTAAAGTTTACATGTGAATAATTATTCGATCCAAAGATAGGCTTATTATTTAACATGAGTTATTGGCAATGTTCGATCATTATACGAAGAGTACCACTTACAGTTAATATTACTGTCCAAAGACTTGATAATAACGTTGTACTAGGTATCTTGAGATATGGTTCAACATTATTTGAATTTGTTTGACTATTTATTTTTTATGTTTTGGTTATTAATTAGAGCATTTTTTATTCTCTTTTCAGCTAATGTTGCCACAATATCTGCAAATATGAATTCAATTCCAATGCTTAATGGAACAAATTTCAAGGAATAGAAAGAGAACATTTACATTGTTCCCGACTGTATGGATCTAGACCTTGTACTTAGGGTTGAGCGTACCTAAGAAAAACAGTTCTACTGCTGAGAGAGCGAACTTTGAGAAATGGGAACGCTCAAACCGCATGAGTCCAATGATCATAAAGCACAGCATTCCAGAGGCATTTATGGGTGCAGTATCTGATGAGGTTACCAATGCCAAAGAATTATGTGTTGAAATCGAGAAATGATTTGTAAAGAATGATAAGGCGGAAACAAGCATACTTTTGTTGTGCTTGATTACCATGAAGTATAAAGGCAAAGATAATATAATGGTGTACATTATGGAGATGTCTCATATTGCGTCAAAACTTAAAGCACTTAAGCTTGACTTGTCTGATGACTTGCTTGTGCATCTGGTATTGCTCTCACTTCCTACACAATACAACCAATTTAAGATCAGTTATAACTGCCAAAAGGAAAATGGACTCTAAATGAGGTCATTTTGTACCGTGTACAGGATGAGGAAAGATTAAAGCAAGATAAAACTAAAAGTGCCAATTTGGCTACCACCCCTAAAAACAAGTACAAAGGCAAAAAGAGAAAGAATACATAAGCTGCTAATGGTCCCGCACAAAAGAAACAACAATCAGAAGCTAAGGGTTGTTTCTTTTGTGACAAGCTGGGACACGTAAAGAAGGAATACATAAAGTACCACGTATGGCGTGTAAAGAAAGGTACATTTCTTAATTTGGTCTATTCTGAGGTTAATTTAGCTTCAGTACCTAGAAACACATGGTGGTAAGATTCTGGTGCAACTACTCACATCAGTGTTTCTATGCAGGGTTGCCTGAGCTGTTGAAAGCCAAGTGATGGTGAAAGACACATTTATGTGTATGACGACAAATCGGTAGAAGTGGAAGCAATAGGACATTTTAGATTATTATTAGGAATTGCTTATTATTTGGATTTAAAAGACACTTTTATTATACCGTCTTTTAGACGAAACTTGATTTTAGTTTCTTAATTGGACAAATCTGGTTACCATTGTTCATTTGGATACAATAAGTTTAATTTGTCGTTAAAATCAAATATTATTGGAAATGATTTTCTTAATATTTATGATAACTTATACTCACTTGAAACTATTGCATCTTATAATGAAACCTTGCATGTGGAGTCACGTGGTACTAAACGCAAAATTAACAATAAAAATTTAGCCTCATTATGGCACAAGCGATTAGGTCACATCTCTAGAAATAGAGTTGAATGACTTGTGTCTGGTAGAATTTTGGATTACCTTGATTTTACAGACTTTAATATCTATGTTGAATATGTAAAGGGAAAATAGACCAAAACAAAGATATTAGGTGCCAATAGGTCTACAGAAGTCTTAGAATTGATACATACCGATATCTATGGACCATTCCCTTCGGCTTCTTGGAATGATCAAGAATATTTTATATCATTCATAGACTTATTATTTAATATGACCCAAAGGAAGGTTAATACTTGGTCAGAAAAGTCATGCGACAAAAATGAAGCACCAAATGGTCTGTCTGAGTGGGACACGAAGGTCATGGGTGTAGGGTGTCCTGTCTAGATCATGCATATGAAGATGGTTTTGAAAAAATAACTAGTCTTGTGCTCCTAATTTAAAAGTCATGGCAATGGGCATATGATACTCATAAATAAAGTAGGAATGGTCAAATAACCTAAATTGATCCGGAAGTTACGATACAAAAGTAGTACAAGGGAACAAGTTTGAGTGGGACATGATATATCAAAATGAAGATAATCTTGTCTACTACAAACTCATGAAGGAAGTTTTCAGAGATTGACATATCTGACGCTCCAAAAATCAAAGTCACGAAAGAACACTCGTCTATCTAGAATACTCTCTCCAGGGTGTCTACCAAAGTCTGGTCACTGTCTACACAAGGCACTAACTCCTCTATATGATACTAGGATGGTACCCCTATACTAGGTTGTTCATGCCTCTTCTCCAACTAGTCACTAAACTATTTTGGTGCCTAAACTTCTATAACACTTGAAATACCTTGTCTCTGGCTACTAGGATACTCTTCCTATCCTGGTTCCTGGTGAACCTCCGATCTTAACACTTATCAATCACTCTAGGGTTCTGATATATATATAATTATCAAACCATACACCATACTTCCTAACCATACTCTAAACTATTAACACAATTAATCAAGGACACAGACCAACTGTAAATCACCAAGCCATCACACTATGAAGAACCTATAATGAAATAAGACTCTATAAGGACCTGGTCTACAGAACTAGAAGTATCCTTACTCCAAAGCTAATTGATAATGGAACATAATTTATAATAACAGGAATGAAACGATAGAGATGACATGTTAGAATCCTTCTCAAGGTATAATTTGATAATCATACGCGTCTGTCCAAAATTATGATACTTAGAATTCTCGCCACGATAGTAAGCAAGGCTGCGATAATCGGTAGGGTCCATAACTGGGGCATGCATCTCTTTAATCATATCGTTTGGAATGCTCGCTATGCCGACTAGTATAGTTGCGAGAAATTCTAAATCTCATAATTAAGATATGTACATCCGAAGTCAGGACTCTACGTTTTTGCCATGCCGGCTAATATAGCTGCGATAAACTCCAAGTTACATAACCAAGTAGACGTTTTACCTTTCCTATTATTTCCGTCAATATATGTCATCAGAAGATATCGTAACTTAGGCCATAACATTCATCTCGATATGAAAATCAAAATCAATAATGATTCCATCAAAATCCAACTAAAAAATAATGAGTAAAGGTGAAATAGAAATAAGAAGAAAGGAATTCAAATTAAAGTTCATAACAAGATTCTCAAAGGTCGTCCCAGGAATCTCTCAAAAGTCCTAACTGTGATTGAGTGACTTCTATCATAACCTAGAACCTATATCCTAACTGCAGGCTCGTAGCAGTACTCTAAGTCGAGCACCATTACAAAATCGCATTAGATGGGACTCTGACCTGCATGGGCCACCATAAAAATGTCTTACGACCCGTACCCTGATTAGGGGCACGAGCACGTGGGTATGTCCAGCCTACGTCGCAGAATCGACGGTAGAACGCTGTATAGGTATACTAGAAAGTATAACATCTAGATACAATATATATGCACCTGTCATCTCCGTACGGAGGTATATAATCTCAACTCCATCATAAGACATCTAAGGAATATAGGCTCGAATATCATAAAGATATTATGGAAATATATGAACTGAAAAAGGTGCGAAGTCACAACACAGTTTAGAGTTAAAGATATAACACAAGAATCTAAAATATAACATATAACATAAGTCTCAATACTAGCTGGAACGCAGTCCAGTCAAACCTATCTAACAGTCTATGCAGGAGGTAAATCCTTTACTGGCACCAAGGGTAATGTCTCATCAAAATCTCTATCCTGGCCATACCCGTAAAAGGTAGAGCAATCAGCCAACATGTCATCTATAAACATCAACGATTATTCTGTCAGAAAAATGAGCAAGTACACCTCCAATAACAGTTCTATTGTATTGACAAATGCTGTAAGAGACAACATAATGGAATACAAGATGAACATATCAAGATAGAAATATAACTGGATATGTAAAGTAGGAAATCATGCCAGGGTGTATCATATAGGAAAGTAGAACTGAATAGGAATATATCTATCTGATGTAATAAATATAAAATGTGCCTCAAGTATTATAGCATTATGTGATTGGTATAGGTCAGGATCAGGTTGTTCCATATGGTCGGCTACAAGTACAAAAACTCAGCCCGGCCAAAATGGAAAGCTATAAAACAAGTAGTAACGGGTCAGGCTACACCCCATGCGCGGTGAGGGTGGAGCTATGAAACAAGTAGTAACAAAAATATAAGAGGGGTATTGATCACATAACCTATAATAACTCTCCATCCCCGAATAGTATACGGATCCGGACATAGCACGTCATGACACAAGATTCCTTAAGAAGGTAGCTACTCCTTCTCAGGAATCGATGTCAATATAAGTACAAGAACAAGATCGAACAAGTACCAGTATCCCAAGAAAATTTAGGAATGACATCTCATGATAGGAATCCAATAATACTAGTCCGTGCACCATCGTATCGAGAATCAAGTAAAATACTATAAATAAATCGGATACATAAGATATCAAGACAAAGAACCACTATCAGAGAATGTACTTGCCTGCTGTCCTGAGCTGTCAAGTAAGGTCGATACTCAGAGTGATCTCATAGACCTAGAGATGAGATATTGTAAGTTAATTAGGTTTAAACAGAGTTAAGCATGATTTTCTAATGTATAATATGCAATCTAGTCAATCTCAGTCCAACTAAGTCAAACTAGGTCACATCAAGTCAAACTAGGTCAAACTGAGTCACACTAGGTCACAGAAAGTCAAACCGTCAAACTAGGTTAAACTGGGTCAAACATTGACTTACAGTTGACTTTTGGTCAACTGGTCAAATCTGGTCAACTCTAGGTCAACTCTGGTCCACCTTGGGTCAAACTAGGAGTCAAGGTCAAGCTTCTAGGATTTTGTTCAAACTTAGATTAGTGGTCAACATCTATGATACTTAGGATATATTAATATATATACATACCGCATATATCCATATCCATATAGTACCACCCTAACACATACATATAGATATCATATATCAAGTATATACATATCCTCACTATGAACCATAACCTATATCTATATACTCTCATAATATATATAGATACTATATAACCCAAAAATATATACATATCTATATAACCCTTCCACAATCTAACATCACATACTCAAACTCAAACACTTAGACACTAACCCACTAACACTAGGATACCATATCAACCTTGGTCATATTGGCATCCCAATACCAATATCTTGGTTGGAATTCAATACCTTAACTTGGGTAAACCTATACCTTACCTTGATATTTTGATACCTTACCTTGGTATCTTGATACCATACCTTGGTCATAAGGTAAACTATTCATTTACCTTGAAGGTAAAGGTAATTCATATTTACCTTAAGATATTAACTTGGTATCATGAGATACCAAGATATCCCTCAAATATCTAATTAACTAACTATCTAATGTACTAACATAACATCTTAACTAATATCTAACATATAACCTATAGAGACTAACTTGCTAACATACCAATATCTAGAACTAACATAACCTACTAACATATCAATATCTAACATACTAGATATCTAACATCAAACTATCTAACAACATATCAAATATCTAACAAAATACTAACCTCTACTATCTAACTAACACTCATACTAACAAATATAACTTACACTAACATATAACAAACTTTAACATATCTAACCCTCTACTACGCAACATCTAACAAACATACTAACATATATAACTTAACAATAATATATATATATGTACTATATCATACATATACTCGACAACCTATGAAACCTATATTCACTTAATATCCATACTACATAGACTCATAGGTTACACAAGATGCCTATGTCGTATATTTACTCTTCTACTTAAAACTAATACTGTACCAATTGGGCCTTTACTAAATTCTAGGATTAAATTATGTCATAGCCCTTCGTGTTAGCTTTTCGAAACTTTAAACGGATCGTATTTTCGTGTCCGAAAGCTCCCAAAATCGCAAAAATACCGAAACGTGTTTGTCTTTCAGACAGCTGACACTCAAATAGTTTTACAGAAAGTTCTAGAACGATTTTGGCTTATTAAAATATATATTTGGAAAGCTAACTTAGATACAGTTCTTTAAAAAAAGGAAGATTAATCGAAATTCTGAGCAAAAAGTTATGGCATTTCTAAGTTGCTATGGTTACTAAAAACGTGGATGAATATTATGACAAATTTGAGTTGTTTTGGACAAAAGAAACACATGTAGGCCAAGATACTTGGATACCAACATAGGTATCCAAATGAAACTCATTCTAACCATCCTAACTAAGATCAATCCACTCTCTAACCATTCTAAAACTGAATTTAAAACACAATTAATCCTATTAGACAATAAACCAAACACATGGGTGTCCTAATTTGGGATCTACCAAGTAGGACACAAAATACATATCTAAAATCCTCAATATAGCTCCAAATGGCCTCAAACTTGGATCTATAGGGGGTACATGCATGGCGGTGGATCCTATGGATTCAAAACTAACTAATATGCATAGAAAATCAATTTAGAGGGTTGGTTTTACATATTGGGAGTGCAATCTCAATGATACTCTCAAGGACACGGCTCCAACATGAAGATCTTCCAAAAGGATACTCCTCCTTACACTTTTCTCCAAATCTTTTCTAGCACCCTCCCTTGGTAGTATGAGAAGGTTGAATGGAAGTTTTGGTGGAGGAATGCAAGGATTTGGAGAGCAAATCAAAGGGGGGAAGCTCTTAATTTGGGGAAGAACACTAGTGAAAGAAAATAGAGGCTTGATTGAATGAAATGAAAGGAAGGACAACCCTCCAATATGTGGCTACCATCTAACCCTATTTGGGCCTTGGAGAAAGCCCAATAAGGCCTCTACTAATTTTCCTTGGTTAATTTTAAGTTATGTTCAAGTTTGGGATCAAAAGGGTTAAGTTTAATCCTCTAATTTAACCAATCTAACAAGTAGGATTAGTCTAAACTTACTAACTTAATTAGTGGGATTTGTGGGCGATGACTAACTAATTTTGGGATCCCGTCTAGAGTCTATGCTACCCGGGTCACTAACACAAGTCGAAACGAGACGAAACTCAAACCCGACTAAACAAATCCCGTAAAATCAATATTAAATATATAAAATTCCAAAAATATTAAAATATAAAAAATGACCAAAACATCCTTAGCCTAAAAAGTGATAATTAGCTAATATAATCAAATGGGTTAGGCCTCCATGGTCATGTTTAGTCTCTAGGCTAAGCAGCTCTAAGGTTACACTATCAAAAGGACAAAATCACAAAACACTAATTTAATAATATTAAAATAATCAAAATTAACCAATAAATCAATAACATGATTTAGATCTATTATTAAATGATTAATTTTACAAAAGTTCAAAATTAACCTTATTTTAGAAAAGTAGTGGTTACAAATCTACCCTCCTTAAAATAATTTCGTCCTCGAAATTTAAGGTGGTTGTACTCTTCCCTAGGTTAAACCACCAACAATCAAGGTCAAAACTATTGTCTAGCAGCACACAAGATCAGGGTCCTACTGGTCGGGAATTTTATAGTCTCAGCAGGGTCATTACACTATCTAGCACAACAAAAGACAATCCAAGAGGTACTGTTGGAATATACAACAATCATGAAAAAAGGACGAAAGAAGAACAAAGGATAGACTACTAACCCATCACCTGTAGCATCGGCCTCCTCGGCCGTCAACACAGGAACCTGCCCGGCTGGGTATATCCCTTTGCTGGTGCGGGACATGATGTTGTTCCATATGTGGCCTAACTCCATCTCTCTGTCCTTGGTATGGACACTGGCCAGGACGATGAAGTGTTAAGAGACAATTCTTAACCAGATGCTCCGTTGATCCACAATGCAAGCACACTCCCAGCCTCTTTCTGTACACCTCCCAAGAATGGCCTGATCTCCAACAGTAGGTACAGGTAGGAGCTGGCTGAAACTACCTCGGGGGGTGCTGCTGATCTAGTTGTACGGAAGCTCGTATCGTCGCATGAAACTGCTGTTGCGGTGACTGAAAAGTTTGATGCAAAAATTGGAAGCTCAAATGAATGGGACACAAGTAAAATATGGATAGTAGGCTTAAAGTCAGTCGTGCTCATACTTTGGGTCATCAAGTTTAGGTCAAAATGGTGTCTCTAATTCGAGTCGGAAATAAAAGTGACTCCTTGGGATAAATCAAGATTGGGTCTTGGTCAGGAAAGTCATGCAACAAAAATGAAGCACAAGATGGTTTGTCTGAGTGGGACATGAAGGTCATGGGTGTTGGGTGTCCTGTCTAGATCATGCATGTGAAGATGGTTTTGAGAAAACAACTAGTCTTGTGCTCCTAATTTAAAAGTCATGGCAATGTGCATATGATACTCATAAATAAAGTGGGAATGGTCAAATAGCCTAAATTGATCTGGAATTTGCGATACAAAAGTAGTATAAGGGAACAAGTTTGAGTGGGACATGATATATCAAAATGAAGATAATCTTGTCTACTACAAACTCATGAAGGAAGTTTCCAGAGATTGACATATCTGACACTCCAGCAATCCAAGTCACAGAAGAACACTCGTCTATCTAGAATACTCTCTCCATGGTGTCTACCCAAGTCTGGTCACTGTCTACACAAGGCACTAACTCATCTATATGATACTAGGATGGTACCCCTATACTAGGTTGTTCATGCCTCTTCTCTAACTAGTCACTAAACTATTTTGGTGCCTAAACTTCTATAACATTTGAGATATCTTGTCTCTGGCTACTAGGATACTCCTCATATCATGGTTCCTGGTGAACCTCCTATCTTAACACTTATCAATCACTCTAGGGTTCTTATCTATATCTAATTATCAAACCATACACCTTACTTCCTAACCATACTCTAAACTATTAACATAATTAATCAAGGACACAGACCAACTACAAATCACCAAGCCATCACATTATGAAGAACCTATAATGAAATAAGACTCTATAAGGACCTGGTCTACAGAACTGGAAGTATCCTTACTTCTAAGCTAATTGATAATGGAACAGAATTTATAATAATATAAATAAAATAATAGAGATGACATGTTGTGGAACCTTTCTCAAGATACAATCTGATAATCATATGCGTCTGTCCAAAATCATGATACTTAGAATTCTAGCCACGCTAGTAAGCAAGGTTGCGATAACCGGTAGGGTCCATAATTGGGGCATGCACCTCTATAATCATGTCGTCTGGAATACTCGCTATGCCGACTAGTATAGCTGTGAGAAATCCCAAATCTCATAATCAAGATATGTACATCCAAAGTCAGGTGTCTACATTTTTGCCACGCCGGCTAATATAGCTGCGATAAATACCAAGTCACGTAACCAAGTAGACGTTTTACCTTTCCTGTTATTTTCGTCAACATACGTCATCAGAAGATATCGTAATTCAGGCCATAACATTCATCTCAATATGAAAATCAAAATCAATAATGACTCCATCAAAATCCAACTCAAAATAATAAGTAAATGTGAAATAGAAACAATAGGAAAGGAATTCAAATTGAAGTTCATAACAAGATTCTCAAGGATCGTCCCAAGAATCTTTCAAAAGTCCTAACTGTGATTGAGTAACTCCTATCATAACCTAGAACCTATATCCTAACTGCAGGCTCGTAGCAGTACTCTAAGTCGAGCACCACTACAAAATCGTATTAGTTGCTACTCTGACCTGCATGGGCCACCCCAAAAATGTGTCACGACCCGCACCATGATTAGGAGCACGAGCACGTGGGTATGTCCAGCCTACGTCACAAAAACGGCAATAGAACGCTGTATAGGTCTACTAGAAAGTATAGCATCTAGACACAATATATGTACCTGTCATCTCCGCACGGTGGTATATAATCTCAACTCAATCACAAGACATCTAAGGAAGATAGGCACGAATATCATAAAGATATGATGTAAATATATGAATTGAAAAAGGTGCGAAGTCACAACACAGTTTAGAGTTAAAGATATAACACAATAATCTAAAATATAACATATAACATAAGTCTCAATACTAGCTGGAATGCAATCCAGTCAAACCTATCTAACAGTCTAAGCAGGAGGTAAATCCTCTACTGGCACCATGGGTAATGTCTCATCAAAATCTCTATCCTGGCTATACCCGTAAAAGGTAGAGCAATCAGCCAACATGTCCTTTGTAAACATCAACGGTTATCCTGTCAGGAAAATGAACAAGTACACCTCCAACAACAGTTCTATTATATTGACAAATGTTGTAAGAGACAATCACAATGGAATACAAGATGAACATATCAAGATGGAAATATAACTGGATATGTAAAGCAGGAAATCATGCCATGGTGTATCATGCAGGAAAGTAGAACTGAATAGGAATATATCTATCTAATGTAATAAATGTAACATGTGCCTCGAGTATTATAACATTATGTGATCTATAGCTCCCCTTTCCAAATTTTTAAATATTTTATTATTATTATTTATTATTATTATTATTATTATGATTATCAATGTTATTATGGTTACTATTATATAATATTATTTTATTATTATTGGTTGTAGTATCTTCGTCAAAAGATGTTATTAACATATATATTCATATTTATAAAATAGGCCCTAATCTAGGAATATATAATACTGGTATTTTAATTAAATTTTATGGATATTATTATACTAGTATTCCTATGAATATATATATATATATATATATATATATATATATATATATATAATTTTCTTTAAATACTATATATATATATATATATATATATATATATATATATATAATATATATATATATATATATATATATATATATATATATATATATATATATATATATATATTGTTTTCTTTAAATACTATATATATATATATATATATATATATATATATATATTTGTTAAGTATATATAGGGAAAATATATATATATATATATATATATATATATATATCTTAACAATATATATATATATATATATATATATATATATATATATATATATATATATATATATATATATATATATATATATTGTTAAGTATATATAGGGAAAATATATATATATATATATATATATATATATATATATATATATATATATATATATATATATATATATATATATATATATATATATATTGTTAAGTATATATAGGGAAAATATATATATATATATATATATATATATATATATATATATATATATATATATATATATATATATATATGTTAAGTATATATAGGGAAAATATATATATATATATATATATATATATATATATTATATATATATATTGTTAAGTATATATAGGGAAAATATATATATATATATATATATATATATATATATATATATATATATATATATATATATTGTTAAGTATATATAGGGAAAATATATATATATATATATATATATATATATATATATATATATAATATATATATATATATATATATATATATATATATATATATATATATATATATATAATATATATATATATATATATATATATATATATATATATTATATATATATATATATATATATATACTAACATATATATATATACTTAACAATATATATATATATATATATATAGATATATATATATATATATATATATATATATATATATATTGTTAAGTATATATATATATATATATATATATATATATATATATATATATATATATATATATATATATATATATATATATATATATATATATATATTGTTAAGTATATATAGGAAATATATATAGGGTCGTATATATTTTGTGTATATTTATGTATATATATTTAATATTGTTTTCTTTAAATACTATAAATAGTATAAGTAACTATAATAAATATTCAAATACTAATATCAATTGTGTCATTGTAATTAATTATTTTAGGTATTATTTTGTATAAAAATTATGTTCTTTAATATCCTTGCATATATGTAAGTTCTAGGTACAATTATATTATATGATAAATATATCTAGAATATGGTAATTATTAAATAAATATGTAAATTGAATGTGTATCAAATTATGAAACGGAGTTTAAGTGAATGTTGCGTTACAAATACTTTTATGATTTAAAATGATAACTGTATATAGAAATGTGTACTATTTTAATATATATATATATATTTGCTTTCAATAACCTTTAGTTGCTGCTGGAATATATTATTCAACTAATCAAGTGATGTGTCTGGTTTATTATTAATTTGGTTAGGATGTTAGAAAATGAAAGATCTGGAAATCCCAATGAGTTTGGGCTCAAGCTGGCAGTTATGCTTCTAAAGTTTTTTTTTCTTTTTATTTATTAATTACTAGAGTTTAGTTATTGCAATTGTGAGGAAAAGTTGCTTAGTTGCATGAAGCAAAGAGCACAGCCCACAGGCCGAGTACCCAACCCGAGCTGAACCGAGCTCTGGTATAAACGCGACAAAGGGATCGGGAAAACCTTTAAACGAAAACCCTAATCATACGATCCGAATACCGCACGGACACCCCTGTCCCCGGCGACCTCCCCCAGCCTAGGGCGCCGCAGCGTGCGGCCACGATACGTCGGAGGCAGCGCACGCGCGCGGGGACAGAAGAGCACACAGCAGCAAGGTCAGGCGCCGCGACAATTTTTGGAACGTCGTATCTCCCTCGTTTCTCCACCGATTTGTGTTTCGATTGTTCAGATACAACTACAACCAAACCATCTTCGTTTCGATTCATTTACCTCGATTCACTTTACACTGCACGCTTCGAAAGTCGAACCCAAAGTTGCCAAAAAACCTGTCGAAACAGGACACGAAACCAGTCCAAACGACCTTTTTAGATGGCAGATATTTGCCAATCCAACCACAGTTTAGGAAAAGCTTTGTCACTACCATATTTCTAGTATGAGGGTATTTTGGTCATTTTTGAATTTTTGGGATTTATTTGGAATTATTGTGAATTATTGAGATTTATTAGAATTTATATGATTTTTGTTATAAATTAATTAAGGATTATTCTAGACTTTGACTAGTGTTGACTTTGGAGCCTAACCTAGAAGCTAATCCTAGTTTTAGTAACTTGGTTAGATTATGAAACCCTAGTTTGGGTTAATCATATCCTAGTCATTAGAACCAAATTGGAAATAGGAATTAGAATAGAGTTTTGATAAATGGCTTATGACTTCACAAGTCATGATTAATGACTTAAGCCCATAGAAGCCCATAGCCCGCACCATGTAAACCCTAACCCTAACCTAGCTTGGCCGGCCACATTGGGAACCCCCCTATAAGTAGTCTCTTCCATTAGGTTAGCCTCATTTAGAAAGTTCACATTTGGAAAGAGAGGTATGCTCCATCTTTAGAAATTCATAAAAAATCCAATTTAATTCCTTTTTCCCTCAAACAAATTGCAATAGGTTCTAATTTAGGTATTCTTGCTCTGTGTGTAATTTATTTTCAGTTTGTTAACAATTTGGTGAAGTTTGGCCATCAAGAAGAACACCCCTTTTTGGAGCTCTCTTTGGTTTTTGACACCTATAGGTAATTCCTTCAAAACTTATTAAAATTGCTATTATTATTGTATATTAGCCTAGATCTAGGTGTCCCCTAGCTAAGCCTAGAAATTCATGGCATTTTGTGTCCATTTCGTGTCCTAAATGGACACGTATCAGTCCTTACATGAATGTATTTGATGAAATACTCCAAAGGGCATTTCGATTTGATTTTTGGAACATTTTTGAATGAAATTCTTCATGTTCATGTGCTTTATGGTTTCCCCCTCGACTGAGTCGATTTCTGTGTCATGTAATGTCGATTTGAGGATACGAACACGCTCGTGGCAGGCGTGAGCAGTGTCCTGCTGCTCGGGATGGATTTCTTTGTGTTCGTGTCACATGGACACGCGACACTTGGTCGAGACCTAGGGGTAACCACTGACATGAGGTTCCCAGAGTTGTACGACCTCTCGTGTCATGTCGGACACATTTTTCAGCCTGTACTGGATTTGCACTGACACTGTACACGGGATTTAGGGCCACTGATACGGCTCTAGAACTCTGGACACGACACCTATGGATACTATATAGGGTGTGGGACACGAAGACCTACCCTAGGCGAACCTAGGGTTGTGAATACGAGGTTTGGTTTGGCCTGTGTCGGGTGCACGACACGCATGCACTTGTGCACAAGACTACACTGGAAATTCAGTGTTCAGTTGCTGTTTGAGTCTCTGGATGGTTTGGACACGGCTGTGTCCACTTGGTTGGACACGAATGACTCCTGGGACACGTGCACAAACCCTAGTATCATTACCAACCTTTAGTTTTGTATTTAGCTTGTTTTCGATACTCAAATCCTATTTACCCTAATTTGGACTGAACCATGTATTTTCAGTATTTTTCCAGTTTCCTAAATTGAACTTTGGCAGCTATTTTAACCCACTTAAATGCTATTAATTATTGGTTTTATACCCTAATGTTGTTTTTCTACATGTAATCTAGCTATGGGTCGATTTTGGGATAAATTGTTGGAGTTTTGGTTTCGAAATTGGTGTATGTAAACTGTCATTAGTTTAAACTCAAAAATCTGGGATTTGAACTCCTAGTTTCCTCACATTGCTAACAGCCCTATGAATCACATTGCCTCCACACATGACACACACACTCCCTTCTACCTCTCTATCCTTCTATCTCACTATATATGTTATGTATATATATATAGTTAATATATATATATATATATATATATATATATATATATATATATATATATATATTTTATATATATATATATATATATATATATATATATATATATATATATATATATATATATATATATATATAATGTAGGAAGCCTATATATATATATATATATATATATATATATATATATATATATATATATATATATATATATATATATATATATATATATATATATATATGTGATGATTTCCTAATGTATATGTACTATAACCTATATGTAATGTATATATATGTATAGTGTACTAGGTAGTATGATGTAATGTATATATATATATCTATGTAATGTGTATGTATATATATATATATATATATATATATATATATATATGTATATGTTTACCCTATGTGTGTGATGACTTGTTGTCTCTTGGTTTTGAGTTATGATGTTAGTATAGTCTAGTATAGTAGTGTATTGACCAATATAGACTTGTTAGGACTTAGAATGATTGTTAAACCTAGTTTAACATAACCTAGACTTGTTTAGACCTAGAATAACTTGTTTGACCAAATTCAGACTTGTTTGACCTAGTTTGACCATAGTTGACCTAGTATGACTTCTAGGGTTGACTAGAGTTGACCAAGAGTTGACTTTGGCCTAGATTGACCTAGATTCCTTTAGAATGTATTAAATTGCATCTTGTTATCATTTTAGACTTGTTGTGACTTGTCCTGTTCTGATTAGGAGCTAGACACCTCTCCTCGGACAGTACATTTCATCCGGACACTCAGATACCAGGCGAATACATTCTCTGATCATTTCATATCCTGTTTAGAATTATTCTCCTGCTTTAAATTACTTTACTTGATACTGTCATGTTGGTCACACGGATTAGTACTATATGGATCCCTTCTTGAGATGTTATCCCCTCAGGGAGCATCGGATACTACATGTTCTGTGCGTTTCACTTACATGGTGTATCACTATGCTTTATGGTTCATTGATCACTTATGACATATACTCTCATGATCACAGAGTCTTCCTTGAATCACCCATTTTTGGGCCTACCATGTATCACCCCTTGTGGGCCATTGCATGAAATCATAACATAACCTGGCTGGATCCTTGTGTATTGATTGGGGGTACGGGGGAGTAGAAGTAGACATGTGAATAATACCCAAGTAGTATCTCATCTAATCACCTCCGTAGTGTCTCATCAGAGTCTCCTATGCCATTCACATGTTTATATTGTACTCTGACTCACTAGCCACTGTTAGTTCTCTACTTATAGTAGATATTTCTATTACAGTTCTCTCTTTGTTTACATTTTGTACTTTCTTTCAGTTTCTGTATCTTACTTTACTGCTTGATTATATTTTTTACCTGCTATGAACTGTTGAGATGTATTATTCTCGCTCCGTCCTGATTAGGCACCGTTGAATATTTACAGAGGACGAGGATGAGGCTGGTGTTGACACCTTCTATGGGACAGCCCTAGACGACACTTGTGAGCTGTACTCTCAGGAGGACCCAGCTCTAGCTGATGACATTACCCCTACTGCCTAGACTAGTTTAGTTAGGCTTTATCTTACTTATGTTGTCTTAGGACTAGTTTAGTCTAGGTTTTACTATTTCTGTCATTTGAGATCTGGATTGTATATATTCTTTCATATTCAGCAGTTGAGACTTTGTATTTCTGGATGTTTGCTGAGATGTTATCTTAGACACTTAGACTCTTCTGATCATCTGTATTTCTTTGAGTTCTATATCATATCGTGCTTCTTCTTCCTTAGTTGTGATTGAGTTTACATTCTGCTATGTCACCCCTATTCGGGGAGTATAAACTGCTTAGCATTATATTGTTAGATGTTGTGACCTAGGACAGCGTAGTACCGCCTGTAGAAGCATGGAAAATATTGCTTTTAGTCCCACAACGGAAAGGAAAAGAAGAAAGGGCTCACTCCATTCTATAAATAGAGCCTCCTTACCTCCTTTGAAAAGGGCACCAACTTCTCTTCCCTCCTTCCAAACTTGGACTCTTCCTATTACGCACCTTCGGGTGCTAAGTAGAAGAAGTCTAGGACAGCGCAGGCTCATCGGGCTCAGTCAGCTGTCCCAACCTCTGACCATCAAGAGCGTCCCGCTAAGCGGGCCTCTGATGGAAAGTTGTACAGAACCGCCTGTGTCCAGCCCCCGGCGGCAAACGGATAGAGTGGTTCTCAAGAGTCTCCCAACAAAGATCGAGGGCAAGTGTTTCTATTAGCCCCCACATCAGGGAGCAAACATGATACCTACGCGCTCGTGTGTTCGGGATACCCGGGCCCACAAAGCGAGTGCACGGGCAGATCGAGACATTCCTCATGCGAGTCATGAGACGTCCTTCATGCGGCTCGGTCATGAGACATTCCTCATGCGGCTCGGTCATGAAACGTCCTTTATGCGGCTCGGTCATGAGACATTCCTCATGCGGCTCGGTCATGAGACGTCCTTCATGCGGCTCGGTCATGAGACATTCTTTATGCGGCACAGAACCCAGGAAGCTTCATACGGCTCAAAATCAGACGAGCTTCATGCGGCTCAAGAGTATCATGCGGCTCACATTCGACCAACAGAGATATGCGGCTCGATCAACGCCACGTGCCCCCATGGGACCCTTTCATACAGCTGGCCATCGAGCAATGGTCCTATTTAATGCTCTGCCATGATTTGACAGCTGACGGCTCTGACATGAAGTGTCATAATGGCCCTGTCATAATGACAGACTCTTTGGGAATAGGAGAAAATCTCTGACACGATCCGAGATTGACACGTGGCTAACCCCATGCGGCTCCAGTGAAGAACAGCTTCATGTGGCTGGCAAGAATCGTCTTCCTACGGCTCACCAAGAAGCCATCCCATGCGGCTCGCAAGTACTACACTTATACGGCCCACCGAGAACCCAGTCCCTGCGGCTCAATACAACGCTAGCTCATGCGGCTCGCAAAGACTATGTATATGCGGCTCATTGAGAGTTCGTCCCCTGCGGCTCGATGAAGCATTGTCCTATGCGGCTCACGAAGAGTATCTCCCTGCGGTTCAAGTGTTGCCCATCCTATGCGGCTCTGACAGGACCCACAATCAAAACACGTGGCATCGGATCAATCAAGGATTTAACCGAATCCCAACAAGTATATTTGACATCATCGTCATAATTACTAAGATCAGGGCATATCATTTATTATCAAGCTAATAGGACACGTGGCGAGCAATCAGACATTGGCGTAATCAATCATGAGGATTTAAAGCAGCTAGCATTAATTGCTCATGAGATACGATGCTATCCGCGTTAATGGCCGAGATTCACTGTAATCAGGATCAAGGGTTCAGATAGAATAAAGGAGCGCCGACATTCCAAACAGATAATCATTAGCAAACCCTAATGATCACCCCCCACTATTATAAATAGCCAGCATTATTCCCTTGAAAAAAAAGAGGAGGAGAAGAGAGAGAGAGGTCGGCAACAAAAGAATAAGAGAGAAATCTACATAGAGAGAGCTCCCTCTTTCTGCTTGATAATCATAGAGAGGGAGAAGTCAGGAGAGCAATCCGAGGAGAGCAAGAAGTGCATTTCTTCATCAACGCCGAGCAGATCTTCCCCGGGCCAAGACTGCATACTGATCGTCCAAGGAGTAAGGCAGAGCGGCCGTCGCTTTCCCGAGCCTCTATCGTCACCCCCCCAGAATCAAAAATAAATAATCGTACTTAGTCTGCTGTACCTAGGTTTTCGTCCCTAGGCTTTCTTTGTACGAGCGAGTTTGTATTGTGAGTCTAAGTTCAGTCCTTCGTAATTGTTCTGTTCTTTTACAATCAATGGCAAACACGATGGCGACCCTGCTGGGGACTAACTTCTCCACGGCTGAGGAGTTGGTGACGCAATCAGATGCAGCCAAACTTGGCTCTACATAAAAGAAGATGGTCGTCCGCTTCGACCAACAGGCGTTCGAAGAGATGCTCTCTGAAGACAGCACTGGCCCGGCCCAGAAGCGCACCCGCACCACGAAGGCTCGCAAAGAATGGAGACCGAAGTCATTTGCTCCTCCTCAAGCCCTCGATGGGATGCCCTCTGTTGCTCAAGACGGCGAGAAGGATTCTCCTGCGGTCCCACTTCAGATCGTAGACAACTCTGCTGTCCCCAAGTCCGGCAGAAGAAAACATTATGATGCTGGACTTGCAGGGACAAAGAGGGACTCTACGCGGACCGAACCGCAGAAGAGTATTAGCCGCAAGGAGAAAGCCCATGCGGCTACATCCGCCAACCGCATGAAGAAAACTCATGCGGCTACTTCTGTCAGCCGTATAACTTATGCGACTACAGTTCCCAACAATATGAACGAGACTCATGCGGCCAGTAAAGTCAATCGTTTGCAGAAAACCCATGCGGCCACAGATGCCAACTGCACGCGGCCAGCCTACACGGTCGTGACCCCTAGCCGCATAAGAACTCGTCCGACGACAGGAGACAACCGCATGCAGACAGCCTGCACGGTTTCCGCTCCCAGCTGCATAACATCTGCTCCATGCTCCTCTCGATCAGTTTTCGACCGTCTCTCGTACGGTCCGAACCCTGATGACTCCCTGGATGATAAGCCAGACTCTGTGATGTTCAACTTGGACTCTTCCTATTATGCACCCACAAGTGCTAGAAAGAAGAAGTCTAGGGCAGCGCGGGCTCATCAAGCCCAGACAGCTGCCCCAACCTCTGACTATCAGGGCGTCCCGCTGATTATCACACGGGCCTCTGATGGGAAGTTGTACAGAACCGTTCAAGTCCAATCCCCGGCGGCGAACGGACAGAGTGGTTCCTCTGACCTGCGTGAGGCGATCCTCCACAAACGCAAGGAAAGAGAAGGGGCCTCGGCGTGCAAAGAATCTTCACATGGACGTCACTGCACCCAGATCATCGTCAACTGCTGCTGCAACAACGCGGCAGTGAAGGAAGATCGTCCGTCCGTCTTCCACAGACTACAGCACCCGAACTCAAAAGATGAGGCACCTCCTGTTGTCTCCTGCAATTCCGCTCAGAAGGTCCCCGCCGAGGGGAGAGGAAAGAAGACAAGCATCTCCAGTCCAAAGATATCAGCCACTATAGCTAAGAAATTGTCGGCTAAACGGTTGCCATCCACTGGAGTATACCAACACACCCGTTCGAAGACAAAATCTGCTGCAACAGGAGGCTCATCGTCCCCGACCCTGGGGGTCGTAGGAGCTGGGGGTAGTACTCCTCCGAACGTCCACAATAATCCAATATTTCAAGGAGACGAACCCCGAGAAACAACCCTCCCATCGGGTACAACAGATGCTGATATCCCCGAGGACATCCATGATTCTCTAGAAGAAGCAAGCTCCGAAGCTGGGGGTAGTGTTCCTTCCGAGTCCGAACCTGAAGAGAACATCCCCACATATCCAGATGATTTCTCGACGCATGGGTACGACTCGGAGGGTACATCCTCCACCACTCCCTCCGTCACTCCTCATGTGAAGACGGTATTCATGACAGACAGCAATCAAGGCGGTTCCAGCGATCGCCAGCGCATCGACACGTTGGAGGCCATATTGCATGCCTTGGTCAAGTCTGTAGACGAGATCAAAGCGGCACTTCCTACTCTGCAGGGAGTGACACCTGGCCAGACAAGCACGGGTCCCGCAATCAACGTAGATTCAAATTCAGCGGCGCCAAACCAGGGCAATAATCCTCTCGAGATAACGGCCCCTACCGTGACAGATGAGGCCCGAGAAGTAAGAAGAGAGGTTCAGGAGCTCCGAGCAATGTTCCACGCCCGAGAAAATTCTCAAGACCTCAGAATACGGCAACCATATCCTGCTGAATGGAGGGATGTTCCCTTTCCGCCAAGATATAAGCCGTTCAATATCAACCCATATGATGGCAAGACTTCAGCAAGTCGATACATCACTTACTTTGAGGTCACTACCGACCATCTACCCCATGATGACGCTATCCTCACGCGGTTATTCATTGGGGCACTGGAAGGAGTCGCCTTCGATTGGTACCGCAACCTGCCAGACAATTGCATCCACTCCTTCGCTGGCTTCAAATGCTTGTTCTTGGAGAGATTCTATGAGGTAGGACAGGACGTGACAATGTCTACCCTCATGGACGTCGTTCAAGGAGAGAAAGAACTGACGAGAAATTATATTGAGCGGTTTCGTCAAACCGCAATGAAGTTACCATCTGGCAACCCAGACTCTTCTTTGATTGAAATTTGCCAAAAGAGACTACTTCCAACAATTAGTCTCTGGATGGGCGAAAGTCAGTTCAAGGACTGGAAGGCTTTTATCATCAGTGCTACAAGTGTTGAAGAACGATTGAAGAAGGCCCGCCAACTGGGGTTGCATATCTCGGAGGGAGAGAACAAGAGCAAGCTTCCCAACACCAGCAACGATAATGGGGGTAGCCCCTCCAACAACCGGGACAACAAAGGCAAGCAGGCTATGGTGACCGATACAGCCCAGAATCCCAAGCCACAGCCAGCAGACAAACAATGGCCTCAAATCACTTATTCCTTTGAAGACGGTCACGTCAAGCCTATCTTGGACATGCTTATACAAGGAGATATGATTCAGCTTCCTCCACCAAGACGGGAGCCTCGGCCGGCTGATTTGGAGAACCCAAAGTTCTGCCATTACCATCGCTACGTCCACCATGCTACACACGACTGCTATCAACTGAAACGGTATATCCAAAACCTTATCGATTCGAATGCCCTGGCCATCGATTTCGAAGAGGTAACCGTGGCAGCCAACATGGTGTCTGTACAATTCGGCAGCCTCCCTCCAACAGAGACTCAGGACGGGGTTATACCCATCCCTCTGGCAACAATGGAGATTGCTAATCTGCCGCCTGCTCGCGATCAAGCCGCTGGTCTGGTACCCCTCACCACATCACAAGGGGAAATCATGTGGGTCCATCCGGACCTAGTCCACGAGGTAACTCAACTCTCTCCACCTTCTAAAAGGAAAAGTGAAAAAGTCAGATCCTGCCGTACTGCCTCGGCGGAAGAAGAGGAAGTTTCGGCCGTCACTACTCGATCCGGAACACAAGCTCAACCGGTGACCGAAAGCGCGACTGATGATCATCCGCCCACTACCAATGATGCTCCGGGACCGGCTCAGCCTTCGACGACCGACAAGCCTAGGCCGAAGGAGACTCGCTTCGACAAGTCCCTCCGGAAGGAGATACCTCAGGGGCTGGAGAGGCCCTACAACTTCGACATCTTAGCGCAATTAGCTAATACCCCGGCCAAATTGTCCTTATATGAACTCCTCAGGCTCTCGAAGGATGTCCGCACGGCTTTAAGTGAGGCGCTCCAAAATGCCGACGCATACTTGGCTCAGGTCAACCTCACGGGAGATAACCAACCTGCAGAGCTCCAAGATAGTGCGTGCACGGGAGCAATGCCCAATATCGTCTTCTCTCCGCAAGATATGCTCATCAAAACTAACCTGCATGATCGCCCGCTATACTACACTGGATACATCGGAGACGTAAAGGTAGACCGAATGCACATTGATCCTGGGTCCTCTATAAGCATCATTCCGAAGGGTCTGCTACATCATCTTCGCATTCCGATGCATCGCCTGACACCTACAAGCACCGCCATTAGCGGTTTCAATTCGGACAGGAGCTACCCAATAGGGAAGATCCGTTTGAAGTGTCAGATCGGCGATCTCCAATCAGAAGTCACCTGTTATGTCATAGATGCCGACACTTCTTACAATATCCTTCTGGGGCGGCCTTGGATACACGATTACATGATCGTGCCTTCCACACTACACCAGTGCTTCAAATATGTCGATAAGCACGGCTTCGTGAGGACAGAGTTTGCCGATATCGATCCCTTCAAGGGGGTCGAATCTTATTACTCAGACTCCTGTCTGTACGAAAAATCAAAGAAGCATCTGGTCGAAGAAGATGTGCAAGCTCACAACAAGATGGCTACAGGATCAGAAGAACCTCTAACGATCCACCTTCAGGCTCGCAAACTAGGCAATTTTGCATCCTCACGGCCACTCTGCGTAAGGACGCAATCAGCCTCTCGGCACAGGAAGAGCAGTTGAGAATTCGGCTGCCAAGGTCCGGCCAGGTGCCGAGACCCACAACAGGGCCACTTACCATCAGACTGCCAAGAGTCGTTCAACCCCAAACGGAGAAGCTCAATCCCTCCGATAGGCCACTGACGATACGCCTTCCCAAGAAGGGTCGTCACCCCGATGCAAGGTCCGACACTTCTAGCGAACCAGCCACTCCTCGCTCCACGTCAAATGCCAAACTGGGGGTCGCTAGTCTGCCAACAACCCCACGTTCTGCTCCACTCATGGAGCCCCTAATAATCAAGTTGCCCAAGTCATCCTCTCAGTCTGCATTTACACAGGGGATGGTCGAAGAAGAGTCGGAGCTGGCCAAGTATGTGGCTGCTCACACTGAGACTTGCTCATGTTGTCCATCAACGGCAACTTCCTGAAGAAGTATTACGTCCGAAATGACATCCAAAAAAAATCCCTGATGATTGAGTTATGTACCCTCCGGTACCGCTGAACTCACATTCCGCCTCCAAATTTCCTAGATTGGTGAGTTATGTACCCCCCGGTACCGCTGAACTCACATCCACTCCAGATTACCTAGTCATGTACCCGCTGGTACCACTGAACTCACATCTACAACATTCCAGATCATTGAGTTATGTACCCGTTGGTGCCGCTGAACTCACATCCACAATATCCCAGATTATCGAGTCATGTGCCCGCTGGTGCCACTGAACTCACACTTTCACAGTATTGAGTCATGTGCCCGTTGGTGCCTCTGAACTCATATCCCGGTCACTCTTTCAGATAGTAAGTCATGTATGATCGTACCTCTGAACTTTCTTCCTGGAAGAGATCCTCCCTCATGATCCGATACCCGCCCTTCCAGTGCACAAAAAAGGGTAAGCGATCCACAAATTTCCAAAACGGCCATGTCCTCATTACCTCTGAGTCGTTTCACTTCCGCCAAAAACAAATCACCCCTACATAGAACTTCCATGTCCTTATTACCTCTGAGTCGTTCTATGTACCCCTCTTCATTGAGCCCACTCCTGCCATGTCCTCATTACCTCTGAGTGGGAAGGCTCCGTAGAAGAAACCTTCATACTTGCTATGTCCTCATTACCTCTGAGTAAGTATGTCGATTCTCTTTCAACCTATTATCTGTACCCACGACCGGAGTACGACAAGGATAATAGGTCCACAAATGTCCTCTGTTGACCACAAATGTCCTCTGTTGACCACAAATGTCCTCTGTTGACCACAAATGTCCTCTGTTGACCACAAATATCCGTTGTTGACCACAAATATCTTTCGTGAAGTCTCCCCTGCCATGTTCTCATTACCTCTGAGCAGGAAGATTCTACGGTAAAATCCTCATGTTTGCCATGTTCTCATAACCTCTGAGCAAATATGTCGGTTTTCTTTCATCCTATTATCCGTATCCTGAACCAGGGTACGCCAAGGATAATAGGTCCACAAATATCCCTTGCTAAGCTTATTAGCATAAATCCACCATCTCACCATGCCCCGGGAGCCCAGCTGCTCTATGGCATTCTTTTTCCCAATACCGAGAGCACCCATGACCACTTTGCCATGGCTGTTCCGGATATCCTGACCAAACTTGTTATCCGTACCTAAAACCAAGGTACGCCTAGGGTAACAGGTCCACAAATAATCCTCCAGCAAGTCCAATTCCACAAACACCACAAGTACAAGAAAGAGAAGATGAGTTGAAACATGCTCATTCAAAGTACTACATCATCTGGGATCACATCCCTTGACAAAAAGAAAAGAAAAACAGTGAAAGAAAACAGAAAACTGATCACTGCTCCATGGCATTCTTTCGCCCGATACCAAGAACCTCCGTATCCGACTTACCACAGAGTTGTCCTAGGTATCCCTATCAAACTTATTATCCGTACCTAAAACCAAGGTATGCCAAGGATAATAGGCCCACAAATGTCCTTTGTTGACCACAAATGCCGTACTAGGTCCCTTAGTACATCCACATCTTACCTCATCATCACATGCTTTCGGAGCCCAGCTGTTCCATAGCATTCTTTCACCCAATGCATAGAACTTCCACGTTGATAGCACCTCTGAGTTGTTCTATGTATCCTCATTCGAGTTCACTCCTACTATGTCTATATCACCTCTGAGTAGGAAAGCTCTACCATCAACCTTATATTTACCACGTCATACCACCTCTGAGTAAATATGATGGTTCCCTCTCTCAACTTATTATCCGTACCTAAAACCAAGGTACGCGAAGGATGATAAGTCCACATAAAATCCCCAGCGGAAGTACCCAAACCTATCACGTCTATGCTACCTCTGATTGGATTGCCACACCTAAACAAATCTACTTTCCATGCTTCTTATTCAAAGTGTTCCAAATTTGCAATTTGGAAACTTTGAAGGGGGTCCTATAGAAGCATGGAAAATATTGCTTTTAGTCCCACAACGGAAAGGAAAAGAAGAAAGGGCTCACTCCATTCTATAAATAGAGCCTCCTTACCTCCTTTGAAAAGGGCACCAACTTCTCTTCCCTCCTTCCAAACTTGGACTCTTCCTATTACGCACCTTCGGGTGCTAAGTAGAAGAAGTCTAGGGCAGCGCGGGCTCATCGGGCTCAGTCAGCTGTCCCAACCTCTGACCATCAAGAGCGTCCCGCTAAGCGGGCCTCTGATGGAAAGTTGTACAGAACCGCCTGTGTCCAGCCCCCGGCGGCAAACGGATAGAGTGGTTCTCAAGAGTCTCCCAACAAAGATCGAGGGCAAGTGTTTCTATTAGCCCCCACATCAGGGAGCAAACATGATACCTACGCGCTCGTGTGTTCGGGATACCCGGGCCCACAAAACGAGTGCACGGGCAGATCGAGACATTCCTCATGCGAGTCATGAGACATCCTTCATGCGGCTCGGTCATGAGACATTCCTCATGCGGCTCGGTCATGAAACGTCCTTTATGCGGCTCGGTCATGAGACATTCCTCATGCGGCTCGGTCATGAGACGTCCTTCATGCGGCTCGGTCATGAGACATTCTTTATGCGGCACAGAACCCAGGAAGCTTCATACGGCTCAAAATCAGACGAGCTTCATGCGGCTCAAGAGTATCAGGCGGCTCACATTCGACCAACAGAGATATGCGGCTCGATCAACGCCACGTGCCCCCATGGGACCCTTTCATACAGCTGGCCATCGAGCAATGGCCCTATTTAATGCTCTGCCATGATTTGACAGCTGACGGCTCTGACATGAAGTGTCATAATGGCCCTGTCATAATGACAGACTTTTTGGGAATAGGAGAAAATCTCTGACACGATCCGAGATTGACACGTGGCTACCCCCATGCGGCTCCAGTGAAGAACAGCTTCATGCGGCTGGCAAAAATCGTCTTTCTGCGGCTCACCAAGAAGCCATCCCATGCGGCTCGCAAGTACTACACTTATACGGCCCACCAAGAACCCAGTCCCTGCGGCTCAATACAACGCTAGCTCATGCGGCTCGCAAAGACTATGTATATGCAGCTCATTGAGAGTTCGTCCCCTGCGGCTCGATGAAGCATTGTCCTATGCGGCTCACGAAGAGTATCTCCCTGCGGTTCAAGTGTTGCCCATCCTATGCGGCTCTGACAGGACCCACAATCAAAACACGTGGCATCGAATCAATCAAGGATTTAACCAAATCCCAACAAGTATATTTGACATCATCGTCATAATTACTAAGATCAGGGCATATCATTTATTATCAAGCTAATGGGACACGTGGCGAGCAATCAGACATTGGCGTAATCAATCATGAGGATTTAAAGCAGCTAGCATTAATTGCTCATGAGATACGATGCTATCCGCGTTAATGGCCGAGATTCACTGTAATCAGGATCAAGGGTTCAGATAGAATGAAGGAGCGCCGACATTCCAAACAGATAATCATTAGCAAACCCTAATGATTACCCCCCACTATTATAAATAGCCAGCATTATTCCCTTGAAAAAAAAAGAGGAGGAAAAGAGAGAGAGAGGTCGGCAACAAAAGAATAAGAGAGAAATCTACATAGAGAGAGCTCCCTCTTTCTTCTTGATAATCACAGAGAGGGAGAAGTCAGGAGAGCAATCCGAGGAGAGCAAGAAGAGCGTTTCTTCATCAACGCCGAGCAGATCTTCCCCGAGCCAAGACTGCATACTGATCGTCCAAGGAGTAAGGCAGAGCGGCCGTCGCTTTCCCGAGCCTCTATCGTAACCCCCCAGAATCAAAAATAAACAATCGTACTTAGTCTGCTGTACCTAGGTTTTCGTCCCTAGGCTTTCTTTGTACGAGCGAGTTTGTATTGTGAGTCTAAGTTCAGTCCTCCGATAATTGTTATGTTCTTTTACAATCAATGGCAAACACGATGTCGACCCTGCTGGGGACTAACTTCTCCACGGCTGAGAAGTTGGTGACGCAATCAGATGCAGCCAAACTTGGCTCCACACAAAAGAAGATGGTTGTCCGCTTCGACCAACAGGCGTTCGAAGAGATGCTCTCTGAAGGCAGCACTGGCCCGGCCCAGAAGCGCACCCGCACCACGAAGGCTCGTAAAGAATGGAGACCGAAGTCATTTGCTCCTCCTCAAGCCCTCGATGGGATGCCCTCTGTTGCTCAAGACGGCGAAAAGGATTCTCCTGCGGTCCCACTTCAGATCGTAGACAACTCTGCTGTCCCCAAGTCCGGCAGAAGAAAACATTATGATGCTGGACTTGCAGGGACAAAGAGGGACTCTATGCGGACCGAACCGCAGAAGAGTATTAGCCGCAAGGAGAAAGCCCATACGGCTACATCCGCCAACCGCATGAAGAAAACTCATGCGGCTACTTCTGTCAGCCGCATAACTTATGCGACTACAGTTCCCAACAATATGAACGAGACTCATGCGGCCAGTAAAGTCAATCGTTTGCAGAAAACCTATGCGGCCACAGATGCCAACCGCATGCGGCCAGCCTGCACGGTCGTGACCCCTAGCCGCATAAGAACTCGTCCGACGACAGGAGACAACCGCATGCAGACAGCCTGCACGGTTTCCGCTCCCAACCGCATAGCATCTGCTCTATGCTCCTCTCGATCAATTTTCGACCGTCTCTCGTACGGTCCGAACCCTGATGACTCCCTGGATGATAAGCCAGACTCTGTGATGTTCAACTTGGACTCTTCCTATTATGCACCCACAAGTGCTAGAAAGAAGAAGTCTAGGGCAGCGCGGGCTTATCAAGCCCAGACGAGACTCCAGATTGAGGCAGCGGCCAGCATGATGCAGGATCTGGCCCATACGTGGTACTAGACCGACCCGAGGGTTGGTACTGCAGGACAGACTTGGGCAGCATTCAAGAAGCTGTTCAAGGAGAAGTTTTTCCCGGATGCAGCGCTGGGAGCCCTCGAGACTCAGTTGGAGGCCCTAGTCCAGGGGAGCCAGTCTGTGGAGGAGTACGCAGGAGAGTTCTGTCGCCTGAGCAGATTTATAGAGGGCTTGTCGGAGGCGACGAAGGCCTGGAGGTTCCGAAAGGGCTTGGAAAAGGAGGTCAAGTCCTACACCAAGAATGCCCGCAGCGCTACCTTTGAGGAGATCCTAGTGGACGCATTAGCTGCAGAGGATGATCTTGAGCTCAGGCTCAAGAGGGGCGAGACTTCCAGGGAGGCATCAGTAGCGAAGGACCGGCCAAGAGGCTGCACTTTCAGTAGCAGCACCGGCAGCAGAGGTTCCAGCTGTAGCAGTTTCAGCAGCCAATGCATCAGCCAGTACAGCATCAGCAGCAGAAGGTACAATAGCAGGTACCGAGGCAGCATGCCACCACATGTGCTTATTGCAAAAAGCCAGGGCACGGGTGAAACGAGCGTAGGAAGAGACTGGGCAAGTGGCTGATATGTGGTTCAGCAGACCACCAGATGAGGGAGTATCTCGTAGTACGAGCAGCTCAGGGAGGAGGAGCCATGGCTCCAGCAGGCCAGCAGAGGGGACCAGCCCTGCCGACACAGCAGCAGAGGTTCGTTCAGCACTAGCAGCAGGCCAGAGGAGGACAGCAGGGGCAAGCTTTTGCCATGGCGGCTGAGGATGCAGAGGTGATAGGAGAGCTAATTGCAGGTTCGGTTCTTCTCGACTCCAGTCCAGCTTTTACATTATTCGATTTCGGTGCTTCGTATAGTTTCATATCAGTATCATTTGCGACTAGATATGGTATCATAGCTAAATCGTTGCCTAGGACTTACAAGATCACGACCGGGGGTGGCATTATCCTCGTGAGTGATGTTTGTAAGGGTCGAAGTGTTGGTTTGGGAGGCTGTGAGTTAGAGGTGAGCCTGCTCGTAATGCCATTGTCGAACGACGATATAGTACTCGGTATGGATTGGTTGAGCAGGCACCACGCCAGCATTGATTGCAGAGGGGGTAGAGTTTTGTTCAGAGTACCGGGGGAGCCAGAGTTCGAGTACTCCAGACATCAGGCAGAGCAGAGCAGCGAAGTTTTTTGCGGAGTCTCGGTTGAGGAGCAGACAATTCTATACCCCTTGATAGCAGAGTATATGGATGATTTTCCCGAGGAGTTGCCGGGATTGCCATAAGACAGAGACATTGAGTTCTCGATAGACCTGGTTCCAGGAGCAGAACCCATCTTTCAGCATGTCTATCGGGTGAACAACAGTGAGTTGGTGGAGCCGAAGAAGCAGGTGGATGAGCTGCAGGACAAGGGCTTCATCCGTTCGAGTTCGTCGTCATGGGGTACACCAGTATTATTTGTGCCGAAGAAGGATGGGTCAGTACGGATGTGTATTGACTACAGGGCACTCATCAACCTCACGATCAAGAACAGATACCCACTGCCGCTGATCGATGATCTTTTTGACCAGTTGAGCGGAGCTCGGGTATTTTCCAAGATTGATCCGAGGTTAGGATATCAACAGGTAAAGGTGAAGCGGAAGGATATTCCGAAGACCGCTTTCAGGATACGGTACGGGCAGTTTAAGTTTTTGGTTATGCAGTTTGGGCTAACCAATGCACCAGCAGTGTTTATGAACCTAATAAACAAGGTGTTCCACCAGTACCTGGATCAGTTTGTGGTGGTGTTCATCGACGACATCTTGGTATATTCCAAGACTGAGGAGGAGCACGAGGAGCATCTGAGGATAGTGCTGGAGACTCTCAGGATGGAGCAGCTTTATGGGAAGCTCTCCAAGTGTGAGTTCTTCTTGGACCGGGTAGACTTTTTAGGGTATGTGGTGACTGGAGATGGGATCTCAGTTGACCCCAAGAAGCTTGTAGCAGTTGAGGCATGGGCAGCACCGACTTCAGTGGCAGAGATCCGCAGTTTCTTGGGGCTGGCAGGATATTATAGGAGATTTGTGCCATTGACTCGGTTGACCCGGAAGGATGCTGACTATGTTTGGTCAGAGGAGTGTCAGGCAGCTTTTAATGAGTTGAAGAAGCGTCTTACGACAGCTCCAATTCTGACATTGCCTTCAGGATCAGGGGGATTCACTATCTATAGTGATGCTTCAGGGAAGGGGTTAGGTTGTGTCTTACAGCAGCACGGGAAGGTGATTGCCTATGCTTCCAGGCAATTACGTCCCCATGAGAAGAACTACCCTACCCATGACCTGGAGCTTGTAGCAGTAATATTTCCTCTGAAGTTGTGGAAGCACTATCTGTATGGAGAGAGAGGAGATTTTTACAGATTACAAGAGCTTAAAGTATGTGCTCACTCAAAAGGAGCTGAACATGAGGCAGCACAGATGGCTAGAGTTGATGAAGGACTTTGACATCCTACTTTAGTATCACCCAGGGAAGGCCAACGTGGTTGCCGATACCTTGAGTAGGTATCCGACATCCATGTGTTTGACTATGGATCGGCACTTGCTTGCAGACTTGGAGAGCCTTGGGATTGAGGTGATCATGCCCGGAGTGCAGATGCCACTACAAGAAAAATGGCTTTTCTTGACGGTTTTTTCCCCGTCAAGAAAGACTTTTCTTGACGGTTTTGGATCCGTCATCTAGGCCCCCGTCAAGAAAAGTCGACGCTTTTCTTGACGGTTTTTTATTTGTTTTCTTGACGGTTTTAAACCGTCAAGAAACAAGCTTGTCTTGACGGTTTTAAACCGTCAAGAAAACAAACAAAAAACCGTCAAGAAAAGTGTCGACTTTTCTTGACGGGGGCCTAGATGACGGGTAATGACCGTCAAGAAAAGTCTTTCTTGACGGGAAAAAACCGTCAAGGAAAATATTTTTTGATGTTTAAAAACCGTCAAGAAATGAATTTTTTTTGACGTTTTGCAATCGTCAAGATAAACATGTTTACAATAATATCAATATATTCCAGAATCCAATTACCAAACACACATAATATCAATATATGCCAGTTACAACACACACATAATATTATAATACACAATCTTTTTATTGATCACAAATACAAAGTTTGTACATCACAAACATCCAAGAATGATATATACAAAGCATACAAAAATTCTTCTCAAGATTGGAGGAAGAAGAGTACAAAGAATCACAAGCATGACCATAATTATGATGATGATCCTCAAGGTGATAATATGAGCTTGATTTCCTTCAAGAGTCTTCTCAGGATTGTGGACGAAGGAGAACAACCTGGTTATTGTCAAGAACAAACAAAGAATCACATACTAAGGGCTTAAAGAAAATTTATGTATGACTCAACATATACAATACATAATGCAAACTAACATGCATGGATGCATACATGACATAACTAAGATTAGAGTGCTCAATATTTCTCTTGTGCTCTAAGCTTTCCAATTTGGCAAAAAGGGATATTTGAGAATGAAATCAGCATGTAAGGATGAGTTGAAACTTTAATCTTCAGTTGTCCATGACATAGATACCGGTATATTATTTTATTAAGCATGAAAGGTAGCATGCATGACCAAGAAGAATGGGTCAAGTTTTATAAGTCCAGGAGTGCCTTCAATAGGTCATGATGTAATTCCATTGACCCTAATATCATAATTAGTTCCCCAAAAATGACTGGCTTCACAAATGGACTCAGTTTTATGAGTCACTTCCCATTTTACATTATTTTAATTTTTATGGGAAATTTCTAAAAACTATTGCAGCCTTGAACCTTGACATCTCCCTAACACGCCAAAGGCCTTAGCCAGTAGGCTTCCCCATCTTAGTCACCAGCTTGCAATTTGAAAAAAGCCACATATTATTTTCTAGAGGATAAGCCACCAACTAATGTTGCACAAAAAGACAACTCAACAAGTGCTTCGTGACTGAAGTATAGTGGAGAGAATTATACTGATGTACTTCAAAAGTAAATTGAGCCAGAAAGTATAATAGATGTTATACCATATCAACATGCAACAAAGTATACTCACATGTTCGAAAGCCAAGGTGACAAATCCTCCATTGCCTGATGCTCCGTTAACATGAATATCTAGCTTACGAAAATGTTTGATGGTTGTTTCTACACTTCTTGCCACATCCTCCTGCTTGCACAGATCGCCTTCAAGCCCAACAGCCTGTGTGACATAATTGATAAAGATTTATGTATTATCGAAGCATTAGGCTAACCAGATACATATTAGAGGATTCTCTAATATTGGTAAAGATTAATGAAGATCCACCTATGAATTCTTCCATTTTAGATAGCTTCATTGCCACATCCACCTGTAACATTATAAAACTATGTAGTTCTAGTTCAATATTTTCATAAATGAAATATTGCATCTAGTCTTATGGACATATCAAGAAAACTAGCAAGTTCGTGGGGAAGTATATTTATCACATCATTAGAAGAAAGCAAAAGGTAAGGTGATGGTCTGATGGCCCAATGCACCCTGCATATAAATCTTGCAACAAATTTCAAGTACCAATCATATAACTCTAGTTGGCATATGTAAGAAGAAAGGGAAAATGAATAGATTCCAATTAAGATGCAAATGGAGCCCTTAAAATTGCTACGTGAAAGACAATAAACAACTTCCTAGTTTAGAAATGTGTCTGAATAAAATATTAACTAATAGAAAGAACAATACAAATTGGGTGGTATTGGTAGTATCCTCCTACAGGACATTAATTATGTGGGAAAACACATAATAAAGCACTATGTAAGTTTAAAAATACATCAAACAATCTCATGATGTGTGTAGTATGAGTACTATATGTGGATTATGAAACTATAACTATAAAGTTGTTTGAAATCTAAAATTATGATGAACAGAAAATAGTTTATCGAGCCAAATAGAGAATCCTTTATATGGGATAGCTGATGTATAGTTGTTTCAAGTTTATGGAGTTGTCTTTGCTAAAGGCATCAATGATGTTATCCTCGCCAAGTCCTTCAAGACTGATGTCTCGACCATTTAGAATGTCAAGGCTGACCTTGCACCTAAGGCCTAACCTTGCATCTCTATTATGTCCTACTTCATATGCATAACGAGTACTTGGAGCCAATTGTTTCTTAATTTTATCGAGGAATGCCTATATACAATATTTATGTCCTACCCAAGGGCTTATTTTTAAGAATTTTTTGTTGTTACCTTCACTCATGAAACAAACCAAACAGTTCTAGAATATGCACATAATATTTCAAGGGTATGTTGTTGCTGTTGGTCTTGCTCCCTTTCCTGCTACTTTTTTTCCTTCTGAGTTAGGACTAAATTGTTGTAGAAGACGTACCACCTCATGATGCTAGGACTAAACATATGTTACCACAATTAATATACTTTTTAAGAAGAACATCACTAGTATTTAACTTGTTTTGATGAAGAAGCCATATCAATTTAATTACCAGTCCCGCATAATATCCTCAACCTTATTTTAAACATGGATATCACCTTCCAAATATCCTTCTAAATACTGGGCCTTCTTAGGAAAATTTCTTAGATAAATGATATAACTTGCTTCTATTGACATAGATAATAGTTAGTTGTTTAACTAAAACAAGATCAATATGAATTAAAGCTCATCTAAATACTTGGTACAGTTTCCAATGTTGTCAAGTATGTTTCCTGTTAAGATATTGTTTCTCATATAACTGAAGAAACAAAGTTGGTAAGGAACAAGCAATGAAGGTAAATACACATGTAAGTCACCACATTGAAAGGAATCATGGAACTCACAAAAACCATAGCCTTGTCAGTTGGCACATATCAGTAAAGTGGGTTCCTTCTAAATTGTTCTCTTGCAGTTCCTTGAAAATTACTCATCTAGCATTAGTACAAGAACAACACATACTTTTGTTGACTACAAATGGAACAAGAGTCTAAAAAGGCAAAATCATATGGCCCTCCAACTTGCTGATATTTTTCAACCCTACTTGTGTTTCTTTAGGTGTGTGATTCCCCAATTTATTCTCAAAACATTGACTTTTCTAAAAAAATCCTAGCTAACGTATAGTTCTATTACATTTCACTGATTCATAAAACTTATATTATATTAAAATTTCTTATCCTACTTCCCCAAAGAAAATGAATCACAAATGATAACAAGCTGAGAACGTTCTCACAAGCACTATAAAACTCTATTCCAAAAAATACATGGATATGAGGATCGTTCCAACCAATTTGCAGAACCCAAACGATAGCATCAGAACGTGTGTCTCCTAATTGTAGGAGACACAGACCAATCATCATCGACACGCATATATGAAATAGCAAAACCAACCCAAGAGTTTCAGAAATATACCGAAGGGCAAGTCGGAATCCGAAGGGACGCCTCGGACTCGTGCTACGTGTGCGGACACGGACGTCGCCTCGCCGTGTCGCGGCTGCGATCATCGGGTCGGCTACGGGAAGCACGCACGGAACGGGAAGCGTCCACGGGAAGCACGGGCAGCAAGGTCGGCTCTGCGGGGAAGCACGGGAAAAGCCGACGGGTCGGGACTGAGCCGAAGAGCTCGCCGGAGCTAGGGTTTCCGGGGGGGTCGGGATGAAGAACATGGGAGAGGGGTTTAGGGCTGTGGAGAAAATCGGGGTCGGAAAGGAAGGGGAAGAGGGAACGCTTGAAGTCGGCTGCGGGGATGAGAGGGGAGACGGCGAATTGCCGGAGAACAGGGTTAGGGCACGGTCGGGAGGGCTGTGGAAGTCGGGGTGGCTGACGAGATGGTCGGAAAAGAAGCTAGGGAAGAGGGCGGAGGAGAGGGGGAGACTTACAGGCTCGGTCGCCGGTCGGGGTTCGCCGGCCGGGGGAAGACTTCCACCGGAGAGGGAGCTCGAGAGGGAGAGGGATGGGAGAAGGAGGAAAAGAAGTATGTGGATGTGAAATATATAAGAAACCCTCGATTCCCAAATTTTGTTAAAACCGTCAAGAAAATTTTTTTTTTGAAAAAATTACGAAAATGGCATCTGAAATGTGCGCGCCTTTTTTTTTGCACATGCATTACTTGACGGTTATCAGCAAACCGTCAAGTAATGCAATGGGTTTTCTTGACGCTTTGTATAAAACCGTCAAGTAATATGGTCAAATTTTAATATATAACAGAAAAATGGGTGTTTTGTTGACGTATGTCTAAAACCGTCAAGATAACTGCTTTCCTTGACGGTTTTGACCATACGTCAATAAATTGACCGTCAAGAAAGGTCATTTTTCTTGTAGTGTGCAGTTATGGGGCCTGCAGATTCAGTCAGACTTGGTGGAGAGGATCAAGTTGACACAGTTTGAGGACGTTGCTCTGGGTGTCTCCGAGAGCAGGTTCGAGCATGATTGGTGGATGGCGAGTTTTCTCTTGCAGAGGATGGTGTCTTACGGTACGGTTCCAGGTTATGTGTTCCCAGCGGAGATCTCAGGAAGCAGGTTATGCAGGAGGCCCACAGATCTTAGTACTCTATACACCCTGGTGCCAACAAGATGTACCGAGATCTGAGGGAGCATGTTTGGTGGTACGGGATGAAGCGGGAGGTAGCTCGCTTCGTAGCTAGATGCTTGGTCTGTCAGCAGGTCAAGGCGGAGAGGCAGAGGCCCGATGGATTATTACAGTCACTACCCATTCTCGAGTGGAAGTGGGAGCATATCACTATAGATTTCGTATCTGGATTGCCGCGCACACCAGGAGGAAAAGACGCGATTTGGGTCATCGTTGACAGGTTGACCAAATTGGCCCACTTCTTGCCATTCAAGGTGGGTACGTCAACAGAGAGGCTTGCCGAGATATATATATGGCAGATAGTTAGGATTCATAAGGTTCCGATCAGCATCATCTCGGATCGGGATAGTCGCTTTACTTCTCATTTTTGGAGGAGTCTGCAGACTAGCTTGGGCACTCAGCTCATGTTTAGTACCGTATACCACCCCCAGACGGACGGACAGTCAGAGAGGACTATTTAGAAGCTCGAGGATATGCTGTGGACGTGCGTCTTGGACTTTGGAGGTTCTTGGGAGGATCATTTACATTTAGTGGAATTTGCTTACAATAACAGTTTTTAGGCCAGTATTGAGATGTCACCTTTCGAGGCTCTGTACGGGCGTAGGTGTCGTACACCCTTATCTTGGGATGATGTTGGTGAGCGAGCTTTACTGGGACCAGAGATGGTTGTTGACGCAGCCAAGAAGGTAAAGCTCATCAGGGACAGACTTCGCGTGGCGCAGGACAGACATCGACACTGGACCGATAGCCACCGGAGGTCGTTGGAGTTTGAGGTACAGATTAGAGTAGGATTAGATTTAGGTTTTGTGTTGTGTTTTTGATCATGTTTGTTTATCATAATTAAATTGAGACCTTGCTTGTGATTAGGTTGGAGACCAGGTTTTCTTGAGGATATCACCGACTCGTGGTACGATACGTTTGGGGGAGGTGGAAAGCTTAGCCTATGCTTCATCGGCCCTTTCGTTATCAGCGGGAGAGTCGACGACGTGGCTTACAGGCTAGACTTGCCACCTGCACTAGTGGAGGTCCATAACGTATTCCATTTATCACAGTTGAGACGGTACGTGGCTGATCCTAGCCATGTGCTCGACCATTCGGAGATTGAGTTTGGACCTTCTCTCAGCTATCAAAAGCAGCCAATGGAGATTCTGGATCGACGAGAGAAGGTACTGAGGAACCAGGTGATACCTTTGGTTCGCGTCGCATGGAGGTATTATTCTCCAGGAGAGTCTACCTGAGAGCGGGAGGATGAGATGCGCGAGCGATACCCATATCTTTTTGGACCGTGAGGTATACTTCTATCCTTCTCATTAGTTGTATTTCGCCTTTCAATTTCAAGGACAAAATTCTTTTAAGGAGGGTAGATTTGTCACTACCACATTTCTAGTATGAGGGTATTTTGGTCATTTTTGAATTTTTGGGATTTATTTGGAATTATTGTGAATTATTGAGATTTATTAGAATTTATATGATTTTTGGTATAATTTAATTAAGGGTTATTCTAGACTTTGACTAGTGTTGACTTTGGAGCCTAACCTAGAAGCTAACCCTAGTTTTAGTGACTTGGTTAGATTATGAAACCCTAGTTTGGTTTAATTTAATCATATCCTAGTCATTAGAACAAAATTGGAAATAGGAATTAGAATAGAGTTTTGATAAATGGCTTATGACTTCACAAGTCATGATTAATGACTTAAGCCCATAAAAGCCCATAGCCCACACCATGTAAACCCTAACCCTAACCTAGCTTGGCCGGCCACATTGGGAACCTCCTATAAGTAGTCTCTTCCATTATGTTAGCCTCATTTAGAAAGTTTACATTTGGAAAGAGAGGTATGCTCCATCTTTAGAAATTCATAGAAAATCCAATTTAATTCATTTTTCCCTCAAACAAATTGCAATAGGTTCTAATTTAGGTATTCTTGCTCTGTGTGTAATTTATTTTCAGTTTGTTAACAATTTGGTAAAGTTTGGCCATCAAGAAGAACACCCATTTTTGGAGCTTTTGTTGGTTTTTGACACCTATAGGTAATTCCTTCAAAACTTATTGAAATTGCTGTTATTATTGCATATTAGCCTAGATCTAGGTGTCCCCTAGCTAACCCTAGAAATTTGTGGCATTTCGTGTCCATTTCGTGTCCTAAATGGACACGTATCAGTCCTTACATGAATGTGTTTGATGAAATGCCCCAAAGGGCATTTTGATTTGATTTTTGGAATGTTTTTGAATGAAATTCTTTATGTTCATGTGCTTTATGGTTTCCCCCTCGACTGAGTCAATTTCTGTGTCGTGTCGTGTCGATTTGAGGACACGAACACGCTCGTGGCAGGCGTGAGCAGTGCCCTGCTGCTCGGGATGGATTTCTTTGTGTCCGTGTCACTTGGACACGCGACACTTGGTCGAGACCTAGGGGTAACCACTGACACGAGGTTCCTAGAGTTGCACAACCTCTCGTGTCGTATCGGACACATTTTTTAGCCCGTACTGGATTTGCACTGACACTGTACACGGGATTTAGGGCCACTGATACGGCTCTAGAACTCTGGACACGACACCTATGGACCCTATACAGGGTGTGGGACACGAAGACCTACCCTAGGCGAACCTAGGGTTGTGAATACGAGGTTTGGTTTGGCCTGTGTCGGGTGCACGACACGCGTGCACTTGTGCACGAGACTACACTGGAAATTCAGTGTTCAGTTGCTGTTTGAGTCTCTGGATGGTTTGGACACGGCTGTGTCCACTAGGTTGGACGCGAATAACTCCTGGGACACGTGCACAAACCCTAGTATCATTACCAACCTTTAGTTTTGTATTTTAGCTTGTTTTCGATACTCAAATCCCATTTACCCTAATTTGGACTGAACCATGTATTTTTAGTATTTTTCCAGTTTCCTAAATTGAACTTTGGCAACTATTTTAACCCACTTAAATGCTGTTAATTATTGGTTTTATACCCTAATGTTGTTCTCCTACATGTAATCTAGCATGGGTCGATTTTGGGATAAATTGGTGGAGTTTTGGTTTTGAAATTGGTGTATGTAAACTGTCATTAGTTTGAACTCAAAAATATGGGATTTGAACTCCTAGTTTCCTCACATTGCTAACAGCCCTATGAATCACATTGCCTCCACACATGACACACACACTCCCTTCTACCTCTCTACCCTTCTATCTCACTATATATGCAATGTATATATATATATAGTTAATATATATATATAATGTAGGTAGCCTATATATATATATATATATATATATATATATGATTTCCTAATGTATATGTACTATAACCTATATGTAATGTATATATATGTATAGTGTACTAGGTAGTGTGATATAATGTATATATATATCTATGTAATGTGTATGTATCTATATATATGTATATGTTTACCCTATGTGTGTGATGACTTATTGTGTCTTGGTTTTGAGTTGTGATGTTAGTATAGTCTAGTATAGTAGTGTATTGACCAATATAGACTTGTTAGGACTTAGAATGATTGTTAAACCTTGTTTAACATAACCTAGACTTGTTTAGACCTAGAATAACTTGTTTGACCTAATTCAGACTTGTTAGACCTAGTTTGACCATAATTGACCTAGTATGACTTCTAGGGTTGACCAGAGTTGACCAAGAGTTGACTTTGGCCTAGATTCATTTAGAATGCATTGAATTGCATCTTGTTATCATTGTAGACTTGTTGTAACTTGTGCTGTTCTGATTAGGAGCCAGACACCTCTTCTTGGACAGTACATTTCATCCGGACACTCAGATACCAGGCGAGTACATTCTCTGATCATTTCATATCCTGTTTAGAATTATTCTCCTGCTTTAAATTACTTTACTTGATACTGTCACGTTGGTCACACGGATTAGTACTATATGGATCCCTTCTTGAGATGTTATCCCCTCAGGGAGCAACGGATACTACATGTTCTGTGCGTTTTACTTACATGGTGTATCACTATGCTTCATGGTTCATTGATCACTTGTGACATTTACTCTCATGATCAGAGAGTCTTCCTTGAACACCTATTTTTGGGCCTACCATGTATCACCCCTTGTGGGCCATTGCATGGAATCATAACATAACGTGGCTGGATCCTTGTGTATTGATTGGGGGTACGGGGGAATAGAAGTAGACATGTGAATAATACCCAAGTAGTTTCTCATCTGATCACCTCCGTAGTGTCTCATCAGAATCTCCTATGCCATTCACATGTTTATATTGTACTCTGACTCACCAGCCACTGTTAGTTCTCTACTTATAGTAGATATATCTATTACAGTTCTCTCTCTGTTTACATTATGTACTTTCTTTCAGTTCCTGTATCTTACTTTACTGCATGATTATATTTTCTAACCTGCTATGAACTGTTGAGATGTATTGTGCTCGCTCCGTCCTGATTGGGCACCGTTGAATGTTTACAGAGGACGAGGATGAGGCTGGTGTTGACACCTTCTATGGGACAGCCCTAGACGACACTTGTGAGCTGTACTCTCAGGAGGACCCAGCTCTAGCTGATGACATTACCCCTACTGCCTAGACTAGTTTAGTTAGGCTTTATCTTACTTATGTTGTCTTAGGACTAGTTTAGTTTAGGTTTTACTATTTCTGTCATTTGAGATCTGGATTGTATATATTCTTTCATATTCAGCAGTTGAGACTTTGTATTTCTGGATGTTTGCTGAGATGTTATCTTAGACACTTAGACTCTTCTGATCATCTGTATTTCTTTGAGTTCTATATCATATCATGATTCTTCTTCCTTATTTGTGATTGAGTTTACATTCTACTATGTCACCCCCATTCGGGGAGTATAAACTGCTTAGCATTATATTGTTAGATGTTGTGACCTAGGACATCGTTCTACCGTCGACACTGCGACGTAGGCTGGACGTACCCACGTCTCGTGCCCTTACTACAGGGTGCGGGTCGTGACAAGCTTTTAAAGGGACTTTTAGACAACATATAGAGGATTAAAACCCTATAATTGGAACTATTTCTAGCATTTTGTACAATAAGAAATTTCTGTTTGAAGATCCAGAAAAAACTACATGAAAACTGATTTCTAAAATTTAGAAAACCTTCGATACGACGTACGTCCTGCCAATTCGGGCGACGTGGTCGTGAACCGAAAGCATCGAAAGGTGCGTAACGGCTTCGTAGAAATGTGGGCTTTGTCGGAATTCAAATTGGTCGCGTGTGCGTGACGAATTTGATACGTATCCGTCGAAATTCACCGTATCGACCACTTTGCACAAACTCCAATTTCTTTTTGCACGCTCGTCAGATCGAGACGAAACTTGCGCCAACAGGACCGTATCATTTTTTTGGTCTTCTATGCCAAATTTGGTCCAATTCTGAGACAGTTGAATCGGAAAACCGTTTTGCGGGACCCACGGTTCGACTCAACGGGCGATTTTGTGCACGGCCCACCGAAATCCAACTCTGGACATACGGTTCAGTTCGTAACGGAAAACTGGACCTATTGACATATAGTTTGACGACTTTAGAGACCGTTGACTCTGGTATGCTTTTTGGTGCAAAGCGGGTCCAACGGCGGACACCGTTTTGACCCAAAATTACCGTTTTGCCCCTGTGTCCAGAATTGGACTTAAGGACAGGCAATCCTAGCTTATTTGACTATTCTGAGAACGTTGGTAATGTTTATTTCAGCATCTGGAGACTTCTGCATGTGTTGACTGATTGTGGCTCATTGAGTTGTATATTATTATTGGTTTCACCAGCTAAGGACCTCAGGCAAGTGCACTTTCTGATTGCTTTCGATTCATAGTAGTCTTTTATTTCATGTTTATACATATATCTTGCTGCTTGTTGACACGCTCGTCATACGAAGTAGTCGAGAGGGGAAATATCTTAGTAGACATGTGAACTACCCAGAACTATCCCATGAGTCAATTCTTGAATAATTGCAGCTGCACACGACACGTACAGGGTGCCGAATTTACCCCCTAGCCGTTCACATATCGAAACAGATATTTCACACCACATAGGTAGATATCTTTTTATTTTTCCTTTTCATCTGCACCGTGCCATGTCATCAGTACTTTCTAGTTTTTATATCTCATATGTTATTTTCATGTCTTGTTAATTCTATTGTATTTTCGCTTTGCCGTCAGTTTGTGTACTTGTTCCATTCCTGACTGGAAACCAACATTTTTTAAGTTTAGCCACGATCACTCTTAGCACTGGAAAGACATGGGTATGCTGAGGCCGACCTAGATAGTGGAATTAGTTGTCATTTTCATTAATTGTGAGAACCTTGTATTTTCCTTTAAATTTAAATCTTGTAAATGTTGTAATAAACTTAAAAATATGAATGAGCAGCAAATATTATATTTTGTGTTTTTAAGCATTTATTTCTTGCGGGCTTGATAGCGTTCTACCGCAGACTCTGCGGCGTAGGCTGGCTTGGAAATATCTCGTATCCGGAAAAGCGGGTGCGGATCGTGACAAGTTTTTGTGGTGGCCCATGCAGGTCAGTTTTCACAAAAGATTATGAACTCGTGATGGTACTTAAGTTAGTCGTACCATTGCGAGCCTGCACCCAGGAAATGCTCATTCACAATTAGGATTAAAATGATTTAAGAGAATGACTAGGACTAGGAGTACCTGTCCAGATTGACAGTTGGGTAGTTAAGATTGTCAGATAGGCCATCCAATTTAGTTAAGAAATTATTGAATTCGGATAGCTTGCTAGATACATTATTGCTTTTGATACGACGATATGCTTAAATGTTAGTTTACTATTCACTGGATTAGTTAGGCTTACCTAGAATTAAGGCTTTGATCTTGATGAACTGTTTAATTTTCTTTTGCTTTATTAGATGTAAATCTTATATCATAAGTTAGAATTGCTTAGTTTTAAATTTCATTTTGCTGTAAGAAATTGGTTTGTAATTTCTGATCCTGTTATTCATATGTGAATCTCAAATCAGATTGGATTCAAAGCTTTCCCCTCAACCATTTGATATATATATATATATATATATATATATATATATATATATATATATATATGAAATAATTGTTAGGATGTTCTTATTTTCCTTGTCGTCAGTTATTTCCTCCCCGGTCAACCTTTTACTTTAAGGATTGAGACTTATAGGTAGGTGCTTACGCTTTCTACCAAAGTCAACTAAGTTGAATCTCTAGCAGCTCCTTGAAGTCCTTAGGAATATAGTTAGAGTAATTAAATGACCGCGATGACTAGACAGCAGCGCACTGTCGCCAATTGTTTGAGAATGGATAGTATGGGTTCACTGCAGCCAGCAGCGCACTGGCGAGGCACAACCCGTAGAAATGAAATCATTCCGAAGAATTATAGTCTATGGAACATTGCTAAAACTACGTTCTCGTCGACCTTTTTAGATCTTAGATACCCTTGTGTCAATATAGAGTAGAGTACCTGATAGCTTATCACACCTGAATCACGAAACCAAGGGTTTGTCACAGCAGAGTATATAGGCGAGGCATAATTATCGGTGAAATGACTTCAGACATGATTACAAGTTTAGGATACTATAGAGAATAGAAAGATGCCCGGTGTGACCCTAAGAGCCAAAACCAATACTAAGATAAGTCCTGTAAGTTGAGTAGCATGTCTCCCACCCTAGCATTCCGTACTCCTTGCGATCTATTAACAAGGTAATTGACCGACATTAATAGGTTTACCTAGAATATAGAATTTAGAGTTCCATAACCCATTAATCGACCAAGGCCTTATGGATAGAGGATAGAAGGATGACCATATAAGCAAGAATACCGGGTAAGGATTTTGATTCTCGCAAAACTCGAACTACTAGTGCCTCCTTTCAAAAATCTTGCGTACTTGTATTTTGACTATCTTGACCAACGCTGCAATTACAGCCTAGTTTTTTTACAAGCTTACTCTTTTATCGAGCTTGATTCAAGTCATATGTTTATTGGGGACGCCTGCTAACATATTGTCTAATCAGAATCATTGTATTACGGTCTGATCAATCATGATGCATTTGGTTCGCTTTTCATCTAATTATCCTACGTGGATTGAGATGTAGATGTCTCTAGGATCTCATCCGCGATTGCTTTGACAATTTCTCTTGAATTATATATTCGCCTTTGAATCACGTAATTGTATTCAGTGACATCTCTCTTGAACTCTTTATTGTTTTGTCTTTCACCGATTAGAAAGACGAAAGCTTGTAATTGATAGATAGATATAGAGTATCCCTATGGCTATGATAGTGGTATACGCAAGTGTAGCTACCATCGGCCAATCCTTGGCTTGACTTATATCTACCGTATTCCGTTACACTGTGCCTTGTTCTTTATTGACCAGAGTCGAGGTACAATATTCGGACTTTGAAATCCTTCTAACCTCATTATTCCTAAAACTATGTCCTAGCTTCTAAGGTGGGTAGACCGTAAGCCTTCTAAAATTTTAGGTATAACAGGATTACCGATTGATTAGAATAATTATTCCAATAGAATGACCTTTAGTGCCCCATAGACTCCCACTTTCCATTTAGATCATTTTGTGTCCCCGGCCGTGTCATTAATATTCGGAGCACGAGGCCAGATGTTGCCTTCCAACAAATTTCATATGCAAGATCTAGACAAGTCCACCTTCATCTAGGTATATCATGTCCCACTCAAACCCGTCCCCTTGTACTCTTTTCTTGTGCTACGACTTTCAGGTTAAAAGGACTAGCTATAACTCTTACCATAGTACCTACCCGGTATACTTCCCGACTTCCATTAGAGCCTCGACCCCTACCCAATTTATTTGACCCAATATATGGTAGTGATCTACTCGAAGCCCACTACGCACGAGCCACTAGTGTGCCACCCAATTGAGGTCTCATGTGCTACTTAAACACAAGAGTCACTGAAGGCACATTTTGAGCTTAAGAGACCTAGCTAACCAACCTGACAGGCAACTAATTCAACCCCTTGGATAGAGACCTATTCTAGAATACCCTAACCTAGTAGGAATAGTTTTATCATTGAAATCTCGTCCAGTCCATATAGATTGCAATCCAAGGTGCACCAAACCAATGAGGGATGTCCAAATCAGGAAGCCTATTAGGACCCAGTAGAACCCATCCATGCATACCACCGTATTTGGACTATAAACCGAACTATTTGAAATAGGTCCCTACACCTATTACGTAGTCTCCATCTCTTAGAATATGATGTCATTGGTAACCATTATTCCATCTACCTGGACGTCGTGATACGATCTTGTATTGCATTTATATCCCTTGCTCGTGTGTTTAAATAACCACGGAAAAGATCACAATCTTGATTTCTAAAATTCAGTCCTATTTTGGAATATTGTTTAGAACTTCGAGAACAAAATTTCTGTATTGTACGGATTGCAAGCGCCTCTAAGAAACAAGTATCCTTCGATCTAGCAAGTGACTAGACTAGAGTAGCTCCATCTAGCAAATAAGTCAATGGTCCATAAACCTTCTTTCTACCTGCATCATTGGAAACTCACTACCGCTCTTGAGACTTCATATCTGCTCTCGATTATTCTTCTTTACCTTCACGTCCTTCCTATTTCGGAGCGAGAATGGTCATGCTTACTAGATTTTACCAATATTTCTTAGCTACTTATGTAAATATGTTATTGTGAAATTTTGGGCTGCTTGATTGATAAGAGGGGATTATAGATGCCATATGCCTGGATATCTGTTGGCAGGATTGTGAGCAACTAGATAAAAGATTATAAGATTTTAGTTTGAGGAGTAGTGTGACCAAAGGTGGGTAGAAGTCCTAGAGGTTATGCAGTAAAAAATGGTTAGGAGGAGAGTATAAACTATTTTGAGGAATTAAAATTTAAGGAGATTAAGGTTCAGGTAGACCTTCTTAATGAATTTTAAGAAATAGTTACGAATAAGAATTTCGAGGACGAAATTATTTTTAAAGTGGATAGATTTGTAGCTCTCCTTTCCGAAATTTTTAAATATTTTATTATTATTATTTATTATTATTATTATTATGATTATCAATGTTATTGTGGTTACTATTATATAATATTATTATATTATTATTGGTTATAGTATCTTCGTCAAAAGATGTTATTAACATATATATTCATATTTATAAAATAGGCCCCTAATATAGGAATAGATAATACTGGTATTTTAATTAGATTTTTATGGATATTATTATACTAGTATTCCTATGAATATATATATATATATATATATATATATATATATATATATATATATATATATATATATATATATATATATATATTTTTATATATATATATATTGTTAAGTATATATAGGAAATATATATAGGGTCGTATATATTTTGTGTATATTTATGTACATATATTTAATATTGTTTTCTTTAAATACTATAAATAGTATAAGTAACTATAATAAATATTCAAATACTGAATATCAATTGTATCATTGTAATTAGTTATTTTAGGTATTATTTTGTATAAAAATTGTGTTCTTTAATATCCTTGCATATATATAAGTTCTAGGTACAATTATATTATATGATAATATATCTAGAATATGGTAATTATTAAGTAAATATGTAAATTGAATGTGTATCAAATTATGAAACAGAGTTTAAGTGAATGTTGGGTTACAAATACTTTATGATTTAAAATGATAACTATATATAGAAATGTGTACTATTTATATATATATATATATATATATATATATATATATATATATATATATATATATATATATATATATATATATATATATATATTCTTATATATATATATATATATATATATATATATATATATATATATATATATATATATATAAGAATATATATACATATATATATATATATATATATATATATATATATATAGAAAAAAAAAAATATATATATATATATATATATATATATATATATATATATATATATATATATGCTTTCAATAACCTTTAGCTGATGCTTGAATATATTATTCAACTAATCATGTGATGTGTCTGGTTTATTATTAATTTGGTTAGGATGTTAAAAAATGAAAGATCTGGAAATCCCAATGAGTTTGGGCTCAAGCTGGCAGTTATGCTTCCAAAGATTTCTTTTTCTTTTTATTTCTTAATTACTAGAGTTTAGTTATTGCAATTATCAGGAAAAGTTGCTTAGTTGCATGAAGCAAAGAGCACAGCCCACAGGCCGAGTACCTAACCCGAGCTAAACCGAGCTCTGGTATAAACGCGACAGAGGGATCGGGAAAAGCTTTAAACGAAAACCCTAATCATACGATCCGAACACCACGCCGAGTAAGTGAGTATGTGTGTGTTTGGCATGTGTGTGAAAGGATATGTGTTAATGTTCTAAAATTTCGTGATAGGTAGGTGTATGTGACATGGGATACATGATGTCAAAGGGTGTATGAATGCATGTGTGTAAAAGGTTATAGGTTAACTCAGTTTATAGAAATACATACATACCTACTTACCTTGTATACATGCATACATACATATCATGTATATTACATTTACATGATACATACATATATACTTGTATTATAATATACTTACATTCATGCATATTAGATACTTGTATTTATATTAACATATTGCAAACATTCATTTCATTCATGCATCTATGCATTACCAACATGTTTTATACATATGCATACATTGTATATTCATATCATTTCATACATTAACATAGAGACATACAAACATGCACACATCATATATTTCATACCTTGTATTACCTTACATATCATGTTATATATTATCATTCATTCCTTTCATATATTACATTATCTTGCATGCTTGCATTCATATATTACATTCTATATTACCTATATACATGTATTTCCTCCATTCATTCATGCTTGCATCATATACTCTACATTACCATACATGTTATTATTATATATTGCATTACAATATTTATACATTATGCATTCATATCTATTATTACATATATATCTTGCATTCATATCTAGCATTCATTATATACTTTCATGCATACATTGTATATCATTCTTTCATTCATGCATTGCTTATATGCATTATATTAATTGCATTCCTACATGCTTGTATTCAACCATATATACATTAATGTAAAGAGAATATATATCATATATATATCATTTCATTAATCTAACATATCATGCATTACACACTCTATATTCATTTAATATTCATACTACATAGGCTCATAGGTTACACAAAATTCATTTAATATCAATTGGGCATTCACTAAATTCTAGGATTAAAGTATGTCGTAGCAATTTGTGTTAGCTTTCCGAAACTTTAAACGGATCGCATTTTCGTGTCCGGAAGCTCCCGGAATCGCAAAAATACCGAAACACGTTCGTCTTTCGTACAGCTGACACTCAAATAATTCTACAAAAAGTTACATAAAGAATTTGGCTTATTAAAATATATATTTGGAAAGCTAACTTCGATATGGTTCTTTTAAAAAAAACAGAGATAAATCGGAGTTCTAAGCTAAAAGTTATGACATTTCTAAGTTGCTTTGGTTAATAAAAACGTGGATGAAAATTATGACGGATTTGACAAAAGAACACATATAGGCCAAGATACTTGGATACAAACATAGGTATCCAAATGAAACTCATTCTAACCATCCTAACTAAGATCAATCCACTCTCTAACCATTATAAAACTGAAGTTAAATATCTATTTAAACTATTATCATACATACATACACATGGGGTGTCCTAATTTGGGATCTATCAAGTATGACACAAGACACATATCTAAAATCCTCAAGAGAGCTCCAAATGGCCTCAAATTTGAATCTAAATGGGACACATGCATGAGGATGGATCCTACGAATTCAAAACTAATTTATATGCAAAGAAAATCGATTTAGAGGATGGGTTTTACCTATTGGGAGTGGAATCCCAATGAAATCCTTTAGGACACGGCTCCGATACGAAGATCCCTCAAAGTGGACACTCCTCCTTGCACTCCTCTTCCAATCCGTGGTAGCACCCTTCCCTTGGAGAATGGGAATGATTGAGGAAATGTTTGGTGAAGGAATGATTTGATTTGGAGATCAAATCAATGGGAAGGCTCGCTAAAATTGGGGAAGAACAAAAGGAAAATAAAAGAGGCAAGATTGTAATGAATGAAATGAATCATTCTATCCTAAAGGTGGCTGCCATAAAGAGTCCATTAGGGCTAATGGGAATGTCCTAATTGCCCCTCTCTAGTCTCATATGGTTAAGTCTAGATTAGGTTCAAGTTTGGGGTCAAAATGATCTAGTTTTGAGTCTCTAACTTAACCATTCTAACATGATAAAAATTAGTTTAATTAACTAACTTAATGTTGGGTCTTGTGAGCCATGCTTAACTTAATATTGGGTCCCATCTAGAGTTCAAGCTACCCGGGTCACAATACAAGTCGGAACGAGACGAAACTCAAACCCGACTAAACAAATCCAATAAAAACAATATTAAAAATATAAAATTTTCCCAAAATATTAAAATATGAAAAATGACCAAAATCATAATACATCAATTTAAATATTATTAAAATAATCTAAAATTTACCAATTAATCAAAATCCTGAATAATTCAAAAGTCACAAAATGACCAAAATACCCTTAACCTAAAAAGTTGTAAATAGTCATTCTAATCACATGGTTAGGTCCCCATGGTTAGTCTCTAAGCTTAGCAAAACTAGGGATTAACTAGTTAACTATCAAAATCACAATTCAATATTTTAAATAGTTTTAAATTGATTAAAAAATTACCAAAAATCATAACATGAGTTAAATATTATTATCGATTAATCAAAATTATAAAAGTTCAAAATTACCCTCATTTTAGAAAAGTGGGTGTTACAAGTCTACCCTCCTTAGAAGAATTTCGTCCTCGAAATTAAGATGGTCGTACTTCTTCTAGAGTCTCGTCCTCAACAATCATGGTATCAGAACTTACCTAAATCATACGACTAAAAAAGATGGCATACAGGGTCATGGCATATGGTGGTAGTGAGAGTCTCATCTAGGTGTACTAGTTCATGCTAACCAAAAGGGTCATAGGGTATTAAACATACAAGCAAGGGATGCATCAGATATTCTCAAAAAGGAATAATAAGGTTAGGTCAAAACTCACCTCCAGCTAGGTCTGAGAACTAGAACTCCCTCCTGGAAGCAGGGCCCTGGTTGGGGCAGGTATATCAGGACATTGCTGCAACCAGTGTGCAGCTAACCCACAGAATAGGCACAATTCTAGTCTCTTTCTACAGAAGTTCCACTTGTGCCCAGACTTCTTACAGTAGGTACAGATAGGCTCTGGCTCAGCTGGCATCTGCTGGACAGGAGACTGGGCTGGGTATGATGATATAGGCTGGATATATGGGTACTCCTCAAGCTCTGGGTAGGACTGGGTTACTTCTCCTAGCCCTCTTGAGCTCGGCTCTCTTCCTGGAAGCACAGAGTCCCACAGACGTAGCAACCTCTGGTATTGCTCCCTCATGGCCTCATCATGAACTCTCTGTGACTCCAACATCCTTTCTTGGAAATATCCAAATACCTGGACTGCGTCAAGTAATAAACCTCCGGGTAGTATAGTATGGGGTACCATCTCTAGGGGTGGAGAAAGGCTCTCGGTCTCAGACAAATCTGCAGCTCTCTCCTGAACGACAGGAGACGAAGGAAGACTCTCTGGCGAGGCTACCACCATCTCCTCAATGGCAGGAGGTGCCACCACCCCCTGGTCAGATAGAGGGATCACTACCTCTTGAACAATAGGAGGTGGAAGCACACTCTCAGTAGCTGCAGCTGCTCTCAAGCGACGGGCTCGGGTCATGGGTGCCATACTGAAAGAAAAAGAGTAAATCAATCATTAAGGCTGCAAGGCAGTCTATTATTCCATATAAAAATTGGTAAATCTAAACAAAGGAGAACCAGCTACAAGAGTCACTATTTTAAAGCCAGGCTATACTATCATCCCTAAGATGAGGGCCTAATCACAAGTCATCAAATCATTATACTAAGAAAGAACTACATTAATTTATAATAACAGAAGGGTATGATAGAGATGATATGTTTAAAAGCCTCCTCAAGATACAGTATGATAATCATATGCGTCTGTCCAAAATCATGTTACTCAGAGTCCTCGCCATGCCAGTAAGCAAGGCTGCGATAAACGATAGATTCCATAACTGGGGCATGCACCTCTATAATCATGTCGTCTGGAATTCTCGCTATGCCGACTAGTATAGCTGCAAGAAATTCCAAATCTTATAACCAAGATACGTACATCCAAAGTCAGGTCTCTATGTTTCCGCCACGCCAGCTAATATGGCTGCGATAAACTACAAGTTCCATAATCATGTAGACGTTTTACCATCCCTGTTATTCCCGTCAACATATATTATCAGAAAATATCGTAACTCAGGCCATAAAATTCATTTCGATTGGAAAATCAAAATCAACAACGATCCAACAAAATCAAATTCAATAATCAAGGAGTGAGAGCAACAAACAAGGGAAATGATTTCAATTTTAAGTTTAAATAAGATTCTCAAGGTTCGTCCCAGGAATCTCTCAAGGAATCCTAACTGTGATTGAGTACCTTCAAAATATCCTAATCCTACTGCAGGTTGTAGTGATACTCTAGTTCGAATACCACTACATAAACTCGACCTGCATAGGCCACCACTAAAAACGTGTCACGACCCGCACCTAGAGTAAGGGCACGAGACGTAGGTACGTCCAGCCTACGTTGCAGTGTCGGCGGTAGAACGCTGTCCTAGGTCACAATATCTAACAGTTTAAGGTAATAAACAGTTATACTCCCCGAATAGGGGTGACATAATAGAATATATCTCAATCACATCTAAGGTAGAACATGATAAAGATAGAATGATATAAAAGATGCAAGATCCAAATCCACAGGAAATACAATAGAGAGAAAGCTAAGTGTCTAGATAAACTCCACTAACATCCAGAAATAATACAGATCCAAATATACAACTCAAACTCCAGTACTATAAAATATGATAAAGAAATCTATAGAGCAATAGTCTCTACAGCTAAGGGATCCGATTGGAAGTCCGGATCGCAAGTGTCCTCTAAGGCTATCCCATAGAAAATATCTAGGCAGGCCTCCTCCTCGTCCTCTGTAAAATTTTCAACAGGTCCAATCAGGACGGAAACGAGTACATCTCATCAAGAAAACCCAAGTAATGATAGAGAACTATAAAGCAGTTATAAGCAGTTTTATTGATGAATATGGCAGTTTATATTTAGGTGATAGTATAGAGAAGCAGTAAGATACAAAAAAAGTAAAGTAACTAAAACAAGAGAAGAATGATGGCAATGAAGACTGTAAAATAAATCTAGCTGAACTAAGGTAACATAGTAAGTCCAGGTAGTAAATGTAAACAAGTGTAAAACCCAAGTAAATCCAGACAACATGAATTTGATACTAGGTGATTCCAGTACAAGATGAGTCCAGTATAAGATAATTCCAGTCATAGTGATCAATGATTCCAGGGTGAGTCCAGCCTATACTCTAACAGTGTGTTTTAAAATACCGAGATCGACATATAAACGGCTGTAGGTAATACGGCACATCACACACCTGATTGGGTGTAAGATGACTATCATTCCAGTAGATTCCAGTTGGAAGATTCCAGATTGGGGTATGTCTACATGTCTTACTCAAGTATTTCCCCTCCCAGCAAGTATAAGTGAATCCAGAATACGACACGAGAATCGAGATGAGTCCAGCCAAAATATGATGATTTCAGAAATAGATTTCTGAATGATTTCAGTAATTCTAGTAATAGAGGCCAGATAAGTATGGTATGTGTGTCGCATACATGAATCCAGATATATGCATACGTGTTGTAGCAGAGAATCACATAAAACTAACTATAACTGAAGTACAGTAATTGACAATTAAATGAAAGAACTATTAGAGAATGTACTCGCCTGCTATCTGAATGTCTAAGATGAAAGTACTGTCCGAGGAGTGGTGTCTGGCTCCTATTAGAATAGCACAAGTCACAACAAGTCTAAAATAAGAAATAGACTGCTACAATGAATCTACATAAAGTTTGGGGTCAATCTAGGCTAAAGTCAACTCTAGTCAACTAGACTAGTCAAACTAGGTTAACTAAGTCAAACCTAAATCAAACAAGTCTATACTAGTCTAACTAGTCTATTCTAGGCCTAATCAAGACTAAACAAGTCTAATTAAACTCTCACTAGGCAAACAGACACACCATAGGCTAAGAGTCCTAGGCTATAGGCTATATCATGCCTACACCAAACCACAAACACATATACACATAACAATATATATATCTAAAATATTGTAGTACACTCATAACATATAGGCTACCTATATGTACATCCTACATATATATATATGCATCACTATTCACATATTCATATACATAGATATATATAGAAAAGCTATATATATAGGCACATACATATATATATATAGAGAAAGAGAGGTAAAATAGTAAGTGAGTATGTGTGTGTTTGGCATGTGTGTGAAAGGATATGTGTTAATGTTCTAAAATTTAGTGATAGGTAGGTGTATGTGACATGGGATACATGATGTCAAAGGGTGTATGAATACATGTGTGTAAAAGGTTATAGGTTAACTCAGTTTATAGAAATACATACATACCTACTTACCTTGTATACATGCATACATACATATCATGTATATTACATTTACATGATACATACATGTATACTTGTATTATATTATACTTACATTCATGCATATTAGATCCTTGTATTTATATTAACATATTGCAAATATTCGTTTCATTCATGCATCTATCCATTACCTACATGTTTTATACATATGTATACATTGTATATTCATATCATTTCATACATTAACATAGAGACATACAAACATGCACACATCATATATTTCATACCTTGCATTACCTTACATATCATGTTATATATTATCATTCATTCCTTTCATATATTACATTATCTTGCATGCTTACATTCATATATTACATTCTATATTACCTATATACATGTATTTCCTCCATTCATTCATGCTTGCATCATATACTCTACATTACCATACATGTTATCATTATATATTACATTATAATATTTATACATTATGCATTCATATCTATTATTACATATATATCTTGCATTCATATCTAGCATTCATTATATACTTTCATGCATACATTGTATATCATTCTTTCATTCATGCATTGCTTATATGCATTATATTAATTGTATTCCTACATGCTTGTATTCAACCATATATATACATTAATGTAAAGAGAATATATATCATATATATCATTTCATTCATCTAACATATCATGCATTACATACTCTATATTCATTTAATATCTATACTACATAGGCTCATAGGTTACACAAAATGCATATATCGTATAGTCACTCTTCTACTTAAAATCAATACTGTACCAATTGGGCATTCAGTAAATTCTAGGATTAAAGTATGTCGTAGCACTTTGTGTTAGCTTTCAGAAACTTTAAACGGATCACATTTTCGTGTTCGAAAGCTCCCGGAATCGCGAAAATACCGAAACTACGTTCGTCTTTCGTACAACTGACACTCAAATAATTCTACAGAAAGTTACATAAAGAATTTGGCTTATTAAAATATATATTTGGAAATCTAACTTCGATACGGTTCTTTTAAAAAAAATGGAAGATAAATCGAAGTTCTAAGCTAAAAGTTATGACATTTCTAAGTTGCTTTGGTTAATAAAAACGTGGATGAAAATTATGACGGATTTGACAAAAGAAGACATATAGGCCAAGATACTTGGATACAAACATAGGTATCCAAATTAACTCATTCTAACCATCCTAACTAAGATCAATCCACTCTCTAACCATTATAAAACTGAATTTAAATATCTATTTAAACTATTATCGTACATCATACACATGGGGTGTCCTAATTTGGGATCTATCAAGTAGGACACAAGACACATATCTAAAATCCTCAAGAGAGCTCCAAATGGCATCAAATTTGAATCTAAATAGGACACATGCATGAGGATGGATCCTACGGATTCAAAACTAATTTATATGCAAAGGAAATCGATTTAGAGGATGGATTTTACCTATTGGGAGTGGAATCCCAATGAAATCCTTTAGGACACGGCTCCGATACGAAGATCCCTCAAAGTGGACACTCCTCCTTGCACTCCTCTTCCAATCCTTGGTAGCACCCTTCCCTCGGAGAATGAGAATGATTGAGGAAAGGTTTGGTGAAGGAATGATTTGATTTGGAGATCAAATCAATGGGAAGGCTCTCTGAAATTGGGGAAGAACAAAAGGAAAATAAAAGTGGCAAGATTGTAATGAATGAAATGAATTCATTCTCTCCTAAAGGTGGCTGCCATAAAGAGTCCATTAGGGCTAATAGGAAATGTCCTAATAGCCCCTCTCTAGTCTCATATGGTTAAGTCTAGACTAGGTTCAAGTTTGGGGTCAAAATGATCTAGTTTTGAGTCTCTAACTTAACCATTCTAACATGATAAAAATTAGTTTAATTAACTAACTTAATGTTGGGTCTTGTGAGCCATGCTTAACTTAATATTAGGGTCCCATCTAGAGTTCAAGCTACCCGGGTCACAATACAAGTCGGAACGAGACGAAACTAAAACCCGACTAAACAAATCCAATAAAAACAATATTAAAAATATAAAATTTTTCCAAAATATTAAAATATAAAAAATGAACCAAAATCATAATACATCAATTTAAATATTATGTAAATAATCTAAAATTTACCAATTAATCAAAATCCTAAATAATTCAAAAGTCACAAAATGACCAAAATACCCTTAGCCTAAAAAGTTGTAAATGGTCATTCTAATCACATGGTTAGGTCCCCATGGTTAGTCTCTAAGCTTAGCAAAACTAGGGATTAACTAGTTAACCATCAAAATCAAAATTCAACATTTTAAATAGTTTTAAATTGATTAAGAAATTACCAAAAATTATAACATGAGTTAAATCTTATTATCGATTAATCAAAATTATAAAAGTTCAAAATTACCCTCATTTTAGAAAAGTGGGTGTTACATAGACTATATGCTATAGACTCGCTCGATACTGAAGAATAGTATATGGTGTTGTTTCTCGCTACTGAGGTACTATACTGTATTAATATTTTCTTGACTTGACCCGGTAGTCATGCTGACCATGAACTGTTTGGGTACTACTTCGATGAGATGGTATTGAACCTTGTTGGGGTCCGGATACCATATTGGATTGATAGCATGGAAGGATACATCATCGTGAATTAGTTTACCATCTCCTGTCCTTGTTTGGTTGGGGGGATGGTACTCTAGTGTGACGCCCCAGAACCAGAATACTGGAGAGCGGGGGCGTACATAGCCAGCTACGTATATTGAAATGAAATCCACCTCGCTATACGGTCACGGCTGTCTATATATGAGGATTTACTACAAGCCAACGGTCTCTTAAGGTCAAGCCTATTGTCTCAATCTCAAACAAATAATATAATTACAAGCTGTTAGATCACCAAATATACAATAAAAGGCATCCCAAATATTACATATTCAGTTGATCATGAAGCTAGTCATACAAAATGCGAGGACGAGCAAGAGTTAAGTCATACATGATCAACCGTAGGATTTGTTGATCATGTTTACAGCTCGTAGGCAGACAGTAAGTAAAGTGCATCGAGCTAACAGGTGCTCGTCGGCTAAACACCTCAAAAGAATAATTTATAATGGAGTGAGTGAAACAAAATGGAAAACCCACTCGTAGCCCGGGTTCCTTCTAGTCGCCCCCATTGGGCTGGAAGTTCGGTAGATCCTCGGGTGCTGCTCCGAAATCTGGCAACACAAAACTAGCTGGATCAAACTCCAGAAAGAGCAAGTACCACAAAGGAGGCCACGAAATAAGGACAAAAGCCAGCATATCAGAACATAAGAAAATAGAAGAAAGTACAAGTAATAAAAGTACAACATGACAATAAACGACTAGGGACATGGAACCATTCCGGAAGCCAGATTACAATCCGTAAACCAAACAAGGACCGGGGTTGTAACCCTTCGCCTGAATAGCACTTGTCTCTATCCATTTATTGTTAAGACAAGTAAAGCAAACATGTTCGGGAGGAACCAGGTACTGGGACTAGACAAGACTTAGACAGGGCTAGACAACATCCATTACAAGCGGCCAAGCAATTACTACGGCTTACTACTTTAACTAACTAGGATTATCACAAGCCTAATCACTAACAAGATGCAATGAGAATTTCCTAGTCCCAAGCCCTACAGACGATCTAGTTATCCTTCCGCGGGTTGAGAGTATGGTTGGGTACATCGCCCATAAGACGATATACCCTTAGGTGACTTAGAGGTGCAACACATGACAGTGTGCTGGAAATGTGCTCTACTCGTCGGCAAGCTACAAGTCCATTAAAGCTGTCCAGATAACGAGATTGCTTGTGACTGGAAATTCTCCATATTCTAGTTTGATCTAACTATTAGCCTAATCCAATTTAGTATGAGTCCCTGGCCGTGGTGCCCAGGGAGTCACGTCCTAGACATGATGCAAGACAAGACAAGTAGATTTGTATAACACAACAAGAAAGAACACCCAAGGTGTCAGGGCAAGTCAAGTACGACCAGTTATCAAGTCGAGTCGAGTCAAGAGTGCGTCGAGGCAGCCACTATCAAGATATCAAGTTACAGGGGATTAATTACAGGTCGCAGGTTACAAGTTAAAAGCCACAAGTTACAAGTGTACCACATCGAGTTACTGCCAAGATCAGAGAATGCTAGTCCTAAATTAAAAACACAGAAAATCGTGTTAAGACGTGTCGGGTTAAGTCAAGTCGTGCTGTGGGCATCAAGCTCTCAGAAAACAAAATCAGTAAGAGAAAAACCCGAGAACCAAGGGAGACATCAAGGGTCAGGAGGGGAAACCATGGCACATAGTGTGCAAGGTAAAGGGCTCGGGCAAGCGGTGCCAAGAGACGCGCTCAGGAACGGTCGCAGCGCGCCAAGGGGCGCGTGGAGCCAAGCGCGCAGGGGGCGTGGGGGCCAAGCGCGCAGGGGGTGCGGGGCCATGCGTGCAGGGGCGCGCGGGGCCAAGCGCGCAGGGGGCGCATGGCCAAGCGTGCAGGGGACACGCGGGGCCAAGCGCGTAGGGTCCAAGCGCACAGGGGCTCGGGGGGCCAAGCGCGCAGGTCAGCAAGGCGCGCGGCCAACGAGGCGCGCAGCGCACGGGGCTGAGCGCAATCGAGCGGGGGCAGCAGCGCGCTAAAGAGCGCGCGCGCCAACGGGTCAGCGGCCAGCGCCAAGGGGCGCGGCGCGGGGGAAGCAGCCCGGCGCTAAACAGCGCAGCGGGGGAGGGGATCTTCTTCCTCCTCAAGCTGAGAGGAAGAACCCTAATGGCCTCTAAACTTTAGAACTTCGCAACTTGGTCCATAAAACTCGAAATCCAGATTTTCAACAGTCTAACTTGTGTTAAATTCAATTCTCTACAACATAGAAGCATTAAATCAAGCAAAAATCCAAGTTTGGTAGATCAAACCCAAGAAATTCTGAAAATGGTAGAAACTTAGATCTAGAAGAATCCAAGCTCCAAATCCAAAAATGTCAAGTTCTAATGTTGTTCCAAATCATCTAATTAAGCTAATAGACAAATAAAATTTGGTCTTCATGTGGTAGCAAGATGCACTTGCCTATGGGTGGGGTGTTGTGTGGAAGAAGGAAGAAGAAGAAGTTAGAAATTAATGAGGGAAAGTAATGAGGAGAGAGAATGGTTAGTGGGGATTTAATGAAGGTGGTTGTGGTGGAATGAGGGTGTAGTATAGGTTAAAGTGTTCCATTGGGTTTAAATTCAAACCAAACCAAACCAAACCAACTAAAACTGAGCCGAGCCGAAACCTAAAATACAAAAAAACCCAAAAATTCCGCAAGTTGAGAAAAATTAAAATACATGGCAAAAATCCAACTACGAGCATGAATACGAAATACAGGAAACGGGGGTGATAGCTAGTTCAATAGGTATGTATTGGACCACGTTATACCAATTGACTTATTTATTTGAGCAATATTTATTCAGTTTATATGGCATGATATTATGTGTCTTATTACGTCCCTTAGAGGACCTGGTTATCTCGCCAGGTGTGTGCTCTTGTCTTTCGTAGGTGCTCTAGCTCTAGCCATGACCATCTCTATTTATTTGAGGATGATTGTGCTTGGATTATCTTCAGCTTCGCTCGCCAAAATCATTTTATTTCCCATGTATTTTTTATTTACTTGTTGGTAGTGGATTTGTCTCCGCCCAACATATTATATCAAGATAATTCATTATCATTATATGATATCTTTTATCATTTATTTTGTGTGGATGAGATTAGTTATGGTTCTACTGTATTTTACAGCTTATGTATTCATACCAGGCTTCCATATATTGGAGTATACTTCGTATGTATACAGCTGGCATGTCTACGTTCCTAGTATCTCATACTAGGCTTCCATATATTGGGGTGTTACATATTTTTGTGGTGGCCCATGCAGGTCTAGATAAATTGTTTGGTTACTTTACCTTACCAAGCAAGCCTGCGAATAGGATTACAAGTCTAGGATCTCATCCACATACTTGACCTCTTTTCTCGATTCTATATTCGAACTACCGCTCGACTCATCGACTGCATCCTGCTTGATTCCTTCTATCATTATCCTTATCTTCCCTTCGTGCTTGCTAGAGATTGACCCTACTAGTTAGCTATCCCAAACACCATTAGTTTAATTCTTTTAAGTTGGATAGAATGCCTTGTGACCTAGCAATCCCTTTGTCCTTGTGACCTATATTAGCAAGTTTACTTAGATTCTAGAATTTAGAGGACCCGAACCCATTTAGCCAACCAAGGACTTGGACACGAAGACTATAGGACGATGGTATAGAGACCAACATAGGATATAACTTAGAGTCTTAAGAAGTTCAAACTGATTCTACTTTATTTCAATCTTAATCTCACGTGACTATATTTTCACTATCTAGACTAATGATGCTAATGTAGCCTAGTTTTTGCAAGCTAAATTCTTTATCAAGCTTGTTCACGATATATGTTATTGGATGCATCCACTAACGTATTGTCTACTCAGAACCGGTGTATGATGGTCTGATCAACCTAGTGCACTTTGGTTTGCTTTTATCTATCGTTCTACGTGGATGGGGACATAGCTAAACTTGCCCTCTAGAATCCCATCCACGACTGCCTTGACAACCCCTTTGAAATTATTCGGTCATCTTTGAACCACATATTCGTATTCGATAATATCGTCTTTGAACTCCTTGTTGCTTTCACCTTTCCCTATTTTAGAAGGACGAAGGCGTTGTGCTAGAAATTCCTCTAGCTATCCTATCACCTATGACCATTATCACTCGATGTTGCTATATCTTCGTCTTAAACTACTCGTCCTTCTTCTTGACCTATATTTACTATCATGACCTTCTAATTGCTTAAATTAGGTGTGAATCTAATTCGTTCTCTAAATCGTGCCTCAACCTACTCTCAAGAGACCATAACTTTAAGGTCTCTAATTTATTTCATTTTTCTGAACCCATAATATTCTTTATTGCCTGTTATCTTGTTTTAACCTTAACCCTTACTCATTTCCTTCCTGCGCAAACCCATGATTATCCCCGCCATTATTGAAATCGCGAGTTCCCAATGCATCTTTGTTGAACGTTGTGAATTATTTTTTTTTACCAATACCCCCTTGTGTCTTCTCACCCCCTACTAATTCTTAATTTCGAGGACGAAATTCTTTTAAGTTGGGTAGAATATAAAACCCCTAAATTTTTATTTTTTTATATTAAATTTGGTACTGATTTAAAATTTTGTATTGTATGTCGTGTAGTCGTATTGTACGTCGCGCACGAAATTTTATTTTTCGTAATTGCTCGACGAGTGCGAATATGTACGAGCGTACATATTTTTAGAAAAACATTTTTCCTATTTTTATAGTTTCAAGATAATATATAATAATTATTTTTAGCTATCAAAATTTCTAAATTTAAGATTTTATTTATGAAAAGCCTTTTATGTAGACAGTTATAATAATAAATAATATTCTTATAAAATGGTATACTAGAAAAGCATATAGTTGTAAATATTATTTGTGCATACATATATATTTCGTAATTATTTATTAGATTATTTTTAAATAATAATATAATTTTTGAAATTATTATTATTAGTCTTTTTTGAAAACATATTTTGAAATTATTGGGGCAATTTAAATCTTGATTTAATTTTTGGATTTATTTAAATAGATTAAATTAATATCTATATTTAGGAATTTGAATTATCTTATTTGATTTTAAACTAAAGGATGTAAATTAATTAGATTTAAATTGATTTCGATTTGGATTGATTTAAATTAATAGATAAATTATCAAATTGGGTTAAATAAATCCTAATCCTTATCCTAATGGAATTCTCATCTCCTATAAAAGGAGAGGTACTTGCCCTCTTTTTTCGTGAATTCTCCCCAACCATCCACTAAAATTTCTACCATCCTTAAACCTGTCGTGCATCATGTCGGTGTCCAATCCCTTCCGTGTCAGCCGTGACGGCCTCGGGTCCGACCCCGGGTGTTTTTCTAATATTTTCTGTCCGTTACATTTACATCAGGGATGACCCTCGTCGTGTCCAACAAACACGGACCTCAACTCCATCCTCGTGTCACAAACGACACGACAACCATCTCGACCCCCTCAAACTCTAAACCAACCAGCCCACACCACCAGTCGACAGCAACACTAACACCAAGCCTTTCGACACCACAGTCCGACCCTCGAATACGCCGCACCTCTCCTGCTCCTCCTTCCAGAACACCATCACGGACCCGACCACCATCCACATCACACAAAAACCCCCAAAACCACAAACAACCACCGCGGCCATCCCCATGACGGCCCATAAACCTCTGCCAACACTCGGAACACCAGTACACCCTCGCCCCGGCCGGCCCGCACCACCACCGGCATCATAGTCTCCCCGACCAAGACTCAGAAATCACGACAACCGCACCCAACCAATAGGACCGCCACCGCGGCCACGGCCATGGCCACTGGCCGGAAACCCGACCGCCACAGCCATCCGGCACCACCTCCTACCCGACTAAACCTAAACCACCATCACCAGACCACCCCGCGGCCACTGTCGCGGCAGCCCCGCCACAACGACCAACACCGCCATCACCACCATCAACCACCAAAACCCCAGAAAAAAAAAACAAATAAAAACACTCATCCCTCACCGCGCCGCTCAGGCACTCCGTCGCTGGAGCTGTGCTCCGCGGTGAGCCCCGCCCCGCCCCCCAGCCGAACGACCCTACTCCAATCCTCCGCCGTGCCCTAGATCCGACCACCGTGCCCCTTCTCCCTTTCCTCCTTGATCCCTAGCGCTCCTCCTCCGTCTTCCTCTTTCTCTGCCCCACTCCTCCGCCATGGCCGAAGCCTCCCGCTCTCTTCAACTCCACCGCCGCCCGCGCCACGCGCTGACCTCTGCCCAGCGCCCAGTGCTCCGCCGGCCGGCCGACCCGACCCCGACGAACCGATCGACTCCTTTTCCCCTTGCTCTTCCCTCTTCCTCCTTTCCCACCTACTTCTCATCTCTCTCCTTCTTCCTTCCCCCAAATTATTTTCTCTTCTCTCTCTTCTTCCCTTCGACAAAAGAAGAGGAGCAGCAGTAACACTGCTGATATTTTATTATTTTTTATTTATTATTATTATTATTAGTAGTATTATTATTATTATTATTATTATTATCATCATCATTAACTGTGGAATACCACTATCAGCATATGCACACGTATATACTAAGTAGTGTATTATTAAATTTTTATCAATTATCTTATCACTAGTATCTTGTCATTGTCTTATTATTTGTATATTATTATTATTGTTTGTTAATATTGTTATTTGTCTTGTTAATATTATTTTAGAAATTGTACAAATATTTTTAGCTAAAATATTAGTTTAGTTTTTAACACTAAAATATCTTTCTCGATTTATATGAATATATTTAGTTTTGGTCTAAAGGATTTAACATTTTAATTTATCTTGGATATATTTTAATTAATAAAATATAGTACTTCCAAAAATCATGTTTTACAACCTTAGAGTTTTTTTTTCTTAAAAACGACTTTCGACTTTTGAGTACTTATTTTGAAAACATATTTTGACAAATAATTATATTTTCAAGTATTATAAAATAATTTTCAAAAATCGTATATATATCTTTTATCCAATTTCCTTCGACTATCCTTATGTCCGCGACCAATTCCATTCTTCCCTATACCCTAGCCAACTCCATACGTTCATTATGTCCACCCTAACTAAATTGACCGTCCTAGACTCGATGGAACCATCCGTACCGCCAACAGGGGTCCCCTTGCATAGTTGTTGCACCGAAGTTGTAGTTCGTGCCACATTGATCATTGCAGTACACCAGACGTCCTATCAGGTAAGACACCTTGCCATTTGCTGTTTATTTATTTTAGCTCATATTTCATGCATAATTATTATTTTTTATACAAAATAAACTATGATACATGGCATAACCTGTTAGAACTTACTGTTCAGTTATATTTTCTGCTATGTATTATTTTTCTTACACATTAAACCTAGATTTAAGGAACCACCTTGTGTGTTGCATTCATAGGCCTCGACACATTTATACCATGTTGTTGTGAGTCACATATAGGACTCGGACATGCGTGATTGGCTGGCCACCAGTACGTATAAGTCCGTGTGTTAGAAAATAACTGCTAATAGAGTTGCATGATGGAAGACTTAGCAGTTATGAGTTGGCATTGGGCGAGAGAACATGATTGGAAGTTGACTACCACCCTATTTATCGTAGACTCGCTCGCTACTGAGGAACGATAGGTAAACTATATTCTATAGACTCGCTCGATACTGAGGAATAGTATATGGTGTTGTGACTAGCTACTGAGGTACTATAATGTATTGATATTTTCTTGACTTGACCCGATAGTCATGCGACCATGAACTATTCTTAAAACTGTATTCACTTAGATTGGTTAGGCACCCTTATCCGTTAGGTATGAGTACTCTTGATTTGGGTACTTGTATCTCATCGTAGCTTGGAACAATAACTTGTCGTGGATTAGTTCGTCACATCTTGTCCTTGTTTGGTTATATGTGTGGACTTACTACTTCGATGAGAAGGTATTGAACCTTGTTGGGGTCCGGATACCATATTGGATTGATAGCATAGGAAAGATACATCACCGTAAATTAGTTTACCATCTTTTGTCCTTGTTTGGTTGGGGGGATGGTGCACTAGTTCAATAGGTGTGTATTGGACCATGTTACAATTCAATTGACTTATTTATTTGAGCAATATTTATTCAGTTTATATGGTATGATATTACGTGTCTTGTTACGTCCCTCTGAGGACCTGGTTATCTCGCCAGATGTGTGCTCTTGTCTTTCGTAGGTGCTCTAGCTCTAGCCGTGACCATCTCCATTTCTTTGAGGATGATTGCGCTTGGATCGTCTTCGCTTCGCTCGCCAAAATTATTTTATTTCTCATGTATTTTTTATTTACTTGTTGGTAGTGGATTTGTCTCTGCTAAACATATTGTATCAAGACAATTCATTATCATTATATGATATCTTTTATCATTTATTTTTTGTGGATGAGATTAGTTATGGTTCTACTGTATTTTATAGCTTATGTATTCATACGAGGCTTCCATATATTGGAGTATACTTCGTATGTATACAGCTGACATGTCTACGTTCTTAGTCCTACATATTTTGGGACTGGGGCGTTACATATCTAACAAAATACTAACCTCTACTATCTAACTAACACTCATACTAACAAATATAACTTACACTAACATATAACAAACTCTAACATATCTAACCATCTACTAACCAACATCTAACAAGCATACTAACATATATAACTTAACAATAATATATATATATGTACTATATTGTACATATACTCAACAACCTATGATACCTGTATTCAATTAATATCCATACTACATAGGCTCATAGGTTACACAAAATGCCTATATCGTATAATCACTCTTCTACTTAAAACCAATACTATTCTAATTGGGCCTTCACTAAATTCTAAGATTAAAGTATGTCGTAGCCCTTCGTGTTAGCTTTCCGAAACTTCAAACGGATCGTATTTTCATGTCCGAAAGCTTTCGAAATCGCAAAAACACCCAAACGTGTTTGTCTTTCGGACAGCTGACACTCAAATAGTTTTACAGAAAGTTCTAGAACGATTTTAGGTTATTGAAATATATATTTGGAAAGCTAACTTCGATACGATTCTTTTAAAAAATGGAAGATCAATCGGAGTTCTGAGCTAAAAGTTATGGCATTTCTAAGTTACTTTGGTTACTAAAAACGTGGATGAATATTATGATAATTTGAGTTATTTTGGACAAAAGAAACACATGTAGGCCAAGATACTTGGATACCAACATAGGTATCCAAATGAAACTCATTCTAACCATCCTAACTAAGATCAATCCACTCTCTAACCATTCTAAAACTGAATTTAAAACACAATTAATCCTATTAGGCAATAAACCAAACACATGGGGTATCCTAAGTTGGGATCTATTAAGTAGGACACAAAATACATATCTAAAATCCTCAAGGGAGCTCCAAATGGTCTCAAACTTGAATCTAAAGGGGGTACATGCATGGCGGTGGAACCTATGGATTCAAAACTAACTAATATGAATAGGAAATCAATTTAGAGGGTTAGTTTTACCTATTGGGAGTGCAATCCCAATAATACTCGCAAGGACACGGCTCCGACATGAAGATCTTCCAAAAAGGACACTCCTCCTTGCACTTTGCTCCAAATCTTTGCTAGCACCCTTCCTTGGTAATATGAGAAGGTTGGATGGAAGTTTTGGTGAAGGGATGTAAGGATTTAGAGATCAAATCAAAGAGGGAAGCTCTCAATTTGGGGAAGAACACTTGTGAAAGAAAATAGAGGCTTGATTGAATGAAATGAAAGGAAGGACAACCCTCCTATATATGGCTGCCATCTAACCCTATTTGGGCCTTGGAGAATGCCCAATAAGGCCCTTACTAATCCTCCTTGGTTAATTTTAAGTTAGGTTCAAGTTTAGGATGAAAAGGGTTAAGTTTAAGCCTCTAATTTAACCAATCTAACAAGTGGGATTAGTCTAAACTTACTAACTTAATTAGTAGAATTTTCGGGCCATGATTAACTAATCTTAGGATTCTGTCTAGAGTCTAAGCTACCCGGGTCACTAACACAAGTCGGAACGAGATGAAACTCAAAACCCGACTAAACAAATCCCGTAAAATCAATATTAAATATATAAAATTCTCAAAATATCAAAATATAAAAAATGACCAAAACACCCTTAGCCTAGAAAGTGATAATTAGCTAATATAATCACATGGGTTAGGCCTCCATGGTCATGGTTAGTCACTAGGCTAAGCTAGGTTACACTAGCAACACAAAACACTAATTTAATGATATTAAAATAATCAAAATTCACCGATAAATCAATAACATGATTTAAACTTATTATTAAATGATTAATTTTACAAAAGTTCAAAATTATCCTTATTTTAGAAAAGTGGTGGTTACAGGATGATTTTATCATATTTTTCCAGGAACATGAGGAAGACCATGGAATATTGGAAGATGATCCAATCAACTTTCGTCAGGCCATGGAAAGTTCCAATTCTCAAAAATGGATTAATGCAATGAATGAGGAGTACAAGTCTATGCAAGACAATAAAGTTTGGGAACTTGTCCCATTACCAAAAGATACGAAGTCCATTGGTTGTAAATGAATATTTAAAACCAAGAAGGATTCGAAGGGCAATGTGGAGAGGTATAAAGCACGTCTTATAGCTAAAGGCTTTACTCAAAAGGAAGGGATTGATTTCAAAGAGACTTTCTTTCCGGTTTCTTCGAAAGACTCTTTTAGAACAATCATGGCACTTGTTGCACATTTTGATCTTGAGTTACATCAAATGGATGTCAAAACGGTATTTCTCAATGGTAACATTGACGAAACTATTTATATAGTGCAGCCATAAAACTTTATGTCGGAAGATCCAAAGAATATGGTTTACAAATTAACGAAATCTATTTATGGACTCAAACAAGCTTCTCGTCAATAGTACTACAAATTTCACCAAATGGTTACCTCGTTTGGTTTTGAGGTAAATGTTGTTGAAGATTGTGTGTATCCCAAATTCAATGGGAGTAAACATATTTTTCTGGTTTTGTATGTTGATGACATACTGCTTGCCATAAATGATATAGGCATATTGCATGAAACTAAGAAATTTCTATCAAATAACTTTCAGATGAAAGATCTTAGTGACGCCTCTTTTGTATTAGGAATCCAAATACATCGAGATCGTTCTCGAGGTATTATTGGATTATCACAAAGGAGCTATATCGATAAAGTGCTTAAAAGATTTGGAATACAGAAATGCAAACCAGGTGACACCCTTGTCGCTAAAGGAGACAAGTTTAGTCTTAGTCAATACCCTAAAAATAGTCTTAAGACTTAAACAAATGCAATCGATTCCCTATTCAACAGATGTAGGGAGTCTTATATATGCTCAAGTGTGTACGCGACCGGATATTACGTACATAGTTGGGATGCTAGGCAGATATTTAACTAACCCAGGGATGGATCATTGGAAAGCAGCCAAACGGGTTATGAGATATTACAGAGGACAAAGGACTACATGCTCACTTATAAAAGATCAAATCATTTGGAGATCATAGGGTATTCTGACTCCCATTTTGCTGGATGTCAAGAAAGTAGGAGATCCACATCTTGTTATGTTTACCTGTTGGCTGGTGGAGCCATATCTTGGAAGAGTGTCAAACAGACACTCATAGCTTCGTCCACCATGGCAGCAGAGTTTATAGCATGTTATGAGACATCCAATCAGGGAATATGGTTGCGAAAATTTTGTCACTGAGCTGCGCATACTAGAGGGAATTGAAAGATGTCACTACCACATTTTAGCTTGAGGGTATTTTGGTCATTTTAAAAATTTTGAATTTATTTTGAATTATTGAAGTGATGATTTTTATTTTTGACTTTTGCTAGTTGAGACTTTGGAGACTAACCTAGATGTTGACTCTAGCTATGGTGACTTAATAACATAGTGGGACCCCTAGTCTGACTTAAGTCAACCCAAGTTAAGTACACTTAGATCAAGTTTCAAATAGGAGGATAAATGAATCGGTTATAGGACTTTTGACTCACGAATTGATTTCCATTACCAATGAGACTTGACCCAAGCCCACTTGTCAAAACCCTAACCCGGATTCTTTTCTTTAGTGGCCGACCACCTAGGGCTTCCCCTACTATATAATATCTTTTCCTATTGTTCTTGCCTCTTTTGTATCAAACTAACTTTTGAAAAGGAAAGGTATTGTCATTCTTTCCCAATCCATAACTATTCCATTTTAACTTCTTTTTGACTCTAGTTTCTTGTATTAGAGTCTAATCCTACTCTATTTTCTGTTTATGGAGAGAAATCTTAGCTTTTAAACAATTTGGAGATTTGGGCTTACAAGGAGAATCAACCTATTTGGTGCTTTTTTGTCATTTGACACACTATAGGTAAACCCTCTAAATTGTATTTTTATTCTGATTTCTTTGCATACTAGACTAGATCTAGGTGTCCTCTAGCTGTGATGTATGATTTGTGTAATTTTGCATTAATTTTCTGTCCGTATTGGACACGTATCATAACCTATTTCTAGGTGTTTGTGAAAATGTCTCAATTGATTTTATTTTGATATTTTTGAAAAGTAAATAAATGGATTTTTTGATTTATATGTGCATATTAATTTCCCCCATGACTGAGCCAACTTTGAGCCATGTTCGTGTCCAAGTAGGACTCGAACATGCCCACTGCACACACGTGGGCAATGTCCTACTGCCCGACTGTTACTTCTCTTCGCACAGGACACATGAACACGTAGAATTTTGGGAGAATGTTGGGGAAATGACTGTCATTACCCTCCCAAAATTTGGGATCATGTGGTAGCACTACACAGGGAGAAATCGTGTCCACACTGGATATGTACTGACACGCGTTTCGTGTTCGCACTAGACACGACTTGGACATGTCGTGGTGGGTGCAGTGTGTAGCCCTAGTATTAGGCTACACATGGACGTGACCACATGGACACACGTGTGTGTGTCGTGTCCATGAGTGGGTTGAACACATGCACGAGGCTGTGCACTGTTAGTGTAAACACGAGTGTGGGAAATGGGTTTGGACACGTTTGTGTCCAGTTCTTAGACACTAGAACACACCTACGACACACTCACATATGAGACTCTAACTACCAACTATTAAAATTGAATATTAGTTGTATTTTTGAATTCGAATTGATGATTCCCTATTTTTTCTGATAACTAGACTGATACCCGAATTTTTCTGAGATTAATTGTATTTTTAAACTATTTCAAATGATTAAATTTGTAATGTTGGTGCACCTATATTTATCTAAGTTTTAGCTATGTGTTAGGAATCAAGTTAACATGGAATTATTGGTTTTCGAAATGTTGTGACTATCAAAACCTGAGAATTAATATACTGTTTGTGTTTACTGAATTAAGGATGATTAAATCATTACGTTTAATCCTATGTCATGTCTGAGTTTAAGTTGCAAGATAGGATTCATGATTTGTATTTGATTATGGGTTTTCGATTTCCTTTGGACTGTTAAACATGAAATTGATTTGTGTGCACTTAAAACTGAGAATTGATAAACTGTCATGTGTGCATTGATATATATTACACACACACACACATTACACAAACCTAAGAACCTATGTTGATTCCCTATACACACATTACTGATAACTACACACACACCCCCCTTTCACACACTCATATATTGATTTCCAATTCATATACATCTATACACACTAACACAAGAACACTGAAATCTGGGAACACATTGTCACACACACCACCCTCTTTACTGTCACTCACACTCACACACACACACACACACACACACACACACACACACATTTATACTATTTCCTGGGACACCCTATAGCTGCTGTTGTATGCACACACAAATTCCAGTTATCTATATACACACACACTTACTGTTATGCACACACATGTCACTCTCTCACTCTATGTATATATATACAATATCTATATTCTTGTGTGATAATGTAATATATATATATATATATATATATATTTAATATATATATATATATATATATATATATATATATATATATATATATATATATATATATATATATATATATATATATATTGCTTATATTAAATTTCTATATATATATATATATATATATATATATATATATATATATATATATATATATATATATATATATATGGTAAATAAATATGTGCGTTGCCAATATCGATTATATAGGGCATATAGCCTATGTGATATAGCCCATGTGTATTTCTATGTGTATATGGTAATGTATACACATGAGATTGTGTGTTGTTAGACTTGTATGGCTTTGTGTTGATGTGTGAATGCTAGATAGGTATGGTTAGGCTTAGTGAGACTTGTTTGGGTTAGGATTGACCTAGTTGACCTAGTTTGACTAGTGTAGTTGACTAGAGTTGATCAAAGGTTGACTTTAGCCTAGATTGACCCAAACATCATATAGAATGCATTGTAGTAGCCTATTTTACCATTATGGATATGTTGTGACTTATACTGTTCTAATAGGAGCTAGACACCACTCCTCAGGTAGTATTTTATTTCAGATACTCGGAATATCATGCGAGTACATTTTTGACCGTTTCATACTTGATAGGATTTACATTTACGCTCTAGATTACTTTACTTGATGCTGTCACGTTGTTAACACGGATTGGTACTATATGGATCCCTTCATGAGATGTTATCTCCCTCGGGAGCATCGGGTTACAGTATGTTATGTGCATTTCACTTTTATCATGTACTCCGGTGCTTTCACCATTCATGTACACTCTCGTGATTTATGTACTCTCATATTCACGGAGCCCCCATGTATACAATCATGTGCACCTTATTATGGGCCTTCATGTGATATCATGTGCAATAACATAACCTATTTGGATCCTTGTGTATTGATTGGGATACGGAGGAGTATAAATGGTCATGTGAACAATTCCAAAGTAGTATACTAATGTGCAAACTCTTAGATTACTCATGTACAAATTCAAGCCGTTCACATGTCTATCTTGTACTCTAAATTACTAGTTCATTGTTAGTTCTCTACTTATAGTATCTATTTATATTATCGTTCTCTCTCTTTTACTTTATGTATATTCTTCAGCGTTTCATGTATCTTACTCTATTGTATATTTATATACCCTGTCATATTATGAACTGCGTGAGATGTACTATACTCACTCCCGTCCTGACTGGACCCGTTGAAAATATTACAGATGACATTGAGGAGTTATGTCCTAACTACTATAGAGCAGGCCTAGATAACACATATGAGTTGGACTCCCAGGAGGACCCAACCCTTGCAGAGGACATTATCCCAGTAGTCTAGGCTAGTTAGCTAGACCAGTATCGTACTTATCATTCTGTCTTGTTTGGATACACTTGTATTTATTTGGGGATTTGTTATTTTGGATATTATGGAGTTGTTATCTCAGACACTTAGTTTCTCTCTCTTATATTATATTCCATCTGTGGATTCTGTTAAGATATTATCTATCGATCTTATCGTACTTTATTCTTTAGCTGTGATTGAGTTGTACTTTATATTATTCATCCATTCGGAGAGTATAACTGTTAGATATATGTGACCTAGGACAACGTTCTACTGTCGACACTGCGGCGTAGGCTGGATGTAACCACTTCTCGTGCCCCTACACTGGGTACAGGCCGTGACACATTTTTAGTGGTGGCCCATGCAGGCCCTAGTTAGTATTGCGGTAGTATTCGAACTAGAGTATCACTACAGTCTGCGATAGGATTAGGATATTTTTGAAGGTACTCAATCGCATTAGAAAAAACTCTTAATCAGATTCCTTTTATCTAAATTTGCTGCTTATTGTCTTTCCTTGAATATAAATTGTCCTCTATTGCTATTTCGACTCATTCTCAGAAATTGTTTTATTGTTTGATTTGTCTCCAGGATGGTCGAGACTAGATCACATCGCCCAGGGCAGGGGGACACTGATGAAAGGTCTGCCACCTTTCGTCCTCAGCAGCCAGCCCCCGGTACCGTAGTCCCAATTATGCCAGCTGGGGTGGGTGTTTCAGATGCATTTGGAGGAGCCCCTCCACCAGCAGTGCACATACAGAGTCCGATAATTTCGGAGATGCTCCAGCAGCAACGGCCACCTTTAGGATCCGTTAACGCAGTCTAGCTGTTCACTTTCTTCTAGCAGTTCATGGAGGCCCAGCAGTTCCAACAGCAGCGTCAGACGGTAGAGTTCAGTCGGGGCATCGATCTGGCCCTAATGACAGTTGAGAGGGCAGCAGCTCAGCCTCCGGCAGTTCAGTAGCCGTATCAGCCGAGGGAGAAGGGCATCCAAGATTTCCAGAAGATGCACCCGTGGGACTTCAGGGGTACAGAGGGCATCCTGTACGCTAATGAGTGGATTGAGCATATGAAGGAGATTTTCAGGTTGGCAAAAATTCCAGCGAGGCAACAAATCGAGGCGGCGGCCAGTATGATACAGGATTTGGCTCGCACATGGTACCAGATCGACCCGAGGGTTGGTACACCTGGGCAGACTTGGGCAGCCTTCAAGAAGCTGTTAAAGGAGAAGTTTTTCTCCGACACAACGCTTGGTGCCCTTGAGACTCAGTTCGAGGCTTTAGTACCAGGCAGTCAGACTGTCGAGGAGTATGTAGGGGAGTTCTGCCGTCTGGACAGGTTTATTGAGGGGTTATCTGAGGCGACGAAGGCCCGTAGGTTCAGGAAAGGATTAGTCAAGGAGGTGAAGTCCTATACCAAGAGTGCCCGCAGCACCACTTTTGAGGAGATCCTAGTGGGTGCCTTAGCAGCAGAGGTTGATCTTGAGCTGAGGCTCAAGAGGGGGCGAGACACTCAGGGAGCCAGTGGAAGCGGAGGACCGACCAAGAGGCAGAACATTCAGTAGCAGCACCAGCAGAGACAGTTCCAGGGTCAGGGCCGTGCACCTTTCCAGCAGGTGCAGCAGCAGCCGAGGGTTCAGCCGCCGGCACTTAGGCAACAACCTGTCAGTTGTGGTTTCTATAAGAAACCAGGGTTTATGTAGAATGACTATAGGAAGAGGCTCAGAAGGTGCTTACTCTGTGGTTCGACAGAGCACCAGTTGAGGGCGTGCCCTCTATATTCGGAACGAGCAGCTCAGGGAGTGGGGGCCAGAGCTCCAGCAGTTCAGCAGAAGGGACCGCTGTCGACACAGTAGCAGCGGTTCGTGTATCACCAGCAGCAGGCCTGGGGAGGCCAGCAGGGGAGAACTTTCGCCATGGCGGCCGAGGTTACAGAGGCTATTGGGGAGCTGATCGCAGGTTCTGTTCTTCTTAACTCCATTCCAGTGTTCGCCTTATTTGATTCTGGGGTTTTCTACAGTTTTGTGTCTGTATCATTTGCTGTTAGACACTGTCTAGTATCTGAATCATTGTCTAGGACCTACAAGATCACGACCGGGGGTGGTATTATCCTCGTGAGTGATGCTTGCAGAGGGCGGAGTAGTTATTTTAGGAGGCGTGAGTCTGCTCGTAATGCAACTACCGAACTACGATATCATATTAGGTATAGATTGGTTGAGTAGGCACCACGCCAGCATAGATTGTCGTGGGGGTAGAGTTCTGTTCGGAGCGCCAGGAGAGCCAGAGTTCGAGTTCACCTAACGGCAGGCAGAGCAGAGCAGCGGGCTTTTCTATGGAGTTTCAGTTGAGGAGCAGGCGGTTCCACATCCTTTGATTGCAGAGTTCATGGACGTCTTTTCGAAGGAGTTGCCAGGACTTCCATCGGACAGTAATATTGAGTTCTCGATAGATTTGGTTTCTGACGCGGAGCCGATTTCTCAGCATATCTATCGAGTGAACAACAGTGAGTTGGTAGAATTAAAGAAGCAGGTGGATGAGCTACAGGACAAGGGCTTCATCCGATCGAGTTCTTCATCTTGGGGTGCACCGGTACTCTTTATACCCAAGAAGAATGGGTCGGTACGGATGTGCATCGACTACAGGGCACCCAACAACCTCATGATCATGAATAGATATCTACTGCCGCGGATTGATGATCTCTTTGATCAGTTGAGTGGAGCTCGGGTTTTCTCGAAGATTGATTTGAGGTCAGGTTATAATAAGGTAAAGGTAAAGAAGAGGATATCCCGAAGACCGCATTCAGGACGCGGTATGGTCAGTTTGAGTTCTTGGTTATGCCGTTTGGGCTGACCAACGTCTCGGCGGTATTTATGAACTTGATGAACAAGGTGTTCCGCCAGTACTTGGATAAGTTTGTGGTGGTGTTCATCGATGATATCTTGGTGTATTCGAAGACTGAGGAGGAGCATGAGGATCATTTGAGAGTGGTCTTGGAGACACTCAGGAGGGAGGAGCATTATGGTAAGCTCTCGAAGTGCGAGTTCTTTCTAGACAGAGTTGACTTCTTGGGTCATGTGGTGACTGGAGATGGGATCTCAGTGGACCCGACGAAGATCACGGCAGTTGAGGCTTGGTCGGCACCGAGTTCAGTAGCAGAGATCAGGAGCTTCTTGGGACTGGCAGGCTATTATAGGAGGTTCGTACAGGATTTCTCCCGGATTGCAGAGCCGTTGACTAAGCTGACCCGGAAGGATACAGAGTTTGTTTGGTCAGGGGAGTGTCAGGTCGCTTTTGATGAGTTAAAGAAGCGGCTGATGACAGCTCCAATTCTGACATTGCCATCAGGATCAGGAGGGTTCACTATCTACAGTGATGCCTCAGGAAAGGGTTTAGGTTGTGTCTTGTAGCAGCATGGGAAGGTGACTGCCTATGCTTCCAGACAGTTACGTCTCTATGAGAAGCACTACCCTACCCATGACTTGGAGTTGGAAGCAATGATATTTGCTATGAAGTTGTGGAAACACTACTTATATAGAAAGAGGGTGGAGATCTTCACAGATCATAAGATCTTGAAGTATGTGTTTACACAGAAGGAGATCAATATGAGGCAGCACATGTGGTTGGAGTTGATGAAGGACTTCAAAATTTTACTACAGTATCACCCAGGGAAGGCCAACGTGGTTGCCGATGCCTTAAGTAGGTATCCGGCAGCCATGTGTTTGACTACGGATCGTCACTTGCTATCAAATTTAGAGAGCCTGGGGATTGAGGTAATTGTGCCAGGAGTTCAGATGCAGATATGGGACCTTCAGATTTAGTCAGACTTGATAGAGAGGATGAAGTCGATGCAGTTCGAGGATGTTGCTCTGCGGTGTATCCGAGAGCAGGTTCGAGCAGGGCTTGTGGATGGCGAGTTTACTCTTACAAAGGATGGTGCTTTGAGGCACGGTTCCAGGCTGTGTGTGCCCAGTGGAGAGCTCACGGAGCAGGTCATGTAGGTCCCACCGATCTCAGTACTCTATACATCCTGGTACCAACAAGATGTACAGGGATCTGAGGGAGCACATCTGGTGGTATGGGATGAAGCGGGAGGTAGCTCGCTTCATAGCCAGGTCTTTGGTCTGTCAGCAGGTAAAGGCAGAGAGGCAGAGGCTAGGAGGTTTATTGTAGCCATTGTCTATTCAGAGTGAAAGTGGGAGCATATTACGATAGATTTTGTATCTGGATTGCCGCATACACCATGAGAGAAAGACGTAATTTGGGTCATCGTAGACAGGTTAACCAAATTGGCCTACTTTTTGCCATTTAAAGTGGGTACGTCTACTGAGAGGCTTGCAGAGATGTACATACGGACAGATTGTCAGGATTCATAGTGTTCCGGTCAGCATTGTCACGGATCGGGGTAGTCGCTTTATTTTCTATTTCTGACGGAGTCTGCAGACTAGTTTGGGCACTCAGCTCAAGTTTAGTACCGCATACCACCCTCAGACGGACGGACAGTCAGAGAGGACTATTCAGACGCTCGAGGACATGGTGCGGACGTGCGTCTTAGATTTTGGAGGATCCTGGGAGGATCACTTGCACTTGGTGGAGTTTGCTTACAACAAAAGTTTTCAGGCCATCATTGAGATGTCACCCTTTGAGGTACTGTACGGGCGTAGGTGTCGTACATATTTATCTTGGGATGATGTTGGAGAGCGAGCTTTATTGGGACCTGAGATGGTTGTTGACGCAGCCGAAAAGGTGAAGCTCATCAGAGACAGACTTCGTGTGGCGCAGGACAGACAACGGCATTGGGCCGATAGCTACCGGAGGCCTTTGGAGTTTGAGGTACAGATTAGAGATAGGATTAGAAGTAGGTTGTTTGTTGTGTTTGTTTGATCATGTTTGATTATTTAGTAACTTGAGACCTTGTTTGTGTTTAGGTCAGAGACATAGTTTTTCTAAGGATATCTTCGACTCGTGGTACTATACGTTTTGGTGGAGGTGGGAAGCTTAGCCCGCGCTTCATAGGACCTTTCGTGATTAGCGAGAGAGTCGGTGACGTGTCATACAGGCTAGACTTGCCACCTGTACTAGTGGGTGTCCACAACGTATTTTACGTATCACAGTTGAGACGGTACGTGGCTGATTCTACCCATGTACTTGACCATTCGGAGATTGAGGTGGGACCTACTCTCAGTTATCCCGATCAGCCAGTGGAGATTCTGGATCGCCGAGAGAAGGTACCGAAAAAACCAGGTGATACCCTTGGTTCACGTCGCATGGAGGCATCATTCTCCAGGAGAGTCTACTTGGGAGCGGAAGGATGAGATGCGCGAGCGATACCCTTATCTTTTTGGACCTTGTGGTGTGATTGTCTATCCTTCTCATCAATTTAGTTTCATCTTTTAATTTTAATGACACAATTCTTTTACGGAGGGTAGATTTGTCACTACCACATTTTAGCTTGATGGTATTTTGGTCATTTTGAGAATTTTGAATTATTGAAGTGATAATTTTTATTTTTGACTTCTGCTAGTTGAGACTTTGGAGACTAACCTAGATGTTGACTCTAGCTATGGTAACTTGAATAGTATGGTAGGACCCTAGTCTAACGTAAGTCAACCCAAGTTAAGTCACTTAGAATCAAGTTTCAAATAGGAGGATAAAAGAATAGGTTCATAGGACTTTTGACTCATGAATTGATTTCCATTACCAATGAGACTTGGCCCAAGCCCACTTGTTAAAACCCTAACCTTAATTCTTTCCTTTAGTGGCCGGCCACCTAGGGCTTCCCCCACTATATAATATCTTTTCCTATTGTTCTTGCCTCTTTTGTATCAAACCAACTTTGGAAAAGGAAAGGTATTGTCATTCTTTTCCAATCCATAACTATTCCATTTTAATTCCTTTTTGACTACTAGTTTCTTGCATTAGAGTATAATCCTACTCTATTTTCTGTTTATGGAGAGAAATTTCAGCTTTTGAATAATTTAGAGATTTGGACTTGCAAGGAGAATCATCCTATTTGGGATTTTTCTTGTCATTTGACACACTATAAGTAAACCCTCTAAATTGTGTTTTTATTCTGATTTTTTTGCATACTAGACTAGATCTAGGTGTCCTCTAGCTGTGATATGTGATTTGTGTAATTTTGTATTGATTTCCTGTCCGTATCGGACACGTATCATAACCTAGTTCTAGGTGTTTGTGAAAATGTCTCAATGGATTTTATTTTAATATTTTTGAAAGTAATGAAATGGATTTGTTGATTTATATGTGCATATTAATTTCCTCCAAGACTGAGCCAACTTTGAGCCGTGTCCGTGTCCAAACAGGACACGAACATGTCCTACTGCACACACGCGGGCAGTGTTCTACTGCCCAGCTATTAGTTCTCTTAGCACAGGACACGTGGACACGTGGAATTTTGGGGGAATGTTGGGAAAATGTCTGTCATCACCATTCCAAAATTTGGGATCATATGGTGCACTACACAGAGAGAAATCGTGCCCGCACTGGACACGTACTGTGAGCGTACTGTCACAAAACACGTACTGATACGCGTTTCGTATCCGTACTAGACACGACTTGGACACATCGTGGTGGGTGCAGTGTGTAGCCCTAGTGTTGGGCTACACGTGGACGTGACCACGTGGACACACATGTCGTGTGTCGTGTCCACGAGTGGGTTGAACACGTGCACGAGGCTGTGCACTGTTAGCGTAAAAACGAGTGTAGGAAATAGGTTTGGACACATTTGTGTCCAGTTCTTGGACACTAGAACACACCTAAGACACACTCACATATGACACTCAAATGACCAACCATTTAAATCGAATATTAGTTGTATTTTTGAATTCGAATTGATGATTCCCTATTTTTCTGATAACTTGACTGATACCCAAATTTTTCTGAGATTAATTGTATTTTTAAACTGTTTCAAATGATTAAATTTGCAATGTTGGTGCACCTATATGTATCTAAGTTTTAGCTATGTGTTAGGGATCAAGTTAACATAGAATTATTGGTTTTCGAAATGTTGGGACTGTCAAAACCTGATAATTAATACACTATTT